>WBNO01014105.1:0-39642 GCA_013400575.1 Peucedramus taeniatus
AAAGAAAGAAAGAAAAAGAAAGATCCATACCCAAGTGACAGGGTCCTGAGCAATATCTTCCTGGAGAAAATGGGGAAGTGTTCAGATGATACTTCCTAACTTCCTTGACAAACACTTAATTTAACAAATTATCTGTTTTCTCACAATTTTTGTCAGCTCATGCAGTAATGTTGCCCCTAGTATTAGAAAAATACTTCTGTCTTGTTCTGGAGTCATCACGCAATCTTCAAAGCAGTTTACTGGTCTTGTTAGTCTGGACTTCTAGTATCCACCTGAAAGCAAGTGCAAACTGTTTGCTTGATTTTTGAGCTTCCCCTATGGAATCCAGCAGCAATGAACAGCTACTCTCAGATGAAGTAAAGTGACCATCTAGTCTAGGCAGAGCAACTACCTCCATTGAAAAGATGATACAGTGTCTGTCGCCTTAGAAAACTTACAACACGCAAATCTGTAGCATTCTGAGGTTAAACCAGCTTTTCTCACTGTATAGAGTTTCTGATTGCACTGGTATTTTGTTCATTCATTCTCATCCATTGAATAGTGCCATGATATGTAGCAGCATCATGATAATTGTTTTGGTCACAAGATGGTGAAAAATATTTCACAATAATGATGATCAAATGGACGAGCAGCAAGAGTACTCAGGGAAGGACATTAGCAAAAGTGCGAACTAGACAACCACTGTGCAGCTCCAAATTCTCAGCAAGGTTTCATTGGTAGATTATCATTGAAAATACCTGTTCTTCCCCTTTGAGCATAGAGGTGTGTAACAGATGCAAAAGAAAAGACTTTGTTTAAAGTCAGTCGGTACATGTGCTAAGTATTCCTTCCCAAAAGGAAAGATGCCCAAAAGACTGAAGTTGTGAGATTATTTTATTACATCTCTCTCTATCTCTTTTCCATTATTCCACTCAGAATAGACATTCATGATTAGTCACTGAAAACTTCTTTCAAGGACTGACAAACACATATTTATGTCTAAGTGTTTAATATTATTTGACTTTTTCTGTTTTTCAACATAAAGGTAGTTGTCTTCTCCTTTAGAAAAATGTGATAGTCATTCCCTGATTGGTAGGAAGATGACATATGCAGTGAACTGCTCTTTTACAGTATGAAAATCAGTATTATTTTCTTACACTGGCCAGACTGTGTTTTTCATGTGGACACTTTTTATACTGACCTATTATGCATCTAGACAGGACTTTTATAGCTGCATTAAGAAAACCTGCATTTCAATGCACAGTCTTCAGCGTGAATTTTTTTTTTTTAGTCTTTATTCACACTAGCCTTTTTACGTAATTTGATATAATTTGAAATGACTAACAATGACTGATAATTGTAGGGGTAAAATGTACCCTTAAAGAAAAGAACTTTGATAGGTGAAGGGTAGAATCCTATATCCAGCTGTGTTGTCCAAATTGATATTAGTTTAATAACGTGTAAACTGGGCTAAAAAAATGTAATTGTCCTGCATTACAAGGGTACTCCTTTAACTGCACAGTTTATTCAAACGTATAATCTAAATAATTGAGTACCTATGCATACAATAGAACATTGCTTCATATGCAAACACTATTAAATAGACAGTTATATCCAAACAGATGGATAAAAAAGATGCCTGAATATAATTGGTTTGCTTTTGATTATTTCACAGATACAAATTTACTTAAAAAATAAGTCTAGACAAGGTAGGGTTTGTTGTCAGACAAAATTCAGTGTGGGAAAGTGGAGCTGAGGGATTTATGAGGCACTTAGGAGGACTGTTTTTTAATCTACTTCTCACCTTGCTGTTTAATAAGGGTAATATGAGAAAAGAAGCAGAGAAGCAGACTTATATCTGACCCACTATTTATTTATTACTTCGAAGGGGATACAAAAAATGTTATCAGTCTTTATCATTAAGTTATGCCATATAAGTGTGCATGTGGATATGCATCTACAAGACTGCATTGTATTTTTATTTGGTTTTTTTTTAACAAAAGAGATTAAGATTGGAAAATAGTAATAGGGCAACCATAGTTTCAAAAGCTCTTGGTACCTTGAAAAGCACTTGAAAGTCTCAGAATCTGCAGTTGGTATTAGGTCCAATTGTGGCATTTCTCTGGAAACTTCACACTTGAAGAAAAGCCCTATTGAAGTCAGCAGTGCTGTGTGTGAGCACATGAGAAGGTCTGTGCTACAACTAGAATTCAAATGGTATCAGAATCTGCAGGTAGAGATAGACCTTTCGACATCCATCTCTGAAGACTGTGACTGTACAATTTCATGGACCACACTAAATTCTGATCAGGTCTACTTTTCTGTTTCTTAGACAAAGCCTTAGGAGAAGACTCAGACCAGTCAAATAAGAGCTACATTAAGAGACCATAGCCTAATTTCTGCCCTAAAATATTTTACTGTTTCATAGTTATGCTGTGTATGATCATATCTGTGGAATTACATACATACATATGTGTATCTATATGTATAATATATAGATGTGTATATTATGAAAGGATATAATGCATAAACTCAACACAGTTCCTCAGCAGACAAGGGAAAATAAAGAGCTTTTGCTTAAGACTAATCTGAGACACTTTACTGGTGTCAGAAGAGGTTGACTATTAATCCCCAAATGATTGGCCACTGTATCTAGAAGTCATCTTGAGACAGAATTTAGACTGCCTTCACTGGTGCCTAATTTACCCATTACTAATGTAATGTTTCAGTTCAAGTGAGAATGAGCAATTCAGACTACTTCGCATGTAGGGCTATTATACTCTTGTTCCCTAAAGTGAAAGAAGGGAAGTAATGCCAACGCCTAATTTAGGCACCTATGCTATGTGATTTGAATACAGCCTTTAATCACTTACCAATAATTTGCATGTATTGCCATTGTGGTCAAACGTCCATATGATATTCTGTTAATTCCTTTTGTATCTCATATTGGTTATAATAAAATTAGGTCAAAAATAGCCTGCCTCAGTAAATCTTTTACAGTTTGTCATTCCTTTTTTCCACCCACCTTTATCTCCTTTCTTTTTAGTTCAGAAAAGCTCTAGGTTTGGGGTTTTTAAAAAAAAAACAACTCTTTCAGCAAATGGAAATAAAGCATTTCCAAAGAATGCTGCCAACTTTGTAATAAGATTTAGTAGCTTTCCTGAGAGCTACTTGCAGCTCTAATAATAATTTTCTTTAAGTGTTCCGCTTTAGAAAATATCTTCTTTGTTACTGAAGTTTCCATATGTACATATGGACTTTTTTTTGAAAATATTCCTGAGATTTTATTACCATTAATCATTTCTGAGGGTGTATATAATTTATCTCACAAACCATCAGAATTCCCACAGGGTAAATTACTCTAGAGGTCTCTGTGCCCTCATACTGTATCAAATTGACCTGCTTCTTGTTTGCCATTTTTGTGTACTACATTGCTTATTTAACAAGAAACAGAATGATTGTGATTCTGAGAAGGTCCTTTGATAGTAGTTTTGACACTCTGCCTGAATAATGACCCTCATTATGGAGCCCATGACAGGCTCTGAAAGTACTGATTTATGAATACATCACAGGTTCAGCATTAGAGCTCCCCCTACTCACTCCCGATATAGGAGTAGATATAGATACAGTCTTCAAAAAAGAGTGAAGATGAGTTAATTGCATGATTATGACCATTCAAGTAATCACTTTTTCTGATTTAACAAAGCACTGTCAGTTAATTTCAATTGTCTCACAAGTTATTAGAAGCCTTTAAAAAATGTTTGTTAGGAAAATCTATTTCTTGTAGAGTTGCCAGCCATATCTTAAAGGACAGTAAGGCAGAAGTTACACATAGTCCTTTTTTTTTTGCTAAGAAATGCTTTTCTATAGCAAACACTCATTAACTGTTGATATGATAATAGACTGTTAGAAGTAAGCTTAGCTAAGAGCTAGAAGTCTGTGTCCTAGCTAAAACAAATTGTAAGACACTTTGTAAACACATTTTTGTGAGGATTCTTGTTGATTTATTGTTTCCTCCACAGCAGTTATTTAAATAAATGTAGCTAATTTAGATCGTTTGCTGCACTGTGTAATTTTGTTCTTTGTGTGATGGGGTTATATGTAAAAGCCTGAAGGAATCACATCCCTATTAATCTTTTTACAAGTGCAATAAATAAATAAAGAGACATGGTTTAATTTTGCTAGTTAGGAGATTTTAAAAGGCAGTGGTAGCACTGTGATTTCTTCCTGTTCTTGCTGCTCTTCATGTCCTTCTCTTGAAGACATAGTAAGTGTTCTTACTTAATGAGGTAATAGTTCTTGGTGGGAAAGTATGTACATGAACTGTTAAATACATCCATGAAGATGGGTATTTGAAGACACACCTAGTGTTTTTTTTTCTCTAAATGCACATTATGGAATGTGTTTGCTCCCATCTACCCTGGAACATGGTAGAGTTTCCTGCTCAGAGACTTGAAAGCTGATGTCATGCTGAGAGTTACCATGCTTGCACAGGACATCAGTGTGCCAGTGGAAAGAGCTTCCACAAGGCTGAGTGAGTCTTTGCCACCTCAGGTGTAGAGTTGGGTATCAACAATCCAGGCAGAATCAGAGAGAGGCCTACCCTGGGAAGAAGGGGTGGAAGCAGTGCAGCATGGATGAGGCATATGGCATGAGGCAGGTTGGTTGGCAAAGGAAGGAGACCACTCCAAACCCTGCCTGGGGTAGCACCTGTTCATTTGCATACAGGGATGTTAAACCAGAGCTGGAGGAGAGGAAGTGACTAATGTGAGTGTGCTACTGAAAATGCAGGCCAGACTAAGACAGCTGCACTAACATTCTGAACTAACCCTTAAATGTAAAGGTTCAGTGGTGGTTAATGATGTTTGAATGCATACAAACATGCAGGTACAGGGGCTGACAGGCTTCTCTGCCTGAACCGGAAATAGGTGAGGCTGCCTTCAGCTTTGTGTTTTCTAAAAGTGCCAAAAATCTGTTGGATCCAACAGTCAATCCACTGGAATAAGCAACAATGTAGAAGCAGCACATTATGTCATGAAACTGGGTCATCTGTGTTAACAGCAGTCTCATTGCCATCTGTATGTAGAATACCTGATAAATCCTCAGTAATCTCCTACTGTGTTTTATTCTTTGTTCACTCTGTCATTTCTATTCATGAGAAATTCTGGAAAAGGATATTTTCTTGGAAGGTATTTTTATAGTTAATTGCTTGTTAAATAAAATTCAATTATGATGCTCATCTGTGTCCATTTATGATTTTTCATCATTATTTGGAAAACTATAATCAAGAAGATCTAAGAGGGTTTTTTTTTTGACTGTCCATTTCAAGGCCATCAAATTCACAATTAATTTTTGTAAACTTACTTCGTTTTAAGACAGGGACTTAATATACTGCTACCTGGTTAGCCTTGTTCAAAAATTCTAGTGATTAAATATATCAAAATTTGTGTGTGCTTCGAAAGTAGGTCTGGTAAAATATTTTTTTAGAAAACTTTGAATATCCTTTTCAAAGGTGGCAAAGATAATTCTTGACTTTGTTGCTCCCCTACTTGGTAAAGCTCGTACCAGAGTATTGTAGTTCTGTAAAAGTATTTCAGAGCATAACAAAACCTTCTAGACTTTAATAACTATACATGACTGATCTGTCCTCTCTGGCAAGGTTAACTGTTTCTTCCAAGGAGTTAAGTGGCATATAAACTATTGTTCACACCATTTGTGCTAACAGCCTAGCATGACCTCAAATACTGTAGTGGTCATACAAGGTATCCTGTACAATACATTTATCAACAAAGGTAAAAGGACCACAGGGGCAGTGCTGACTTTAAGTGTATTAGGGATCTATAAGGATAAATGCCTAACCTCACTTCACAGCAAAAAGTAATTACTGAACTATTGTTTCTATAGTGTTAATATTTTTTCATGGTTCTTAAGAAATATAAGCTATTTAGTTCTTAGGTTGACTTCTGTACTGCATTATATTTTACACAATGCATCGAGACTAAAGGGTAGAGCAATTATATAACTGAGATCATTGTACTTTTGCAAGAAATCATCAACAGAAATAAAGCATGGAAAAGGGAACAGATTGAATTCAGTAGTTATTTTTAATAGATTTAAATGATCTAATTAACAATAGCCTGAACAGCAGAATTTTAGGTTTTTATTTTAAAATTGCATGCCCCATTTACAGTGTGTATAATCTTGCAAACTTATTCACACTTAATTTTTTACCATCCATTAGCTCTTGGGTGCAATAGATTCCCAGTCCTTGGACTCCCACCCACTTCATAAGTGAATGCCCTACCTGAAAAAAAGGTAAAATCCACTCAAGTAAAGAATCACCACCCTTGTACTTTTAAAGATAATTGAATGTGGGACAGGAAGAAACAAATTTAGTAAAATTCTCCACTTGGAAATAACATTCTGGAAGCCCATTCTGGGAGCTTGCCTAGGGAAAGCCCTTGTATAGACATTTATGATTTGCAGGATATTTGAAAGCAGCAATTGTTCTTATAGTCTTTAATAATCAATAATTATCAGAACAATCACTGTCACCTGGCAGAGATATTTACAAGTCATAGTCCCACATTGCTTACTTCAGGGAAATGTCCTCAAAGCAGATTAAAAAATTATAATAAAAATTTTAGAAGTAACCTAGCTAATAGGAGCTGGAGTCAAATTATTCTCTTTAAGTTTATGGGAAATCAAAGCAAATATTAATACATGAACATGTTGGACTAAGTCCTAAGGATGGCCACAATGATGCTCAGAGGACTGGAGTATCTCTCCTATGAAAACAGGCTGAGAGATCTGGGGTTGTTCAGCCTGGAAAAGAGGAGGCTCCATGGAGACCTTAGAGGAGCATTCCAGCACCTAAAGCAGTCTCCAAGAGAGATGGAGAGGGACTTTTTACAAGGGCATGTAATGACAGGAAAAGGGGGAATGCTTTAAAGGGTAGATTAGATATTGGGAAGTTCCTCACTGTGAGGGTGGTGAGACACTGGAACAGGTTGCCCAGGGGGGCAGCGGTTGCCCCATTCCTGGCAGTGTTCAAGGCCAGGTTGGATGGGTCTATGAGAAACCTGGTCCAGGGGAAGGTATCCCTGTCTTTGGTAGAGGGGTTGGAAATAGCTGATCTTTAAGATCCCTTCCAACCCAAACCATTATATGAATAATATTAGTTCTATTAATAATGGCTAAGAAAAATATTCAAGGTTTTTGGTGATCCACTTTCCAGGAGGGGTTAATAGTACACGTTTCAGAGGGAGGTTCGAGAAGCTCCAAACAAATAGTGTTAGGATGAATGAACATGAATCCCCAAAGGGAATTTCCTGTCTCAGCAGCGTTTACTTTGTGCCCTGAAAGTCATACATAGAATTTTCTGTTCTTTGCAATGTTTTATCCATTGCAATGCTACTGTGGTGGTTTTTGTAATTCACCTAAGTAATCTGATCCTGCGGATCTCTAAAAATACTTCAGGATTTCTATGGATCATTTTTTCCAAAACAAAATTTTATTTATTGCTTTTAATTATATAACTTGTTAATTTCACCAAGTTCCTCTCTTACTACTATTGTATCACATATAAATAGACATTCTGATATGTTCTTGCTTACGTACAGACATATATATATATCTACAAACACACATAACTTTAATTCCATGTACCCATTTCCCTTTTTAACTGTGTAAGACAGGTCTTTTCTCTCTATCTGCACACAAAATCCCCTCTGTCTTCTCCCAGGACTTGGCATCATGTGCCAACTGTCCCCTCCTGGGAATGAATACAGTGGGAGAGTATCTACTCTCCTTCAGAAAAAGAAAAAAAAATACTGCTACATATTTTGTTCTGTTTTTTTCAGGCCAATAAGAACATTTTGCTTTTTACCATGTGTATATCAGAGCACTGACATCTGCCCTCAGGGTGAGGTGTCCTTTTACTCCACTTACAACTATATCAAAGATTTCAAATTATTGCCAGTTTCTCCCACTTAAGTAGGAACCTTTTATATGTTTTCTAACTGACTTAATGACAATATGATGGCCAGATTTTTAGCCAGACTTCTGATTTTTGAGTCCACCATAACGGAGGCATAACATAGCTCATTAGGACATCGAACATCTGGAGTGCAACAGTCATGGTTTGCTCTGTTCTTTATGTCATTATGGCCATGTGCCATTATGAGAAGAACATGAATTTAAACCGTCAGAAGGAGAGAGACCCACACTGGATTTCTGCTATTTTCCCATAGTCAATCTGGTAATTCTTTATTTTTTTTTTTTTAAATAGTTCTTCTCTTTAAGGAAAAGGGAAAAATTTGAAATATGTTTTGCATTACATAGTGAAAACAATATTGTTCAGTATTACAATATATTTAGTTTGAGTCAGATGGCTGCTTACAAGAAGAGCCCTCTTATAACATGAGTTTACTCAACTATGTGCAATGGTTTCTTGACCAGTGGCCCGCAAAACTCAGACAACAACATGCCAGACAAAAGTAGAATCATGGTGTACAATGAAGGTTGATATTATCCAATATCCCTCTTAATTTGAAAGAACACAGACTATAAAAATACTCATGTGTGGTTGATCAAAGGCCATCTACATTATTAATTATCAAAAGACACTGCTACGACAATGAATACATTAAAAAACTAAAGAGAAAATCTTTATGAATTAAAACATAGTCGTTCTCTTGGGACTACATTATTCAGCTTTTCTTTTAAGGCATAGCACAAGATATTCTCTATTTTTCTATGAATTCAAAGCAGTTGAAATTGGACATTCAATAGCATTATATGATCATCACTTCAATTGCTCATAAAAGGTTCTGTCTTTCTTTTGCCTGTCCTAACATTTGAGCTACACCTTGCTGCCATGCAGTTTTATTTGGTACATGTATGCTAAATTCTAGAATATATTTGCTCAACATTGCAGTAAGTTCCTTAGAATTTCTCCTATTTGGCCTCTGCCTTGACCTTTCCACTGTCTTTTGTGCTAATTTTGCTGTTGGCTGCTGTAGAGTCAGACAGCTTATGGCCTGCTTTTCCTTCGTAGATGCCATTGATGGCATCTTACAGAGAGGCATAATTAAAGAGCCAGATACCAAATTTTCTAAATTTTCCCAATATGCCTCTGGAACCCTAATAATCATCTGCTGAAGAAACCTGACAGCATTCATGAAATAGGTGGGGAAATTCTTTTAAGAATTTTTCTTTCCATCCACCAAGCAACACAAATATCTCCAAAATATTCTTTAGAAACAAATTACACAATACTGTTTTTATCATTTATTCTCTACATAATTTTTCTTCATGTATGCATTATTGTTATTTACAGCAATTCTAAAGCCCTTTAAAAAAAGAAATTAAACAGTGAATCAATAAAAAATTAGCTATTTACTGTAGATTATTACTTTATCATTCTCATAATTACAATAATGGTAGCTGATGGAAATTCTATTTATGTGAATCATTTTATACTTGTTATTTATTATTATTAATGTTACCATTATTATCTTCTTACCCTTCAGTTCACAAGATGTATCTTCTCAGTGAATTTTAATTTCAATATCTTGCTATTATACTGTACATAATCCTATCAAAGACTGTCCTTCATGCAACATTTTCAGTGATATATTATCACAGAGACCATTAATGAATGAGCTTCATATCTTACTAATACTGTTTTAGATACTATTTTTATTAATTTTCTAAGCTGTAATTCTTCATGCAGTACCTATGTCTGTCTTCCATTAAAGTTGTGTTTTTGATTTTAACATGAGGATTTCAAAGGAAGGCATTAACTTTGTCTTTAAAAATACATTTCATTTCATAGATTCTAAATGACGATATTATAACATCTGTGCTTTTTTCTTTCAGATGTTTTTACAAATTTATTTTCATATTTTTCCCTAGTTTTATTTTTTATCAGATTCCTGTAAATAATAAACTATTTTTTTACAAGGGATGTTTTTTGTAGCATGCCATATGGATGGAAAAAATACAACTGAAGAAACTGCATTTTTTCTTTTGAGTTGTGAATTATTATAATGAAAGGAAGATAAATATTTATCAGTTTCTAAGCATATGTTACAAGTGATGAAAATAACACTACATATTGTAAGTTTCTATTAACTAATTTTTCAAATAAATGCCAAATTTATTTATAAGGGACTGCTGCTATGATCAATTTGGTCATTTTCCTGGTTTTTTTTTTTTCTTTGTTCTTATGGTTAGATGTTCAGATTACTGGAAGAAATGCCATTACACATCAGTATATGATATTCACCTCTTCAAATATTTTAAATATGATGACTTCACTGCACTGCCAAAGATGAAAAATAACTTAGGTTTAGAATATCAGTTTAAGGGCACAACATCCTTTTTGGCATTTTGAGACCTGATTTCACTCATCCCATACTGTTGTTTAATCTTTTTTGCATATATTAAAGCATTGTGATGGTATAGGATCGGTGGCCAATATTAGAAGGTCTTTAAAGCTGCAGGATGGATAGAAAATGTAAATAAGTCTTACAGACTTTCTGAAGATTATTAAATATACATGTACTTTGCAGTTTAGATTAATAGCTGAGGAAGGATGCATCATTACAGTAACATAAACCTATGATATATTTAGCAAACAGGGTGACATCGTGCTTAAACAAAACATAGCCCTGTGACTATTTTGTAAATACATACATCATTAATCATGGTACAGAACATATTATATTTGCCTAATTTTTAAGTGAATCACACTGCAATAAAATTCAAAATCTATGAAGAAAAAGTAACCTGCTTGTGTGGCATACTGCAGACAGTCATATAAAACTTCATCTGCATAGCAATGTGTAAATGTGAAAAATCTAGAAATATACATTAAAAAATTGCATACCACTTATTTCAGCAAAGCTTTTTCCTGTGAAAAGAATATGAATACACATGAACATGAACAATTCTTTGCCTGTTATAGCAAGCTAATAGTTACGTGAGATTCATTTTTTAACATTTGACTTCAAGTGTTCCAATGGCACTTCTACAGCCTTTCAGGTTTAAATGTTTCTATTGATTTTTATGTCTGGATATATTGTGCACATATAAGCACTGGAGTAGAGCAGTTTGTCTGATATCTTAGGCAAAGCAATGTGATGTACAAAAGCCAGAGGATTTTACTTTAGCTAACATATAAAAGGGAAGGTGTACACTGATGGACCAGTTCATCATGATTCTTAAGCATATGCCTAAATGTAGGCATAAACTGCAGTGTGCTTAAAGCACATCAAGTGCTTGAGTCCTGGATGAACCAAGGCTTTAATTCGGTTTATATTATTTTGGAATCCATTTTTTTATGTACTTAGTTTTCAGTATTTACCATTTGGTTAGGCATTTCTAATGGATTTCTTCTCCTCACAGCATACATAGCTCTACCCTTTGTGCTTAAGTATGACTAATTTAGCTGAGGCTTGTAATGCTGATAAGATACAGGCATAGCATCTTTATTAAGATAGTGACTTGGCAAAGCATTGAAATGTGTGTTTTACTTCAGGAAACTGTAGAAAATCAACTCTATAGAAGTTAACAGGGTTAACATTCTTAAAGTTAAGCACACGCTTACATGTTTTGCTGGACCGGGGCCAAGGGTACCAGTTCAGCAAAACATTTAAGTGCATGCTTACATCCCTTTGATGTTAATGGGATTTAAGCTTGAAGATTTACATATATGCTACAGGATTCACGGGACAGAGATACAGGGATGATTTGAAGCCTCAGTCTGAAACATTCAATGTGGAGCCATCTCCTAGTGATTTCCAGCAGATGTGGGGGAAATCCCTAGATATGTTTGAAAACTTCTTATTTTATTAATCTGTTTTTATGAGCAAATATGCACTATCAGTCTAGATCCAATACACTTTCCCTGTGTTTCCTGCCTGGAATTCAGGTTGCTATTCTTATTATCTGTTTTTCCTCTCTGGTCATCAGGGCTTCATCCTGTCCTAAAACTGTAGTCAGAATGAGTGGATTTGCTCTCCCTTCAGAGGCACGTTCTTCCCTTGATGGACTGCAAAGGGGACCTAAATTAGGTACATGTATGTTAGACAGTTAAATTCAGCTGATGTAAATTGCACCCTCAGTAACTAACCTTATCTCTGGAATCCAATTTGAGTGTTATTTCTTTATTTTTTTTCTCCAGGATACCATTAAAATTACATTTGAGACTCCACAAGGAGCTTCATAAGAAACATTACAGAGATTATCATCTGCTCTGAATATACAGTGCTCATACACTCTGAATATACAGTAGTTACAGTATCTGAAACATGTTTCTGTTGTGATCCCACAGGAACAATTACCATGGACAATATTTACTAAATATGTCATTTTTCAGCAAAGACATGTTCCTTCTTCTTTTTTTTTCCCCCTTAAATCTAGGAGTGTTGGTCTGAGAAAGACAGCAGCTTTCTTTTCAGTGTTTATGGAGTAAAATTATATCTGTCAGGGATGAAAATACCATAATTATGTCTTCTTATAATTTATTCATTGCTTTATGGATCTAAAGCCTTCCAAGGAATGTCACAAATCCACAAAAATTTTTTGAACACAGCATTTAGCAACTTGATTTCTGATGTAGTTGACAGATTCAGATAAACACGTTCAGTTAGTGTATACGTAGGTGGTATTTGTTCCTCCTTTCATGGGTGACAGTGAGCTTTTCTGAGAGTGAGAAACAGAATTAATTGCAACACCAGCTGCACAGTCACTACAAATTGGGTGAAGTTTTGCAACTTCAGCAGTGGGTCCTACAGTATTCTTCAATGTGAATATTCAGCATGGCTATGTATTTAGGAATTGAACTTGATGATTCTAATTGATCCATCCAACTTTAGATGTTCTATGATTAGTATTAGATTTAGCATTGTTTTTGGCAATATATTTACTGTGTCTAACCTCAAGATGCTCCCAAGATCCTCCCAAATATTCATATCTCCCTTAACCTGCATTAGTTCTACTTTTCCTTGACTTTTTAAACTATTAGTTATTGCACAGACATTGTTTATGGGGGGAATTAATGAAGGCTGATGTTTGAACATTAAACTACTGCTGACATTCCTTCTGTCACCTCTTTAATTCATAATGTAGAATTTTTTTTTTCCGATTATATGTTTTGCAATTTTCATAGCAGTCTTTCTTTACTATTAAACGCTGTCTTACGTGAGGAAAAAAGAGAAAGTAGCAAATTCCTTTCAATTATACCAAGACAAAAAGGACAATTGGCATTTCATAGGTATTTTAGCCAATAGTCAAAATTATTTTAGGAAGTAGTGTGTGTTCAATATAATTTACAATCTAGATGTAGAGCTTGCTGAGCGTGATCAATTTATTGAAAAAGTTACACCCCTTAGGAAAGGGCATAGTGAAGGAGTAGCTGAGGGAACACCTCAGCTGGTATTCGAACCCTGGCCTCAGCGTGTGCCAAGGGGAAGGATCCAGCTGTTATTAAAATCAAGATCACAGGATAACTTGGCCCCATGAAATGGTAATAACGATACAGAGCAGAGGGTCCTCAGGCTCAAGGGCTCTGCAACTTCTGTTTTGTTGTTTGCTCCTGAACACCAAAGGACCGACCAAATATCCCTTTACAGCTTGATTCTGCTTCTATTAAAGGCAACATAACCCCTGTTGCCCTAAGCAGGACTGGGTCTTTATAACCAGAACCTTTTATGTATCTGATAGAACGGTGTCCTCTGTGTCAGTTCTGTTCAATGTGTTTCGTAACTTCATCTCTTTGCCTTCACGTTTGGTGCTGCGTGAAATTCAATTGTGCCAGGTGTTTCAGCGGTGCTTTACTGATGTGGTTTTCCCCTTGAAATTAATGTCTTTATAATCACACACATTTAGAGATTAAAGAGGCATTTGATGAAGTACAATGGACTAAGTTCACTTCTGGCTTTAATGTCATATTCTTACCTTAAGTACAAATATTTTATGTTGTCTTTCCTTATGTCAGTGATTTTTAATGTCTCCATAAAATGACTTGTTCTATGAGTTGCACACTCATATTTGTTTTCAGTTAACTCTACTTGTATATCCCTCAGGAACAGAATTATAGTCATGGAAGCTGATGCAGTGAATTTGGTGGTTTATAAGTAGGAAATACTTAGATTTTGGGGCATGTGCAGCCTTTCATGTACAAAGTTCTCATTTTAATATACCTCAGGCTACTGGCTTTACGATTTACAGTTAATTAGGATTCTGATTTGAGTTGAAAATTCCAATACCTATATGCTTTTGTACATGCATTTCAGATCATGCTGGCTGAAGCAAATAACTGTGACTGTAGTCAATAAATGAATGTATACCACAGGGACAAACCCTTCCCCCACTCTCCTCTGACAACCTGGAAGAAAATCCTACTGTGTTCCCAGTTCACAGCAATATCATCCTGACATCACTGTGTGATAGCTAGATTTCCTTGCCGATCAGTTAACAAAATCCCAATACCATATTCTTACTCTTTGCAAAGTCTCAAAATCCCTAATGTATCCCATATTTGCACTCACTGCACTTCATGCTTAAATTGAACTCTTTAGATAACTGAGTTCTAATCTGCACATGGTATATGAGACTTTTATTAGCATCAGTCCTCACTGCATAAATATGTGGAAGAGTAAGTAAGATAACTTCCAAAATACTAATACTGGAAAGAAACTAAAAAGACATACAATTCAGGAATTTAGAGTTAGAGCTAATCAATGAGGTTTTGTATATATTGATATTTAAAATAATGCTTGCATATATTAAAAAATGGGTAATTTCATGTCATTTTACTAGAGTTTTTAAAGTTCTGATATTTTAAATAGCCTTTTATTTTCTCAATATTGAACTTGAACACCACTAAAAACATTCATAGAGCTTTCTTAGTTTTGTCATTTTTATTTGTTGAAGAGTCAATATATTGTCAGTATATAACTTATGCAGCAAAAAAAATCCCAATTACCTTCAAACATTAATCTCAGAACTTCTCAGTTGAGCAGATAACCTTAAATTTGAAGCTAGTCCTTAGGTTGTCTGTGGCTTAGACTGAGCTGGGACCGCATAGTTTGAACTTGGTACAGCAGGACACAGCTAAGATATAACACCAGGACACACCCCAGAGAGCTCCCTATGTTTCTCTCATGGCTGCAGAAGGAATAGAAATGGCAGGAAAAGCAACATCTACTCCTGGAAGAGACTACTCAATGTGAACATTTGTCATCTCTCAGGTCCCATTTCCCATGAAGGCCACAACGAGAGCGGCTTGAGAGTTGAGCAAAGATGACAACGGAGCTTTAACTCTTTTTGTAGTACAACCATGCTGCCATGAGTAATTGCACACTTGCTTATTCCTAGAACCAGGCTAAAAATATTCGTGATGAGAGTCAGAATTTACAACGGCACAGAATTTATAGTGGAAGGGGATTATATTTTGCACAATATACAGTAAACATATAATCCTTTTTTATCACAATAAAACATTCTTGCTTAAGTTCTCCAGTGATAGTAGCAGCATAATTCTACATAAGAGCTGGCGTAACACCTGTGCATCTACAAATGAGGTGTTGCCATAGAGGCAGGACAAAGCATATTTTGCAGAGGAAAAAATGGGAAATGGAAAGGTTCAATGGGAATGCTGAAATTTAAAAAACCCAGCAAGGATATTTAGGAGCTTGCATCATTTTCAGCAGTGCAAATACAGATAAATGCAACTAATATGGAAACTTTATGATCATATGCCTTATTACAGAATAAGATGTCCACTTTAGTACATAAGGTAATAGAAAATCAATGTAATTCTATCCAGTTTGTAGCAATTTATGCCTGTTGAAAATTGTTTAGTATCAGAATGACGAAAGTGTGTAAGTTCTCCTGCCAAGATTAGGCTTCTACTGCTCTATACTCCACATAAACCCTTATGAAACGCCCATCTATGCCCTACAAAAAACCTGCTGAAACTGTAAACTTTTAAAATGGAATTACTCAATGAATAAACTACTTGTGGGTCTGTGTTTCTTCAGAATTATGACTTAATATACAAGATAGAAAAGATACAGAAAGACTAGCAAGAGAGCTCATGGGGATTGCCCAAGGTCTCCTGTCACGTTAGTAACAGGGTAGGCAATGAAATTTAATACAGAATCCTTTCTTATGTCCCCATTAGCAAATCATGCCATAGTATGTCTACAAAGTCCAATAAAAGAGATGCACACTAAAGCAACAAACAGTTGAATCAGAACTAGGTGTTCTCCTATCCAAGTGGTAATTTTATATATTGGTAAATGAGTACCTTTAGAGAAGCCAAGAGACCTGTATCTGCTGCTTTCAAATCAGGACGGCTGTAAGTGTGTTGAAACAAGTGTGAAAGACAGAAGCAAAAGGAAACAAATCATATGAGCAAGCTTAAATTCCTTTTTAAAGTCAATCTAGTTTGAATAAAAGGTATTTTTGAAATAATCTGCTCTTTAATGGTAGAGAAAAAACTACAGTTAATCCCAAAGTAATGATTAAAGCCAAAGCTTGAGGTTAGAAAAGAAGGGGAGTGCA
Organism: Peucedramus taeniatus; assembly: GCA_013400575.1. Taxonomy (NCBI): domain Eukaryota; kingdom Metazoa; phylum Chordata; class Aves; order Passeriformes; family Fringillidae; genus Peucedramus; species Peucedramus taeniatus. The sequence goes on from WBNO01014105.1 coordinate 16,558, forward strand.
GCTACTGTTGAAAGAACAATTTTTCAGTCCATGATTTTATCCCTATCTTTGCCACAAATCTATTGTGTGTTGGCAAGAATATAATTTACTTCATGTGTAGTAAGTATTGTTCTATACATTAAAAAAAAAAAAAGAAAAAAAGAAGCATATAGAAGTTAAACACATTTCAAAAAGCTATTCCAAGTCAGATAACCTCCATTTTTGACTGTGCATCTTGAACTACCTGTTGTTCAATATTCAGAATTCAGTATTCCAGCAGTGACTTTTGAAGATTAACCCTCAACTTTAATGTGTCTCCATTTACTCAAAAACTAAGTTGTAAAAGATGCTGCAAGTCTACTACCAAGGGCTACTATCAATACACTTTGTGTATTCTTTCCATTTTCCAAACAGGTTTAAAAGAAAAGATTTGCTGGGAAAAAAAAGTGAAACCAAACAAAAGCCTGTGGGGTTTTTGAGCTTAACAAATGAATAATTGCATGCAAAATGTTCTCCCTGGCATCCTATCCAACAAGTCATTAATACAGGATGCACCATGAGACAGATAGCTGTTGCAAGGCCCTGTGTGCTCTCACTGGAAGAGGCAGTGGCAATCTCAATATTTAAAACCCTGATCCTTTTAGTTCACAAGTGTGAAACACTCAGGATAGATTTCACAGCGGTGTGAAAATAGGTCAGATGAATTGTACTCTAAAAGTGCCCATTCCTCTCCATTAGCTATAAATAGATCCTGAGATCCCTTATTCAGATATGGACATCAGCTCTTTATGTCTTTAAGTCAAGGAAGCTCCACCACAAAGGACAGGGTTGCTTACAGCTTCAGAGGGGTACAAATCCTTGTATTCCTACTAAGAATATCTATAAAATTAATGCAATTGTTTTTAAAAAAAAATATTGTAGCATATTGTAGCATATGCTACAAGTCTGGCGCACTGGAGCTGTAGACTGAGTGTGAAAGAACTACTTGCACATGTGAGGGGTTACTGGGGGTCCCAGGGATGGCTGGTAGCCCTTGCAGGCCCTGGGTGTTGCACCACAGAGACACTCAGAGGGAGAAACTTGGTCAGCTTGTATAAGCATGTATTTCAGCAGCAACCAGGAGCAAAACTGCTGGGGTGGCTGGTGTTATCAGAACATTAGTCCTGCAGTTTGCAGGATAATTTTTGGCATGTTAACATTCTCCATTGATCTACATTTGATAGAGCAGCAACACAAAATTTACTTGCATATGGGAGAAGATGCAGAGACCATCTCCACTGCAATAGACTATCCATCACCTGGAGCATTTCCTTGTACCACAGGATTTGAAGGGCCTCAAGTTATGCTCACCTGGAGTCTGTTGAAGATCACTCTAATCAGCATGACAGAAAAAGCACATTAGAGCACTTTGGTTCTTTCCCAAAGGATTACTGTAGATATATATGCAAGGCAGTATAAGCAAATACAGTGAGTGATGGTGTGGAGCAGACATTTCTCACTGCTGGGAAGATGGGCAAAGTGCACAGCTCGGGATGTGGGTGCTTCAAACTGACACTGCTAACTCAACAAGGAAAAGTGGCTGGAGTCCTAAATCAAATGCACTCCAGTCACACTCAGCCAGGTCTAGAAATTTCTTCAACAGTTGTATGAAACTGAGAAAACCCTAAGATTTCCTGCCCTTGTGGCTCCTTCTAATATTAAGAGAATCACGAAATGTTTGAGGTTGAAAGGGGGCTCTGGAGATCATGTAGTCAAACCCCCTTGCTAAGGGTTCACCTAGAACAGGTTGCACAGGATCATATTCAGGTGTGTTTTGAATATCTCCAGAGAAGGAAGCTTCACAACCACTCTGAGCAGTCTTTTACACTCTTCTGTCTCCTTCAAAGGAAAGAAGTTTTTCCTCACATTCAGATGGAACTTCCTGTGTTTCAGTTTGTGACTATTGCCATTTGCCCTGTTGCTGGGAACCACCAAAAGAAGACTGGCCCATTCTCTTGACATCCACCTTGCAGATATGCGTGTGCATTGATGAGATCTGTTCTCTGTGTTCTCTTCTTGATGCTGAAGAGGCCCAACTCCCTCAGCCTTTTCCCATAAGATAGATGCCCCTGTCCCCTAATCATCTTCATAGATGATTCATGCTTTTGTTAAAGAGGAAAGTTCTGTTTTCCAGCTTAAATGTATTCTTGACCAATTTATACCTAATTGTTTCGGTCATACTGATTAAATAAAGTTGCCTAGGTACATAGTAGCATGCAGAGATATGCATTAGTCATTGGTAATCATGTTTAAACTCAGTTCTCAACTATTAAATGAGTGGATTCCAATAGGCCTAATTTCGTGCTGATTTATGCTATACAGAGTATCCTTAAGTTACCAAGAGGAAGGAATTTTGGCCAAGACATACGTCAGGAAGATCATACTCTCTGGATTTGGTTAGCTTTCTGAAACAGCAAGTTGTTATCCGTTTTTTTTTTTTGTTGTTTCTCTGGAAAGATTTTGATTGTCTCTACCAGCAACGCCAGTCAATGTCCCTAATGGTCAACCCCTATTACTATTGTCTCACACACCAAGCAAGTGGCTATAATTATTTTGATATCATCACCACTTAGGCTAGCTTTATCCTGGTAATACAAGATATGTGGGGCAGAAACCTCAGTGTCTATAGGAATCCTTTGGAATATGTTTGATAATATTTTATTTTTTCACAGTGGCATAAAGAATGTGGAGGAAGGATACCAGTATAAGTAGATATGCTCCTCCATAGCAAACATCATTTTGTCCATTCTAATTACTCAGAGAGAAGAATTATACTACTGTTTCCTGCAGCTACAAGGAAATGTATGGTATATCAGTTGCTTTTACAAATTTGAAACAAACTGATACTGTACAGTTTTTTTACTCATTATCAATTCCATAACTTACTAGCAGGCCTTTGAAGGCCTGCATGAAGGTGTTCAGCCACACTGGAGGTAGGAGAAACAATAACAGATATACCTGAGTAATTTCTGCTGGAAGTAAGCTCAGAATTGGGTTGAGATATATGCATTGACTGTAATTCAGGAATTATCTGGAGATGGCTAATTATATAAAACGCATTGTTTCAATATATGAGACCTTATTTGAAGCCCATTACAATCAATAGAAAGATGTGGCTTTTGCTCAAGCTTTTAAACTGGAGACAATTCTGTGATATATGACCCACTGTCATATTATCACAAAGTTATTTAACTGATAATGGCCTTTTCCATTAAACTATTTCTTTGAAGAAACATAGCTTGTTTTATTGTGATCCTTTCTCCCTGTATATAATTTTTGTAAACCAAGTGTTTCTTTTATACTAAGGTCTGGATAGAAAACTGCTTTCATAAACTGCTGTCCCTTATGCATTTGAAAGCCCATTGAGTAGATGATGCTTAGACTCTTTGACCAAGAAATTGAGCTCATCTCCCTTAACCAATTAATTTAACGTCATATCCTCAGCAGTAGCTGCTCACATCATGTTTTTGTATGGAGTGTAATATTACCAATAACTCATCACAGAAATATGAGACTGCCTAAGAAAGCACATTTGTCACTGAGTGAGAGCTAAGCATCTACCACTAAAACACAAATGTGGTTAACAGATATTAAAGCAACTAAATTAAAAGCTTCATGCTAAAGTTTAGGTCTTCTTTAAGTTACCATTGCAGTCATGTTCACATCTTCATAAAAGTGAAGTATAATTGGAGATCAGTTTGCAAATCCTAAAAGGGTAAAAAGATGTGGTTTGTTTATCATGAAAGACTGCTATTCCAACTACTAATCTTTCTGTCCTAGGAAGTGTCTTATTCTCTTTTCTGTGTTGGAAAGCTGCCTAACAAATGTATTTTTCAAGACAATGAAGGAAGCAGACCTCTATTCTTTCTTATCAATTTAATCTCTTTCATTCAGCTGACAATAATGTCCTCTTGTAGGCTAGGTCTCTTTCCACATGAATTACTAAGTGACAAGTTACTTTTTCTTTTTCCTTTGTTTTTTTTTTTTCCCATACCAGAATCTTAAAATGTAATAAAAAAGATTATTGGTATACACATTGTTTTTAACTATAAGAATACCTAAAAGAGACAAAGTATTCAGGGCTTTATTATTGTAAAACTTGCAGACACCATTATTGCAATCATAATTATTCCTGGCATTTTATCATTCAGTATTTTCATACTCCTTTTAATTAAAAAAATATTCAAAGTAGACTACAGAGAAATATGGCATCTGTTGGTTTCTCTGTAACAAATTCATATCTGAACTCTGATTAAATCAAAAAGAATTTAAGATTTTGTCACTGAGATGAATTAATTACAAATCCTATATTGCCCTCTGCCTCAGTTTCTCCTTTTGTTAGGTACTCATTGTTTTGTAAAACTGGCTTTTTCAAGCACAATCTTGATTCAGGAAAATGTTGTCAATTTTAAAATACTGTCCAGATAAATAATCTTGGTTAAAAAAATACTGTTTAACTACTGATAATAAAATGTGTCTAAGAACTTTTCATTACACCTATTTAACAACCTTATTATTTTCATCACCAGGAAATGTGAGAAAGAGAAAATGGAAAATAGCCCTTTACAAGCCACAAACATCTTTAGTATTAAAGACATAAAATAACATTGTGACATAGAAATAGTTTAATGCCCTTCATAAAGGAAAACATTCTTCCCCCTCTACCCACAACCAGTCCCCAAAACAAATCCTGATTATGCAGAACTCAAAATCTCCTTTATGTGGCAATGGAAGTGTTTTTCTTTTATTTTTGAAGTTGATTCAGAAATTACCTGGACTGAAAATGGTCTATCGCCCTCTAACCAGAGACAGACTCAGAAAGGACAGCAATTTTGACATTTTTAGTTAGAAATCATTTCTTGGGGAAAAAACCCCAAAACTTTAGAGCATCCATGGTGCATGCAATGTCGGCTTCCTGAATTCATGGCTGTGTGTTCATCTGGCATCTTGTCTGCTAGACAATGTGAAAACCCTGAAAAGGCACAAGTGCTGGGAAGAACACATTGACACTGTCCACACACAGAAGCACCACTTTTCCTGTGGAGATGTTTACTTCTGTTATTGTCAGTCCTGTCTAGATGAGGAGGGAGCCCAGGCTGTATCCATCATGAGTAACATCAGGGAGCAAAGAGATGCTCCCTTTCCCTTCCATGCCCTAGGGTAAAATGTTGCTTGAGGAATAGTTTATACTTTGGTGCATTATAGGAGAGCTTTGCCCTACTCATACTGGTTACATGAGGAAAAAGTTTTTATTAAATAAAGAGAATTTAAAAAAAGTGAAATAATATAGCATGATACTGAGTCTTACAGCAAATCCACAACGACAGGGCAAGTTATCATCAGTCAGAATCTGGGTTTTCCATTTCAATTAATTATGTTAGAAAGTATAAAGTGTTCATATTTGTATAAGGTAGTTAGCAGATTGTTGTCAGAAAAGATGAACAAGGCTTTGTAGAGGCTTCCTAAGCCATAATTCTGTTTTCAATTTTTTCATCAAAACTTTCCAATAATTTTGAGGGGGAAAGAAAAAAGTTAAAGAAAGGACATTACTAATTTGCTCTTGCTTGCCATTTGCTTGCATCAAAACTCTGGGGTATTGCCTGCCTTTTGATTCAGCTGTTCCCTTGGCATGGGAATACACTTAGACAAATAGGAAATATAATAAGAATCATGCTTCCTTATGGTATTTCCAATTGGAAATAGCACAAGGAAAAAAATGCTTTATCATTTTATTCCTAAACAGAAATAATCTAAGAAAGCTTGTTCCTCACAACATTCCCTCACTGCTTAAATAGGTGATACATGTCAGGGGAACATTTTTCAGTAAGCTTCAGTGGGGTGGGAAGTGTTTCAGCTGTCATGGTAGCTCGCTGCTCTTCTGGAGGAGTAGGTGTTACACCTGAGAAACAACCTGAATTCACATTTGAGACAAACCATACAAAGTAAAGTAAACCTAATGACCTAAGGTCTCAGGGATCTACTTCAGAAAATTGTCATGGTGCCATCAGAGAGAGTGTATTAGAGACTAGAATTGAGGAGTCAAAGAGGCAGATTTCCTGCAGCTAGTGTGTCTATAGCTATAAGTATTGTTGAAAATCAGGGCTGATTCTCTTTTCACACAAGCTTTATTCAGTGTATCTATTGATCTGCTTGGTATAAGAGAAAAGCAACAGGCTTGTTTCCTTTCCTTGAGAAAAGGAAATTTTTCAAATATATACATTTGAGTTTGTGCCAATATAAGCCAGTAAGAAAAATCATAGCATCCACATTTATAATGGGATTTAAATTCATGAAAACAGCCCAAGAGCCACTCTGGTTTGGAAAACAATCTGCTACATCCCATTGACTGACATTGATAAGGGGTTGTATTCTTTTACTCCTGATATTGGGGAACTGATTTAGGATACTCATATTGAAAATCCTGAAATATTGAGTTATTTGTATCCATCTGCCTTTCTCTTGTCTCTGCTTCAACAGAGTCCAGATAAAAAGCAGCTTGCAGTAATTGTTTTGGGAGGTGTTTGCACAAGTTCTGCTATGCAAATCAAGTAGGTCTGTTTATCACTGATAAAGTTTGGGTTGTTCCCACTATCATTTTGTACCCCACCTTTCACTGTCTCTCACTTGCTCTGGAACGCAGTGAAAATTAGGGAAATGCAGAGGAAGTTCAGGATCCTGGCTTTTTTTATTTGCCCTGGTAGAACTCAGGACATCTCCAAACCCGTTCTAACTCCCTCCACTGCCACAGGGCAGAAATAAGTGGAGTTAGGTTCTACCAGACCCCCAGTACCGTTGCAGTTTACCGTAACACATCTTTTCCTACACCACGTTTTATCTTTGTATCTTTAGCAAAATAGGATAATTTTGGTTTAGATAAACAAGTGTATTTTTTAACCTTTGCAGTGTTGTGAATTAAACCTTTCCCAATTTTTTTGTGTATCTTAATTACTGCTGTCCAGCTTCAGAAATATTTGATTGTCCCTTAACTCACAAATTTCTAGAAGTCACATGAAAAGTTTTTTGATACAACACTTAAAAACACTACCAAAATAAATAAATGAAAACAAAGGTGAAATAAAGGTGGCCCCAAAGCCCTCAGTAAAATCATCAAAATGCCATCTTTATGCATTAGAAACACATAGGAAGAATGTTTTATAATACAAGTATGTGACAAAATGTTTTATTTTTCTTCCATATTGGTTCTATGGTACTGATTTTGACCTAGAAATACAGAACAATAAGCTGTGGGAATTGCCTCCATGATATTAAGTGTGCCGTTTTTTGTCAAGTTTTCTGACAAGCAACACATAATTTTAGAAAAATAAAAAGTTTGAAATTGTCTATCTAGTTTCTTTTCTTTGTGTGAATGCCCATATGAACTCCAAAAAATTGTAAGCTTCACTCTTTGTGTTCACAAAACTGGTTTCCACCACATTGCATTGTCTACTTAAGCAGAGCCAGGGAGGGAAAATGCTGCAGATGCTCTGGGTAGAAACTCCATGGTCAGCAGTGTCTGCTGTGCTGTGTCTGATTTGTATCATCAAACAACTCCAGAGGGGCTTGACAGTGTGAGTGGTTGGCCTCTGAAAGATTTTGTTATGGAATCTCTTTGCTGGGATAAGTTTGCCTTACTGGGTACTGCATCACATTGTATTTCATCACCACACAGGAGAAAAAAAAAAAACAAGAAGACATACTTTAAGGTTGCTTTAGAGCAGAAGGTTTTGCAATGCAGAAATAAATGAAAATGGTGTCTGCCCTGTTTGTCAGTGTAAGTTCTCTGGGGGTGCACATCAGTTATATGTTGAGGGCCATTCCTGTTGAACCTTCTGCACCCGGAAAGATGCCCCTTAGTCAGAAGTGCCAGAAACCCCATTCAGACACAGCAAAAAAGAAAGACTGTGTGATTTTTTTTATCTTATATTGCTAATAGGGTCTTGCCTTTCAAGCATCTCTGATACACTTACTTAACAAAATTTCCAGAACTTCTAGAGAAACGGTTTGCACAGAAAAAGCTCAATCTCAAGATCCTGTGTTTGCAAGCTGTGCAAATCAAAAGTTTTCTAAAGAATAGCTCTTTTGTAATATGCACTGCAAGTATCAACCAGGCTCTTTAAACAGTCTCAGCAGCCCCACCAGCAGGATGCCCAACCCTACTGACTGATCTTCCAGAGCAAACAGATGTTTTAAGATACTCAGATTTATTATGCTTTGAAAAGCTTATTAGAAGAAGCAAACTAAATGTTAAATTTTTACAATCCAGTATGTAATCATATACAAGTGCATTAGAATAAACTTCTCCCCTTCCACACCCAATTTCATCATTGGAATGGAAATTACAGTGTTAGCACTTAGGAGGGAGAGTTGCATCTGCATGCAGTGAGAGGAAGAGATCACATAATGGTTTGTAAGGCATATCAGATTTATTCTGTGAGGTAGATAAAGGTCCTTTAAAGGTCTTACTCCACTTGTGGAATGAATTTCTTATCATGTATAAATTCTGTGTAAAACATTTCTTTTTCCAGGATGTGGTTTGTTTTCTGAGAGGGGAGAGAGAAGCTAAATATTTCCACTCCTGTATAATAGAAAATCCTCTGATTTCAAACAGATCACACCCTGAGTGGTTAGTTAATACTGGAAACATAAAAAGGTACAGTGTTCTGAAAGATCATTTAATTCCAGCTTTTCTAACCAGAAACAGAGTGAATAATTTTGCAAATATAAGAATAACCAAAGAATAGTGGCAATTTTTAGAGAAAAGTAAGTGTAATTTTGGTAATCAAATTAAAAGCAAATTTTAAAATGTTATTAATTATATCCAAAATAAAACCAGAAACAAGCCTCAGAAGCTGTTTTGAATTGGTTCATAACCATATTTCCTTTGCTAAAAAAATAAATCTTCTGGATTCCATTTCATATTAGAAGCTTACAGAACACAGCAAAAGGCACACCTAATTTTTTTCCAAGAAAAAGTGAAACAGATAATCTGATAAAACAGCATCAAAATTCTTCCAAGGAGAGCTTAGGACATGAAAGTGATTTAGTGACACCAGTCCAAACAACAATGAACTCATGAAGAGGGTTTCCATTGGCTTCAGCGGGCTTCCAGAAAGGCTCACAATGATTAATGGAACTGCTGACAGGGGAAGAGATTCAACTGGCAGTCTTGCTGCTCTGTGCCATTGCCCCTCTTCCCAGAGTGAACTGTATCCCCTCACTTTGGGAAGCTCTCCCATGTTTGGCTCCCTCTGTACCTGACCTCAAGAACAGGGGCTCTGTGGGGAGCTGAAGAGGTCATTCTCAGGTGGTAGCAAAGCAGGGAGCATCCCCACCTTCCAAGGAAGGTACTGGACATAGCAGAAGCAAACTCTATAAGGCAATTAGTTAATTGTGCTGTCAAATGGAGACTGATTTCTACAGCTTCAGATTGACTATTTTTAGGTAATAAGTAAGCCAGTTGCACTTTTCACAACCAGTAGCAGACAGATTCTCCTCTACTTTGGTTAGTGAGAGGAGACAAAGTTATTTTCTTCCTGAATGTTCAAGTCCTTCAAGTATATATATCAGTCTACATTCCCCCCTTTTAAGACAACTATATCACTATTCCACAATATTAAAATGCCAAATTCTATTGCAGGCCAGGAAAACATACTTCTGGGATAAGGATTATTTTTCTGTACAGGAAAAAAAAATCTGGGATAAAGTTTTCAAAATTTTTATATTTTACTTGTACTATTTTGTAAATAAGACCACACAGTTATTGTTATCACTATTTTTTTTTTTACTTATACACAGTTATATGTTCTTTACCAAAATGTTCTGGTTCAGTCTTCTCTCACTGAAGAAACATGGTCACAAGTTGTTAGATCACTACTACATTTAGGAATTCACCTGGGTTTGTCATAGGCGCAGAGATATTAGCAGAAGGCAAAGCAATTGAATGATGACGTGGCCTTGGCAACCCAAGGCTTTATAACCTTCCAACTGAACTCTAACAGTGTGATCTATCTAGCATAAAAATTCCAGTCTTTAGGAAATTGCAGTTAGCACAGAGCACAGCAATAGACATTTTCATCAAAGTGGGACTCTGTATGTGCCAGCCTTGTCTTCTGATTGCCGTGCTGCTCATCCACTGAGTATTGCATACAGTTAGGATTGCATGCTTCTCTGCCAGGACTAATTTGAGGGCTGTACATCCTGAATGACATTATCTGTATTTCAGGATCTCACACAATTTTCAAATATTGGTCTCCTCAGGTAAAAGTAAGTGCTATATTATAAAAACAAGAGGGTTTTTGTTTGGTGTAATTTTTTTTGTACTAGTCAAGACCACTTCAAATACCTTCATATCAGCTGCAAAAGAGTTTTTAAACTTTCAGTAATAGACTTATGAAGCATAAAGGGGTCTCCTTATCCGTTCTTAAAAATGCAGAAGAAACTTGTTATGACAGTTCTTAGCAATGCTGCTTTAGGTATTATTGGACTGCTCACACAAATCTGAGGAGAACTGAGTGCAAAGGCGCTGTCCACAGAGCTAGTTCAAACATCAGAAATGAGGTGGCCGCATTAATTCTGGCTGGATTAATCAGCCCTGCCAAGGCATCCATGCATTAGCCCATATGGAGCACTGACAAGCACTGACATGGCTCCAGCCCCTCTTTCTGGGCATCAGGTCCTTCATAGCTGGACTGGATTTCTTGCAGTTCCATTGTCATGTGCAATCCCAACACACTCAGTGGTGCCCCTGCAGCAAGTTTAACAAGTAGAATTATCTGTGAGTGACTCCCTCCTTGTTCTTACCATATCCATTCAAGGTAAAAAGACATTACATGCACACATTATGTCAGCAAATTAGAATACCAAATACCTAAATAGATCACTTATGCCCAGTAAACTGACACACCCAGAATTCTCTAGGCATGGCAATTCGTTAACTCTCACTTTTGATTGGGATACAAACTTTCCATTTCATGAAAAATTCCAAAGCCCCTCAAAAATCTTCTGTTCTGGAACAAAGTCTGTATCAAGAAAAAGGGCTATTATGAATAAAAGTACTTTAATTTTCTAGGAAGTAAAAGTGTTAAAAACTGTGTAGCTCATATGAAGATGTTTTAGTTGATGGTTATCTTTTATATATTTGCAGTTACAATGAAGTAGGAATTTATGACATAAAGAAAACACAAAATTGTTCATAAAAAACTTTAAAACAATTTTGCACAGTTAAAACATAATGTACACACTTTTGAAATATCTGTATGCTTCATAGGAAAAATTCCTACACAAAAAACTTTGCAGTTTTCCCTTGGAAAAGGACCATATAAAACAATACTCATCTTGGTCTAGCACCAAGTTTCCACTGCTCCTTTATCAAAACAACAATATAGTGTGTACTTGGATTGTGAGTGATCTGACCAGAAGAGAGACTCCCCTCCTGTGAATTTTTTTTAAAAAATTGTTTACTATACTGATTAAATTATTACTTTTTCCAATTTTTTTTCTCATTTCTTACTTGGAACTGCAGTTCCTAATTAGAACTGGCAAACCAGGAGATGAAGAAAACTTATGGCTTACTCCGTTCTTGAGTTCTTGAGTCTTGCCTTTACCTAGAGTGTGAATTCCTCCAGTCTTCATATAAAGCATATAAAATTGTTATTTTTTTACAATGTCTTAGGTTAAATTTATAAAAATGACTAGAATTTCTCATAATTCCTAGAAATCATATCCTCTTATTTTTTTACACAATTTTCTATAGCTTTTCCTTTTTTTTAAATCAGTATGACCTTGGTCAGATTTCTGTAGTTATTGCTGGAATCTTGCTCTTGATTTGGCATGATTAGGAAAAGTTGCATTACTTTCTTTTGATCTGATGGAGACTTTTTATTTAAATAGACATCTTCTCTTCATCTTAACCATGTTAGTATGCTAGTTTAGTTAACCCTTAAACCCCCTGACTCCTGATGTGGTGAATTGCATTGGGAACAGATGACCCTGAATAAAACTTACCTAACAAAAGGAAAAAAATGGTGCGTCAGTTTTTTGTTTGTTTGGTTTTGTGTGGGCTTTGGTTGTTTTTTTTGTTTTGGTTTTGGTTATTTTAATGTAGATCAGTTCTTTGATACATTCCAACAAGTGTTTTCTTTCCTTTCCCATTCTCTCAAGGCAGCAAGGCCTTGCTGGCCTACTTGCCTTGATATGCCCAGACCTATCTCATCACATATGATGTGGTAGAGTCTTAGTGGGACATAGTGGTAAGATATTCAGAGGTTTCTTGTGTCAAATGAGGAGTTGGGTGCTGAACTCTGGGATGCATGACATTCTGCACATCTGACAGGTGAGGACACAAGGAAGTGAACAGAAAATGTTAATTAGCTCCCTAATGTGAAATAACAAAGAGTTACTCAAGATGGTGTCTTTGTCCAAGAATAAGGAGTTTCTACATGGCTGGGATTCTCATGCCAGATGCACACAGTGTGATTTTGTAACCAGGTCAGGCCTTCAGTCATAAGTGACAGACATTTTCAATTTTTAAGAAAAATAAATAGTCTTTTGTACAATAGCCTGTTGTTAGAGCAGCCATGTTAGGGGTGGGTAACCTGAGATGGATATTCCGTTTCAAGATAACTAAACCCACATCTCCTATAAAGTCACAGTAAAATCTTCAGAGAAGATCCTTGAACTGAAATGGCCTTAAAGTCGGAGACAGTTACCCAGCTGCTGTGCTCCCTCTGAGAATGGCAGTGTTCTTGAATCTAGCAGAATTCCTCAAATTTAATGACTTTTTCTTGAAAAAAAGTGGAATTATCTCCAGCCTCTCAGATCTGATAAGAGTTAGGTGGAGTGGTCTTGGAGGTCACTATCTTAATTGTCTGAATTTGATTTAGTTGGGGTTCTTTTGCATCTAAGTGCTATTTTGGAGCTCATCTGGTTTGACCTGTAGGAATCCAGGTTTCACCATTAGGCGTAAAACCATCATTCTCTCGATGCTTCAAAATAATTCTTTATAACAGCCTGGGCTCCTGTATCATTTTGGAGAGTTCCTTAGAAATATCTGATAGTAGGCCCTAGGTCAGAGGAAAATCACATGGATATTCATCATCTGAATTACTATTCTAGATTTTGCTGTCAATAAGGAAACATTTAGTCAGCTTGTTAGTCTGCTTTCTGTATATGGCATTAAGACAATGAGAACCTACATTGTTTTCCTATTTTGTTGCATATCAAGTGATTAAGGCAGCTACTTCATAGCTACCTCTTGAAATGTTTTGTTTGAACTTATCTGAACTTTAAAGTCCATGTACAAGCTGCAGCTACCATTACTAGTCCTAGAAGACTAATTTTTTAAATATAAAAATATTTGGGCCTTTATCATGAGTTCTACAAAGTGTACAGCTCATTGGGATTGGTTTGATAACACAGGATGATCTGCTAAACAAGGCTGATGGATTTTTCTGAGATAAACAATATTTGAAATATATCAAATCCTTTAAAAATGCAATGTTATTGAAAAGTTTCTTGAGGAATCTATAGAAGTATTTGGTACATTATTATAGTGAATCAGTACCATCACTGTTAAAAAAAATGCACCTAATTTTGAGCCTAATTTTGTCAAGGTTCAATTTCAAGCTATTGGATATTATTACATTTTTGTTAGCTCTATTGAAGAGCCATCTTATTATGAAATTTCTGTTTCCCATGTAGGTATTTAAAGACTGTGATTAAGTTATCTCTTGATAAATTAAGTTGACAGCGTCTCTTGAACCTTGCACTGGAAGATATATTTTTCAATTTCATTTTCCAGGCTTTTCCCTAAAACCTCTCTAACTTTTCAACAGATTTCCTTAATTTTAGAAAGCTGAAATGGACAAATATTTAAATAGTTGCGATATGCTAAAAAAGCTCAACTTCTGCTTCTTCTAAAGTTACAACATATGTAAATGAGGGCTTTATTAATCCTGTAAAAGAAAATATAGCAACGTGAAACATCCAGGATGCAGATCAAATAACGCACCAATCTTCACAGTAATTTTTTCTCTTGGACAAGTTTCTCATTCTCTAGGTATGGTCTGCATTTTTCTCAAGTGTATGACTTCATATTTAGCCATTTCAAAACACATTTTTTATTTATCTGAAAAATAAGGCAATGTAGTTGGTTATTTTGTACCACTGACATTATCAATGCAATGTTTTCAATTTGTTAGGGCTTAATATTATTTATTATTTAATATTATTTATTTATCTATGCCTTTGCTTGCAACTTTAGAAAGTCTCAGGATATTGTAAAGATAAGTCAAATATATTATTTAAGCTTGCATTTTTTGAAATTTTTGTGGTTCTCAACCAAACTTATAAGTGTGTCAAGTCAGTTTGTGAAGATCCATTTTCCACAGATATTTGTTAATTAGCATTTACTGTCATTTAATATTTTTAAATTTTTCTTGCACTAATTTCGTGTCTGCTGTTCCATGAGCTGGTACAAAGTGGAGATTTTTGCTCTATCTCCTGCGAATGGGCTGCCTCTTAAAGGTCATTCAATGTACAGCTAAAGCAACTTTTCTTATAACTTTCTTGCAAACTATTAATTTGTTTTACCTATGTTTCACCCACTCACAGGCAGTCCAGTGTAAGTGGATGATGGGTAGGAAAAGCTTTCCTGCTCTGTCGTTTCAAATCTCTCTGCTTTTCTCTCAGAAGGTCAATTGCAAAAGACCTCCAGTGAAATCCTCAGTCAATCATTTTAGAACAAATGTCATCTTGCTTCTTGTATCCCATATGAAACAAGGAAAGTTATGGAGACCCTGGAACTAAAAAACCTGCTCTCTAGGCTGGTTTTTGAAGCTCACTGTAATATCCCCTACAGTGTAGAGAGCTCTGTGAGCCCGAAGGAAGATTGCAAATCAGTGTCTTTCCTATAAGCTGCTTCTCCAATTTGGGATGAACATTTCACTTTTCTGTGTGTTTTTGGGTTTGTTCTATAGACATCCAGTGGTAAGCTTGATTGGAAATAAAGTGAAGGGTATAGTTCAAATAGTTTCTGTTTTATTTCAAATATCTTGGCTTTTCTTTTTTCCATTCAGTGAATAGAACAAGTTTTTTTTCTCATGGGTTTTTAGAACCAAATCTTCCAACCAGAGACTGTATCTGGCACAAACCATCCCTGCACTTTTTATATCCTTATGGTCTGGTGTATCAAGTCACTAGACAGGATTCTGTTTCACTGAGTGCTTCTCACTTGAACATGGGTCTTATTTTGTCCTATCTCAGGCTATTTTCTGAAGGCATATTTGCCATGGACTGAGGAATATTAGACTGTGGCATGACATGAAAATAGAGATTGAATGGTATTACAGAACATTACTTCTTGTGTAGGTAATTACAGAGACATGTAGAGATTTAGCTGAAAGACTCCTATTAGTAGCAGTAAAAACCTCATGGCTAAATGCTTGTGCAAGGATTAGGAAGTTTGCAGATTTTCAAATTTTATTGAAGGGGTGGTAATGCAGCATCATAAAGCTCTCTTTTTCTTCAAAGCAGGTGTAATATAGGCAGGTTTAGAGAAAATCTCTTCCCTTTTCCCAATGGAGAGCATTCATGATGTTCTGCAGTGACCTCTCTGAGCCAGGGGAAAGTATTCACCTCCTATCATTCAAGGCCAGCTACAAACGAAGAGAAGATAAACATCAAAAAACTTCTCATGGCAAGTTCCCTTCTCTCTTAGCTTCATCAATGAAGTGGGCAGCATGAAAGTTGGGCAGAATGAACACAAAGGTTCCTCCACAACTCAGAAGAAAAGGAAGGTGCATTGTAGCCTCAAAGTGAGATCCCACCTACACAGAAAACTCATGGGAGCAAAAGAGCGGTTCTGAGATGGCATTTCATTGGTCTAAAATAAATTTTTAGCAAAGAATAAGAGCAAATGCTCACCTTCCACATAAATCTCCACATCCAGCTCAGACATTGCTTCAGAGACCAGTTACAGGCCACAAGAAGGGGCTGGAGGCAGAGTGAGAAAAAAAGGTGGCCATCCTGTCTTTGTGACAAGGTATTTCAGTGAAGTGATTTCAGTGAAGGAGAAGCTCAAAATCCTGTGACCTGTGAAAGAAAGATGGAGAAATCTGTGTCTTGACAAAAAAAAGCTGAGAGATCAGTGGGATTTGTGAAGTGTCATATGTGACACAGGGACGAATGCAGAAGAATAGCACTCATTTTCAGGTAGCACAGGAGCAGTGAAGGGAACTGAGCCAAGGGCCACTGGTGTGTGTAGTGAAGATGGGCTCAAAATGATTGTAAAGTTCTCACAGAGAAGATACAGGACTGAGTTTGATTCGGAAATTAGGAAAGTGCACATGAACAATGTGTAGGTGAGGTATTATAGATAATTTCCTCATCTGTTTTGCAGTTACCACTCCTGCAACACCTTCATTGGGACAAACAGCAACGGCAACTTGTTGCAGCAAAGATGTTCAAAAAGGCACAAATTAAAGCCAAATGAAAATAACATATAAAAAATTCATAGCACAAATGAATCTGAAAGATATATTATTTTACTTTGTGATTATGCAAAAGATTTGCACTGAAAGCCAGCAAAAATACACCATCATCTATTTCACGAGAAATACATAAAAATTACCTTTGAGCAATAACTACTTTATTTGGTTCTATTTACTGGGTGTTAAGTTCTAACTGGGGCTTTATAATTTAATTAAATATGAAATTATTTTAATGTTCCATTCCCAAAATTGAGGAAAGCATTGGGGAAATTGGTTTGAAACTAGAAAAGGAAAGTAAAAAGCAATGAAGGCTCAAACATAAAAAGAGAAATTAAAGTGTCATATGAAATCTCATTTTGTTTGATATTGATTCCATTCATTCACAAAAGATGATGTTTAAGGTATTACTAATAAAGTGAGCATTTTTAAAGGCTATAAAATAATGTAACATTGTAAAATTATAACAGATTTCTAAGTGTTAAAAACTCATTTGTACACTTTAAAAGTACTCAATTTTTTGTCTTTTGTTTCTCATCACAAAAATGACTGCAGTTTATATGCCAACAGAAACACTGACGACTGACTCAAGGTTTTAGTCTGCAGCTCTGATAACATTCCACTTTGCTTGCAACAGTAGCTGCATCAGTACTCTGCAGTAGAGGCAGAAATAGCTTACTTTGTCAAATGCTATACAGTTACACAAGGTTTTAAAATACAAAAATCAATATGAACTCTGTGATCCATTATAATATGTTGTTATCTGATGGAACTTTTAAATATCTTGTGAGTATTTTATTTTAATATGAATGTTATATAAAAAAATATTTTCTAAAATATTTTAAATTAATTAAAATTAATACATTGATTCTAAAATAATATAAAGGTAACTTTCTGCTAAAGTCACCTGAACGGAGCAAACATATTATTGCAGCTTTTGTGACTACAGTTGTGCTTCAAAGTGTGTATGTTTTAATTTGGAGTCCAGATTCTGTTGATTTCCCTTAGGTTGTGTCAACCCACGGAACCAACTAAAGTAACTAGAATATGTCCATACATTTGTCAATACATAAAACTGAAAAGCATACCAGAAAGAGCTGTGGTTTTAGGTCTGCACAGTTATGCCACATTCTCACCTTTATGAGGCATGACTTGCAGCCATGCAGAGTGAAGAATGTGTGGAGATCAGGAATCCATGGAAAAATACTTCTAAACCCATAGACCTGGGCCCAGATGAGCACAAACATTGACATTTTAATCTGAAACATTTTTCTGAAACAGTCTTCAAGTACAGTGAAAAACATAATGACAGAAATGTTCTATGTGATGCCAAATGCAGTTGATTTCAACAGTAAAGGCAATATAAAAAGAGCAGGTGGTCATCTTCTTGCCCCCCGCCTTCTTTTTTCACATCTTTCTGTTTTTCCCTTCTCCATTTTATCACTTAAAAAAAAATTTATTTAGACAGTGGAAAAGCAGAGAGAAGTTTAAAACTGCAAAATAAATTATGTCTGTGAAAAGCACACGTTATGATGGGCTCAGAACAGTGGGTCTTACTGCACCACTATATCTTTGAAATTCTCAGACCTATGGCCTGACTACAGAGCTATTGAAATTACCTGGAATGTGCAGAGGAGCTGACGGTGAAATAAGTAATCAGTAATAGTATCAATAGTGGTGTCTTGCTTTGCCATGGGATTTGCTGCAAACAAATCACTTTTTCCCATCTTCTGTCCTCACTGCCCAAATAAGCACTCCTCTCTATCACCTACTTCTGTGCTAGTAGGTGTGGGACTTGTGCTTGTGCAGGTGTTATATGTTAGGCAGATCCTTATTCCAACAATCTTTCCTTTTTTTCCCCTCTCACCTAGATCCACAGTCATATCACTAACATAAAGCCTCCTTTTGTGCAGTGTGATGAGAAGGAATTTTCAGGGCCTGGAGTTACTTCCCAACAAGTCAGGAAAGATATTTTTGAACACCGGTATTTATTTCCCACAGCAGTGAATCATCTTTGTTTTAAAGGTAATGTCATATGGTGCCATGAATTATATCTCAAAATACATACAAATGCATGTCTTTGGTGGAAGGTCTGTTCATTTTTTAGCATTTCATCAGAGTGGAACTTTGAATTATGACATCAAAGAAGAAGGAAAATCTGCATGAACATGATTTCCAGCATTGGCCTAGCTGAATAAGAAACAAATAGCTGAACAGAAGGAAATGGTGTTGATGCTTCAGAATGACTAGGGACCAGTAATGTGGAAAAACCCCCAAACCCTGCAGTATTTCAGCCAGATGGCTGCAAGATGACTTCAAGAAAGACAGCACTCACTGGCAACCTGTCCTTGCAGCAAAGAGAGGAAAAACCCAATCGTCCCTTGTCTCTTCTTTCTGAGCATGAGTTCCAAAGAGTCCCCTCCTACCTGGCAGCCTAGATGTGAAGCTTAGTCAGATTTTTATTGCTCCCTGGTTTGCATCCCTTCTGAGGCTTCCAGCCATTTCATGGCCTAAGCAGGCAGGGCAGCTTTTGCAATCCGCTGGGAGGAATGCTGTCATCCGTGGGGATCATGTTTCACCTTCCCCAAAGTGGAGGGACGCCCAGAAGGAACCACGCCAGGCAGATCTCTAGTTTCAGAAACTCTCTCTTCAGCATAACTAAGGGAGAGCTTCTAATGCCAAGAAGATGCTACTGGGCTTCCTAGGGCTGAGGTACTCTCCCACTTGGCGTCCTGTATTTTGGAAACAATGGCCACAGCTTGTGCCTCTTACCATGTTTCCAGATAAGTGTTCCAGGAAGAAGTTTCTATCTATGTTCCAGTGCATGATTAAAGACATACTTTGAGCTAGCACAGCTCACACTGGCTTTACTCCATCCACCAACAGCAAAAAAAAATCTCAGCTCCTGAGTGTTTCTTATCTCCTGGTTGTTTATAATCTCTAATACTATTTTTTGTTTATTTAGCTCTTAAACACAGACGTAAAAAGCAGGATGAGCAGAATTGTCTCTCTATTGACGTCATCAGGCGATGCAATATCTTCCACCACAACTGAATTTTATTCAAAATCTATGCAATTATATAAACATTTGCTTTTTTAACACAGTAAATATACATCCCTCTGAGTCCCTGCAGGAGAAGAAAAAGTTAGTTCTTATTTGTTTTCCTACTTAGCTGGCACAAGTAAACTCTTCAGTAATGTAGGATGTGTGCTCAAAGAGTGGGAGTTACCTTTTGAATTGAAAGAGGCAAAAATTAATTGCGTTTTTTGATTGCCTTTCTGTCATTTACAAATTATCCGAGGATGTGGTCAAGTTTGATACACAGCTATGCCTCATTGCAGTTCTGAATGAATGTTTATGGCTAAGTAATACATCCCCAGATAACAGATTTGGAATATTGACCTTATGGTGCAAACTGTTTCTGTAATACAGGACAAATTAATGTTCGTGTTTCATTTTGGTGTTTTGGTGGTTTTTGGTTTGAGGTTTTTTTCGTTTGTTTTGTTATTAATTTGGAAAAAGCTATACCCCAATTTGTTAACCTTTGAGCAACTTAATCATTAAAAAAAAAGAAAGTAATTTGCAAAATATTTTGTCGGCTTCCCAGTGGCCAAGACTTGCCCTTTTGGGAACCTTTTATGTAAGTATGAAGTTCCTTCAGATTTCCAAGTCATATATGAAAGGCTGGCAGGAAAGTAGGAATTCTTCTGCGTGAAACATTTGAAATTATCTGAAAACTTTTGTCTCCTCAAGGAAATAAAATAAAATTGTTTCCCATTAAGGAAAAAAAAAAAAAAAAGAGAGAGAGAAGAAGAGAGACAGTGCAGCGCATATTAGTCAATGGGCATCTGCAGATCAGATGGTGCCCTGGTCTGCCTATAGCAAAGTGGTATGATGAAAGGCTCTTCCTGTTCCAGTCTTGAAATCCTCCCCTGAAATTGAGGTTCTGTCCTATGGAAAGTTTTGACAAATAAATTATTTTCTGTGGAAAATTTTGGTGTCAATTGCAAAAAATCTGTTTTAAGAAATCCTAGTGCATAGGAGCTGTACAAGAAGCTTAGCATCTTTGTTATCTTTCTTTAACCCTGGAGAAGCTCACCTGAGAGACCTGGAAGTAAGGTCCTTATTACTCTCCTGTATTCACTTTTTAATACATTTCTATCTTCTTGTTTCTCACATATCCCCCTTTTCCAACTACTTTGTTCATTTGGCATTGAAAACATAAAGTAGGACTGCTACAAAAGCTTGAACTCTAGGACCATTCACCACCATGTCAATTACAGCCCCAGTTCAGAACTCTAACTCTGTTCAGCAAAATACATACCCAATTTCTACTCTTAAATGCTTTGTCTTATCTGGGGCCCTTGAGTGTAACCCTGCAAGCCTTATACATAGAAGTAGTTTCTGTTGTCCTTATATAAGTAACATTGAATATCATTATCCCAAATATAATAACTGCTTTGCTGAAACTCGCATTGTCTTTCCAAAAACAACCCACATTACTCAGTAGAGAATTCTGGAGGAAAAAAATGCAACATTTTGAAAGCAGGCAGAGGTCATATGAATGCTGCCCAAGATTTTGATTGACTAATGTACTTTGGAATAACTTGCTATGATTCTTTGGCAGAATGCTGTTTATTGTTCAAGTGAAATTTTTCACAGTTAATAAGATGGTCAGTTGCAGGTATTGAAAATATTTGCCCTGCCAAATACCACAAGAGTGAAAACCTTCAAGCTGGTTGAATAATGAAACAGAAATCATTCCAACAAACTGCTTGACAGCTGATGGAGAAATTTCCGGAATATTATATGACCCAAAATGAAACTCTTTTATTGAGTAAAAATAAACAAACAGAAAAACATTTCTGAAGAAAATTACCAAGATATTTTGATTATTTTATTTGCAAGGAACTGTTTGACAGAGCAAAACTGCTTGATGGTTGTTTTTTAAAAGATACTATCGTTTATCCAGATATTTCTCTGCATTCATAGACTTCTTTCCATTGGCCACACGATACCATCAGTTTTTAAGCAGATTCTCCAGTGATGTTCATGGAAAATTCTGCTTAGAAAGCTGTGGTTAATTTCTTCTGCTTTGGAAGCAGAGAGAGTATGAATCACAGCAGTGATACTGAATTTGGCCAATAAAACCCAAAAAGTCCACACGAATATGTGATGATTCAAGAACAAACACTGCTTTCAGGAACTAATATACTCGGTCTAATATTGATGAAAACTTGGTGTTACTGAAAATACAACTCAGCTTTTGCTGACACTGTTTACAAATGATATTCACATATCCTACCCCCATGTTCTATAAGGCAGAAAAATGTTTTTCTGACATGGCCACATCTGGACTTTGCCTACTTCCAACAATCTAAAATATATCTTTGCCATAAATTACTAAAGACACAGTAACACTTTCACTAAAATCTCATGTAAAAATGCACTCAAATTCTGTAATTACTTAAGTACAAAAAATACACAGATGTCTGCATTGTTTTCATGAATTTCAGGGAATGAAAATGGCAATAAATTATTCTCTTATTATCATGGAACATGAATAAGTATCTCAGAGAATCTAAATCCAAATCTGATTTAAATTTGGAAGGAGTTAGCATCAACAGCAACAGCAGAAGTCTTGTAAAGTAAAATATACCCAGCCAAGAGTGAATAATGCATTACCCCAACAACCAATCCTCCCTTTCCAGTGAAAAGAGCAACTGGACTCTTACACAAAGCCTGAACCCACTGTTTACATCCTGAGGGTAGAAAAAAGAGAAGGTATTTAGCATACACTAGTTCCATGGATAAAGTATCTATACTTTGTAATTGTGTGTGTGTGTGTTACTTAATCTGTTTCCCACCCATTACCCCAGGGGAAAAAAAAAAAAATAGAAACGAAACGGACGAAAAAGTATAGAGGGAAATACACTAACTACAGTGTGGTTAAAATTCAGATCAGCCGTCTACACCACAGATCTGTTGTGCTCAGCCTACTTACTCACTGAATGTGGCTAAGATACTCAGGAGTTTCCAGTATACCCACCCACTTGAGATAAGATTGTAAGTACTGTACTTGGGACTGCTAAATTTGCAACCAGGTTAATTGTGTACAGCATCTGGGAAGCCTCAGCGGATTCCTGCAGAGACGCTGATGTTTATTCGCGGTGCTGGGAAATCAAGTCGTTAAAATAGAAAGCAAAGCCAGGGACAAACACTGATGGTTCAACCCGAGTGAGTAGCCCCGGCGATAAAAGGCTCAGGAGAGGATGCCAGGGCTCGTACGAAGTTTTATCGTAAGAGGCTTTGTGGAACAGTAACTGCTTATTCCGCGGATCACCCTCTGAGAGAGCGACAGAGCCCCGAGAAGAGCTCCCTCGCGGGTGCAGCCTCTGTGCTGCTGGCCCCGGGCAGAGCCCCCCGTCCCCCACTGCGGCACTCGCCCGCACCCCACGCCGCAAACTTGCGGTGCCGGGCGGAGCCGGCCGAGGTATCCGTGTGCGGGGAGCGGGGGATGTGGCCCGCGGGGGCCGGCGGCTCGCAGAGGCTCCGTGCCCTGTAGCCGCCGGCCGGGGAGCG
>WBNO01014106.1:0-14126 GCA_013400575.1 Peucedramus taeniatus
ATAATAATAATAATAAATTTAAAAACGACAATGTGGAGCACTACATGAGAATGACAAAAAACATACTATGCAAATCAATTTTAAACGAGGAAAAACAGGAAAGATTGTAGTGACCAGCCATGTAGCAGTCAGGCCCCTTCATGGGCCATACACTCATTATCAGAAAAAGCCCCAAAAGTAGCAGGAGGAATCAAAGGACAAGTGATAAAAAAACAGCCACTGACCCACCCCACATAAACAAAGTGTACATACCAAAAGAATGAAGAACATAAAGAACACAAATGTAGTGAAATAAATGGGTCCCAAAATTCGATTAGCTTCTTCAACCTCTGTGAAGTTGAAGTCTCCCAAAATGATGCGGAACTGAGTAAATCTTAAAAAACAAAACACATCCAGGAGCTGAAGAAAATATTACTGGAGCTGTGCAAGGATTCTCAAACTATTTTATTTTAGCAGTGTGACTGATAGGCTGCAGAGAGATCTGCACTATTTTAACACTTTATCAGGGACTGCAAAAACAATTCATCAAGCACATCTATAGGCATAACCCAACTCACAGTCAGGTTCCACATACAGAACAAAACCATGGGGGTTACTTCTCCTTTTTGATCACAACAGAAAGCAAAGCAAACTAACAACTACTACTGTGAGGCTCTGAGAGCCACTCCCATCTTCCTCACATCACACACATACAACCCCAACTCTCCCCCCCTAAGCCAGAAGAAGCTTGGAAATTTACAGCACCATCAGCATATTTCCAGTTCCTTCACTTCTCTGCAAGAAACTCCTTGCAACACTGCTCCAGTGTAAAGGAGCAGGGGAAATCAGTGACTGAATAACCTGTTAATTGCCTCAGTTACAATCAGGTTATATTGCACCAAATCAATCAAGGAAAAATTGACTAGCAATCTTATATGAAGTCCTCTCTCTCTCTCCTGGATTCCAGATACTTATAAATTTTGTAGTTGGCTAAGATGGACTCTGAGTCAAGCAACTATGAACACTATCAGGAACACAGCCTTATTATGTATCCAACATTTCAGTAAGCATTTAACCACTGAACATACAGTCATTGCTTTGTCTAGGAATGTAACCAACCGCTGTAAAAATCATATCACACCAACCCAGTCCTATCATTTTTAGCTTATTGCTCTGATAGCAATAACACTAAGACAAAAATGTTATAAAAATGTGTTTGCTACCAGGTTATATCAACAGCAGTGTGCCTGCAGCTTATCTGCTTAGATGGATGTGACAGGACTTGCCACTGATAAAGTAACCGATTCACCAATGCACCAAAATCTTCTTTGCATTTTTTATACCTGTACTTACATGCAATCCTGGAAAGTGCTGAAGTCACCAATTTGAGTGCCGAAGACAAGATAGGCCAACTGAGCATATGCTAAGAAAATAATAAAAAACATAATGGCAAAGCCAATGACATCCTTGACACAGTGAGACATTGTGGTGGATAACTGACTCATCGTTCTGTTGAAGTTAACAAATTTGAAAAGCTGTTAAAAGAAAAAAGAAAAGAAAAAAGCTGAAAAGAGAAGGAAGACAATTTCTTAACATAATTGCTCTCCACTCTTTTACATGAGATGTCTTACTGAACATGGCTGGAGACAAAGCAGTACCCAGTAAGAATTACTGACTTATCAATTGAGGAATAATAAAAACATTTCTTAACATGTCTGCTGACAAAACACAAACCCTGACTACATCTTCTAGACCTAAACAAGAGCTGACTACACCTGTGGCAAATTACAATTTACCTTTTCATCTGCAAGAAGTTATCACTGTTCTGACTTTCTCACGATTGACTTTCAGAGAAACATGAGTAAACCTCAAATACTATGTCTCATGAAACTCAGAATATTGCTTACGTTCTAATGTTAGAATAAGGATGTATATCTTGAATTACCTTAATCCAGACAAAAAACACAACAACTGCAGCAATGTTGTTAAACTGCATTTGCCAATATGCCAAGGGTTCGAAATTGGGGAATGAGTTCTGATCTTCCAGCAGCTTCCTCAGGAGCATATCGACAGTTGATGTCCTATAGATGCCAATTCCTATAGCTACCACAGACAGCTGAGGACAAAAGAAACACACAAATTTACAAAAGGTAAATAGGGTTTTAAAACAACTTGTTTGAGACATTTATGTCAGATAAAGTTAAGAAATGAGGAACTTCATGCATTTCACAGTAAAACCATTATAGTCCTGGACTACAGAAAATAGTCTGGGAGTAAGATTTAGAAGTCATTTCCTTGCCACTGTTTGTGAAGAACAAGGTAACAGTAGCACCTAGCAGGATTGTAGAAGTGATGTTGTCATAGAGAAGAAAATGTAAGGAAGGGAATATGACAGCTCAAACAGACAAAGGTGAAAAAGAACACAGCAGAAAGACAGCAGTAGCCAAAAAGGTACTAGAGTTTCTCCAGAGCACAGACTGAGCAGTATTGCCCAGAACAAGCAACAGCAGAGATGCTGCAGTTTTACCACAGAGGTTTCTTGCTTTGACTTCTGCAAATGTGCTGTTCATTACTGTAAGTGACCACTTCACCACACATAGAGAGTCATAAGTACATTATCCTATATTTAAACAATGCCCCTCAGGGAAGGCATAAACATAGTATTCTGACCTCTTGTGTGAACTGAATTTTACACTCACACTTGAATACTCTTCACTGACTGTAACAGCAAAGCATTTTATCCCTACCCAACCATTAAATGTAAAAACCAACATACAGCTCATGTAAACATCCTCCTAAGCAGCCCTTCGTTTACAAAGCACTGTGATGCAAATATGATTTCCCTGGATTACAAATACTGGCTTCAAGACTTGAAACCTTTGATTCATCCAAGCCTGAAGATACAAAACGAGTATGGGACTGGAACTGTTTCAGCATTTCTGGCTTTGTATACTTTTGGTAAGCACACCTTGATCTGAGTCCAGAGAGAATTATATTATGCAGCTTTATAGGTCATATTTTCTGGTGCACTAAGATTACTGATGTGCAACACTGTCCACTTAACATAGACAGCTGCTAGCACTCTACAGTTCTGAGGCACTTCTTCAAACCTGGTATTAGCTAGTGAGCATTTAATAGCAAGATAAATCTCATTGTGTGGTTCTTTGCAAACGTATTCAAATCCCAGTCCCATTCCTTGAAATGCAGATCACTTCTTTAAAGCAGATGATTTTCTTACTTGAAAGCCAGTGCAATAGTCTGTACCAGATATTTAGAAGGGAGGGCAAGTTTGTCACCTCAAATAAAAGCTAGGTCTGTATAAACAAAAACTGAAAATGCATGATGGACAAATACGCTAACTTTGCACCAGGCTGAAAGCACTGACGACAGAACAACCAACTTTGCGAAACATACCAACATTGCAACACAGACTAAAATTGTCATATTCAGACTGAACAGCCTAATAGTCTGTAAGTATCCTTCCTAATGATGGTCCTGTACCTTAAAACCACAACAGGAACGCCAAGTAATTCATGTCTCCCACAAAGTGCACTTTAGAAAGCAATTTTAGCCTGATTACAAAGGTTACATACCACAATGATAAGGATATCAAGGCAATTCCAAACACTTCTGAAGTAGCGCAGTCTATGAATGCGAATTTCTAAGACCTCTTCCACCATATAATACAAAACAAAAAGACAGAAGGACATTTCACAGGCTGCCAGGAAAAAATCAAAAGTGGAGATGTAATGAATCAGCCTCACAGGCTGAAAGTGCCAAGACGTAACCAGGCCTCCAGTGGCTGGAAACTCTACTAGCAACCTGCATTTAAAAAAAGGCAAAGAAAAAAAGAATTTAATTTAACCAGAACTGATAAAAAGCACTACTAAAAGATACTTGGGTTTATTTGTATAATTAAGTAAATAATAGAAACAAACCCACATATGATTCAGATTTTTCACACCACACAAAAGTTGTAAATGTGACCACACTCAGTTTTGACTAAAACTCAAAGCCTTTCAGGAACAGTGAGGAAACAGAGACAGAAAGATTTATTTTCATTTCTGCCTGTTTCATGCCGTCTAAACCAAAGGCTGATGCTCTATACCCATGTATTTACTTGAATATGCCAACTCTCTAGAAAGGTCTCCTGCAAACTGCACCCAAGGCATTGGGGCACCAGGAAAGCCAGAACAGACTCCATGAGGAGTCTCACTTCTTTGACAGGGCAGCATGGTACTCCAGATGTCTGTCCCCTTTACACAAAACATGCACTCACCTATGTCCCCAAAACAAAGCCACCACAAGAAAACCCCAAGTCTACAACCCACACTGTGTTCAGTGCAACTGAACACTGTTGTGGTCCTGTTCATACCTGATCACACAGAACAGGTTGATGTTTGCATTGTACACAGAAAAATCAATGAAGGCTGCTCTGGTCCCTCTGTCCAGCCACAGGTTCTTCTTCAGGTTCGCAATCTGCAGAGCTGTCACTTCTCTGGTCCTTGCAAGGTCTTGGTAATAACCAGCCCCGCTGTATGTAGCAATCAAGCCCCAGTGGCTGCTGCCATTCAAATCCTTCTCATTGGTGTATGTCCAGCTAGTTCAGAAGTGAAAGAGAGCACATTGGTCTTTCCACCTTCAACTTACAATTAAAAAAACAGACACCAACAAAACCTGACCAAAAAACATGTATTAAATACATGTTAAAGCATGTTATTAAATATGCTTTAATTCAGGGAGTCCTTGCTACAAAGTTTTGATGCAATCTCTGAGAAAGAAGTTACAAAGTTCCTTTGACTAACATTTTAAAATTAAGATAGAAAAATGGGTCACAAGTATATAAAAAATGAGTATGCATCTACAGGAATGCTACGTACGCAGTTCCATTCTGGAGTCCAAAAGGAGCAGTATCTTCATTAGCTACAGAATACACATCATAGCAGTCTTTGATTTCCTCCTTTAAATCTTCAGGTATGGAGCAGGAATCATTTCTGACTTTCAGCTGCCGAATGCGAGGCACTCCTAGGAGCAGGTTCTCATAATAAATGAAGCTTTTGTTTTCTGCCATGGTTTTGTTGTTGTACCACATCTCCCAGTAAAGACCATCCAGCAAAGGGCCTTCTGTGAACTGGGGAAGATGACAGAGTTTCAGTTTGCATGTTGCCAGCAGTGTTTTTGTAGATTTCCATTCCACAGAAGTGAAAGAATTGCAGTTAATAATTTCTCTGACATAAGACTTTACTATTACCTGCCCTCCAAAGACATCCCACAAACTTGCCCTACCCTGCCCCACCAACATTATTTGAGCTCTAAATTTTCACATATTAAAGGCCTACTTTGTTCCATAGCTTTGACATTGTGCATATAGATCTTCATGAACAAGCCTAACCACATTAGGAAATAAGATTCTGAAGGTTAAATTTATGGTTCATGACAGTACCAGTGAACCACAGCAACAGAGATATAAAAACTCGGGTTTAGATTACCTTCCAGAAGTCATCCATTGTGGACAAAGTTTTGAAATCAGTTTTCTCCGTTTTTGACACTGGTGTTTCCAGGAAGAGCTGTGACATAACCCTTGTATAATAGTACATATTGGAACTCACTGTCCCATAAGTCACTGCAGAAGGTTTGGTAAGGAGTGAGATATAAAGGAATGAAGGAAAGAGAAAGGGAAAACAAAAACAAAAAACAAACAAACAAACAAAAAAAAAACCAAACAAACAAAAAAAAACTTTATTTGTTTTGAATACATCAGGTTGCATTTGTACAGATTTTGTAGTGGAACTGTTAAGCTCCAAAACAAAATCCACACCAAGCAGCATTTTTCTGTCAACTGTGATTAAAATATGAAAAGCAGTGAAGGTAGACTGATCAATCAATTTATAATACTCTCTTATCCTTTCCACACCTCATTCTATTATTAATGCTTCTACCAAAGTAAACCTCAAGGAAAACAAAGTCACAATTCAGCAGCCTGAACAGAGGCAGGCAGTGCCTTTTTAGGTGGCTTGTGCTATCCAAGGCATGCATGGAGAACTGGCACAGATGGCACAAAGACCTCAGGACAACTACACTCTGCTTGAGCGGATAATGACAGTCAACCAGGATACTTCAGGGCACTGGAAATGACATGGATTAGGCAATGAACTTCCAGTACAGATGTGCAGTGCCTTTAAGAGAAACTCCCCACAGGAAATAAATGACTGTGTTACTCCTTTTCCTCACACAGGGCCAAAGATATGGCTGAGGGTCACAGAGCATAAATTATAAAATTATGTACAAAACTAAGATGGATTGAGGAAATGGGTCTCTGGCATGGATATTTATGGGGAATAAAATAGAGAGTACAATGGAACTGATAAAGAGGGGCCTGATCTCCTAGGCCTGATCAAGCAGAAAATTTGGGAGAAACAAACACAGATAAATTCTCCCTGGGCAAGAAGTGACCAAGAGACATTTTGTGAAACTTTTGTGATAAGATGATGTTACCAGGTGACATGATGTCATGAAGAATGTGTTACCAGTGGGAAACTGTTACCAAAAATAGAACCTTGTATAAGTGCCATACCAGTAAAACCATATATAAACACCTTATATTCTCAATAAAATTGGCTTCTGATCCAAGCTCAGATGTCCCCGTCTCTCCATCGCCAATAGGCATTGTTACCACCTGTAAATACTTGAACCACTCTATGGCTAAAACTCAAAGGAGTCTGACAGATTAAGCCTACACTGAACAATCACTGTCAGTTTTGGTAGTTGTATAAAATTTAAAACTTTTTTGTTTCCCTTAACAACCAGAGAGCAAGAACTATTTTTAATAGAGTTCTGCTGTGCACATATAATGTATCACATGACTGTGCAATACCTGGATTCTCTCTAAACATGTACTCTCCAAATCACAAGAGAACAAGAAATGCCCACAGCATTTAGCCTGCACTGAGAAGCACTCTCCTAGGGCATGCCAAGCCACAGACCAGACTGACCTCCAGTTATTGCTTATGTGAAAAATGAAAAGGATACTTAAAAAATACTTACAAATTAGCAAAAACTCCAGATATTTAACACACTACATTTTTCCTTTATTCTGTTAGCAAAAATCTTTTTCTCTAGCAATACAAATAGTTAACAGCCTGCTAAGAGTCAAACTTCTCCTGCTGAAACAAATTTCACTTTAAGGGAAGAAGCCCCTCACTGCAACACTTCTCCTGGCACTACAGCGTGCCAGCCACAAGCACACTTGCGCTGCTTTGTTCATAAACCTGCTCTAAGCATTCTTAAATTACTCAGGAAGGAAAAAACCATAATATTTAATATATAAATATGTCTGCAGTATAACATCAAAACAGTTGTGTCAATAGTATAACATTTGGGCTTTTTAGTAATTCTGTTATGTTCAAGCAGAACAGATTTGCTCTCAGAGACAGTCTACCAGTGTAATTTTGCCTTTGCTTTTCCACTCTGAGATTCCCTCTCACAAAGAATTAAAACATCACTTTTTTTGTATTACAACTGATCATAAACGGCAACTCAAGAGTCACCAATATTTCAGCCATTTAGGGCAGAACTGTTCACACTAAAAACTGGAGACTTGAAACATACTGGCTTTCTAAAGACACACTAACTTAATGTACACATTTTTTTTGTTTTCTCCCTAGCCTACAAATAAAACAGATATTTTGTAACTCCACAAGAAGTTCCTTCTTGCATTGTAAATTGAATGGTACTATGTTCTGTGTTCTTTAGTGTTATGAGACTTCATATGGTATCAAGACAATAAATGGCACAAACCACAGAAGTCTCCAGCTGTGATCTGTACATAACCTTGCTGATGAACTTCAAATGTGGTGATTTAGTTCAATTATTTGTCCTGGATGACTAACAACTCCTCTTCATTTACCATTTCTGCTCAGTGATTTAAAAAATTGTAGCAGAAGTATTACACTGCAATGTGGTACTACAATAAAAAATGCTCTCTAAAAGCAAAGAACAACTCTATAATCATCCTGCCTGAAGATTCTAAACTTGTTAAGGCACAAAAAGTTGTAGTATTTTCAGTCTCAAGTAACAGTCCATGTGCAGAAAAAAGAGAAATATTTGATTCCAAGTATTTGCCTACCTGTCTATTAATACTTCTCCCACATCAAACAACCTTCTTTCTGGAATCACAACAAGCAGGTAGTACAGAACTGGATGCACTGGTGCTGAATAGTACTTACAGACACACAGGACCAGGAGGAAAACCATGTACGTGATCAGCTCCCGTAAAATACTTTTCAAGTACCGCTCTCTGCTGGTGTTGCTCTCTTCCATGAGTCTTGTCCCCCACAGACCTTAAAAGGAAAAAGATATATATAATGATGTGCACAGATGTCTGGTACAGATACACAAGTGACATAGTAAGTAGTGTTGAAAGTTTAACCTTTGTCATTGCCGCAGATTCTTCTATGGATTTTAAGTTTAAGCAAGAGGAGCTCCATTTGTAGACAAAATGAGGCCTGAGGCAGTATCAACTATCAATGAGATACCATAATAATTTAGGAACAGCTCAGCAGAACTCAGACAGAATCTGTGGAAGATTTGCAGAAGTGCTATTGCTTAGAACCACATGGTATAAAAACAGATACAAGGATACAGAGACATGCACAGACAGCCATCATTCAAGAAATGGAAACGCAGTGCGTTGGTATGTTTTCTTTTAAACATTCACTGTTCAATGAATGAAAATGCACATTCATTATTGAGTCTTTAGGAACAGTCTTAATTTTCTACATGAAAGGAGGATACTTGAGCCAAACTTATTTTTAAAACACCATATCATAAGCTTCCCCTCTTAGATAGGCAAGAGGCACAGCAGGGATGTTGGTGAGCGTTTCTGCATGGTTTCTTTCCCTGCACAATAAAGAGTTACCAATTAAACATCAGCACCAGCCTAAATGAGCAACTGCTGTCCAGTCTAGCTGTCAGCTTGAAGAACTGCATCAGCTGAACTGTTTCTGTTCCTCACTTCATATAATGCTTGACATTCTGTTCCTCACTTCATGTAATACTTGACATTCCCAAAAAGACAGGGAGAGAAGCTACGGAACTTTGGTGATCTCTTCCAAGTAGGTAACAGAAAAGCAAAAGGATCTTTTAAATGGAGTCTCTAAAAGGAACAACTACCTTGAAACAAAATGCAGTTAGCAATCACCATCCTCATTTCCTATGCCTAGTACAGAACAGACAAAAAGCTGGCAACAGCTGCTGTTGCTCAGACTGTTCCCTTCATGGAGTTTCTCTTCATTTAAACCTAAAGCAAGGCAATTTGACCTCAGTTTCTGATCAAGGAAAAAACATTTAAAACTAAAAATTCACTCCTACAGAACTACAGTGAACTTCCATTCTTTTCAGGCATTTTAAACAGCCAACCTTTCAAAACATCCTTTACATTCTAAGTAGATGGAAATGTAGTAACCTCAAACTCCCTAGGAAAAATCTTGGATCCATCAAATACCACAGTAATTTGAAATGGAACAGCAACAAAGGATAGCCAAAACACATTATAAATCTGACAATGAAGCATGAGTTCAGTCAATCTGCAACCACTGCTGTAAAGCTAAGACAACAGGCTAAGCTGCCTGCTTGTTGGGGGTTGGATTTGTTTCCTTTCTGTTTGTGGAATTTTTTCTGGTGGTTTGCTAGGGAACTTATTGCTGGGTACTTATGGGTACTTGACCAAAACAAAAGGGTGGAGCAGGGTTCCATGTGAACAGCAGTTGAACAGGGGTTAGTCCATCCAAAAGGAGTCCAAAGGGAGAGGCAAGCGCTGTTCCAAAAGGACGTCGGAGCACCAGAGGACCCTGGAGGAAAGACTGGACTCATCTCGTCACCACTGGACTTTCTACAAGACCATGTCTACTCCACAGAACTGCATCTATTACTCCAGGAGGATTTCATCTGGACTGCTTTTAACACCCTGACACCCAGGGTGTCAGGTCACATCCCTGACTCTGTCAGGGTTTTTCTGGGTTTTTGTTTGTTTTGGTTTGCTTGTCTTTCGGCACTATTACATTTGCATTTTTAAAAATATTCCTAGTAAAGAACTGTTATTCCTATTCCCAAATCTTTGCCTGAGAGCCTCTAATTGACAAATTATAATAATCTGAGGGAGGGAGTTTACATTCTTTATTCAAAGGGAGATTCCAGCTTTTGCTGGCAGATACCTGTCTTTCAAACCAGGACACTGCAGACCTTTTTTTGCTAACAGAGATGGGAATAAGGAAGCTCTTTCCTCTACCTGCATAAATGAGAAAAAACATAATGTGTTAGATGTTCCTTGAAGCCTTTCAGCTACCACATTTTTAAGTTGTGACATAAACCTGGAAACTTCTCTTGCATAGGCACATCAAGCACTAAGAGTTTCAGCATTAATCTCTGTTCATATGGCTTAATTGGTAACTTAGGGCCTTCCCTAGTGTCAGCCCCCAAATAAGAGAGCTTTTTCAAAGCTGTTCTTTAAGACCAAGTTTGAAAATGTGCAGATAAAGACTGCAACTTTACTACACTGAACACCAAATCCTCCCCATTAGGTCATTCTTGAAGACAAAAACACAAATCCAAGAACATTTACTGAGTCACTAATAATATAACTCAATAAATTCAGCCTCTAGCAAAGCACTACATTGCACTAGCAACCTTCATAATAAAGGCAGGAAGACATTATGGAAGAGAGGAGGAAAAGGTTGGAAAAGCCAGTGAGCTAAGCTGGTGAGAAAGCCAAGTCCCGTCTGTCAGCACATTACTCACCAATAAGAAATGTGGTGAGCAGAAGCAGAAAGTTTCCAAACTCAAACTCTATCTGTATTAGACTATTGTTAGGAGTAAAGTCAGCAAAGAACAGAAAGTTACAGCAAAGAAAAAATCCAACTAAACAGCACCAGGGATCACAGAATTATTTTTTTGTGCTAAATGAACAATGAATTTTCCCATCAGCTAGCTTGGAGCTTTCATTAGCTGTTACATTTTTGTAATACAAATACATTATTTCCCTTTTTCCCTTATTAGAATATTGATTTAGATGCCTCAGACATAGTAGAGGTAAGCAGTGCTGGATCTGACATCTGTCGCAAGCAACAAAACCGTTTTATTTTCTTATATACATTTGCTATTCATCAACTCTATGACAGAATCTGTGTATTTTTATCAAATAAATCTGCAACTAACAGCTGCTCATACTCATTTTGTATGTAGCAGTCTTCACAAAAGTATCAATTAATGAGTGACTGAGAAGGGTATTTTGTACCTTTATATAACAACAACTGAAAAAACCTTTCAAGAAATGCCCAACATACACCAGTGATGACACACATGAGGACATGGCAGCACTGGGTGACCAAGTACAGCTCTACAAGGCAGGATTACCTTTCCAGGCTAGCTCTGGAAACACATCTTGTTTTTACCCATCAAAACTTCTCCTTACTTCCTCCTTAACAGAGTAGAATAATCAGCCCCTCTTCTCCTCTCAGCATCTGGGATATTTGCTGAAGAGATCTGTAAAACTAGAGGAACTAAAGGCACTTTACAAACACTCATGTTAGAATCTGAACAGAATCCACATAAAGAAAAACCTGAACTACTGATAGTCTGATCTATTCACTTAGTAACTCCTGTAACAGTTTCTTTCCCCAACAGTTACAATTAGCAAAATCCCAATACTTTAAATCCTCTCTGCATTTTTCTTTCATAACTCACAGCAAGTGCAAGCTGTAACTGAACATCCTTCAATACTAAGTGGCACCTTTTTTGCCACAGTGACACTATCACTTGTGATAATCCAAAGGATTGTTCCCTCTTGTTGAATTCTGTCTAGCAAGATGGAATTCCCTTAAATAAATCTATGCCAGCTTTCCTGTAGTCCTTGAAATGAAACTGAACGCACCATTTCCAGTCTTCAAAGATATTCATGGATATCCATGGAATGTCAAAAGAACTGTGGAGTATTCTTTCCAATAGCAAACCCTCAGTTATCCTTCAAGTGCCCCATAATAATGTCAGGCTTGCAATCAGCCCCTTTAAACTGTGCAGCACAGGGACCACATTCTTCAGATAAGGTGTCACCTATTCCACAGAAGTACAGCGCCCTGCAGCACCTCCACAGCACCAAAGTCTCACCCAGACATTTACTGTGTCCGGGAATTTATGGCAACATTCTCATCAAAGAGTCAGAAAAGGATCTGTCAACTACAGTAACTTTAGCTACACTTGCCTATAGAAGGAGGTCAGGAATCAACAGAAACTGTTTTGAGTACTACTGCACAAATCTTAACAGAGATGGAACAGGAGCAACACCTGCCAGGTCACCACCAGGTCACTCACATTCACCTCATGTACAAACACTGCTGTTTTTCACCACAGTTAAAAACATATGCAGGAGGTTCCTTCTTGGCAACAACTAAGATGAAGGGAGCATCTGAACTATAAAAACTTTGAAAAAGTTTTTATAAAAGGACTTAACTTTCTCCGTGTGAAGCAACTCTTTTCCTAGGCAATTACATATCTCAGCAATGGACTAAAAGAAACACACACTGGAGACTCCAAACAGAACAGTGCCAATTCATGCACAACACAATTATTACTGCTAGTTCTTCCTGGTTATTCTGATTTCTTGGTATGAAGTGACTTGGGTCATTAAACATGTTCCCAATAAAATCTGCTAAAAAGAAAACATACTCT
Source organism: Peucedramus taeniatus (assembly GCA_013400575.1). NCBI lineage: Eukaryota > Metazoa > Chordata > Aves > Passeriformes > Fringillidae > Peucedramus > Peucedramus taeniatus. The sequence goes on from WBNO01014106.1 coordinate 12,700, forward strand.
ATTCCATAATCTCTGCAAGTCTGACTTGCATACCACTAAGATACTGCAATGTTCAAGAGGGATTTCTTTTGGTGCAATACAGCCTAAGCTAGAGAAATCATTAAAGCAAACAATCTTTGAATGCACATGAAAATCAGAGAAGGTATAAGTCCTTGCTTAAAGTCAAGTTTTGACAGTTCCACTGATGCCGTGGCAGCCAGTAACAGCACTATCTACCACTTCAGAAAATCCACATTTCAGAAGAAGAATCTTTATTTTCTAAATATGATTTGCTTTTTCTGCAGCTTTACAACTATAAAGATTTTATCCAACGCTTAAACCAATGCTGTGTTTAAAATTCTTGTAGTTTGAAGCTGACATTTTAAGCTTCTCTAAAAAGAAAGGAGGGTTTTTCAATGTGCTCCCACAACCTTAAATCCAAAGGACTCCCCATCCAGCATTCTCTCTGCTGTTGTCTAATCAACCCTGTACAGGGCTAGCTCAGCAAGGAGTTACTGCAGTAAGCTTTGAATGACACCTCAAATGTTCACTTGATGTGTGCCCAGTTTTGCTTCCAACTCTGTCCCTGGTCACCAGCTGTGTGACAACAGGCAGCACTTGACTGTAAAGGGCAGCACCAAGGCACTGGACAATACTGCAGAAAAGAAAAAGTGATTCAAACACGCTCCCAGCAGCCCACTCTAAGTATTCCATGCCATCCTAACTACCTCTTCTATAGAATGGGGTATTGCTGAGAAAGAAGCACAAGCATTCTGCTCCAACTTTCCAAAGACCTGGTGCTGGGGCAGAAAGCCAAAGTTGGAAAAGACCTTGGAAAAGATCTCTGGAGATCATAACGTCCAACCTATGACGTCCAACATCACCATGTCAACTTGACCATGTCACCGAGTACCACATCTATTCTTTCTTTAAACACCTCCAGAGACAGTGACTCCACCACCTTCCTGGGCAGTCCATTCCAATGCCACCTTTTCTGTGAAGAAATTCCTCCTAATGTCCAACCTAAACCTCCCCTGTGCAGAAGTGTCTTACACGGAAAGCAGCCAGGAGTAAGACCCGGGAGACAGAGAGGTGGGGAAAGGAAGGAGCGAGATGGGTGTGCATCTGCGTGTGCTGGTGGGCATAACCGGGACGGGGATCAGAAGACAGATGTGCACGAAGAGATGGGGACATAGAGACACAGGCAAGGATGGATGGAAAAGGACACGGGCAGAGGGAAAGGAGGACTATAGGCAACTACAGAGGACAGACTAAAAACAACTCTGCAGCGTGCAGGAAACGGCACCCGCGCCTGAGAAGCCGGGTCGGGGTGCAGGGTGCGTGGCCGGGGCTCTCTCACCTCGCAGTCTCCGCGCCAGGCGCTTGGCCCAAGCAGCTCTGCGGGGCGCGGCTCCGTCGGGCGGCCTCGGGAGGCGGCCCGGCCCCTC
>WBNO01014106.1:14148-108483 GCA_013400575.1 Peucedramus taeniatus
GCGCCGGCAGCCGCCGCCGCCCGCCATCGACCGCACCGATGCCGCCCCTTCCCCGCCCTCCGCCGGAAAGCCCGGGGTACGGAGGGAGATGTAGTCGCCCTGGCTCCCGGCGGGGGAGGCGTCCCGGACCTCCTCCCCTCCCTCCTTCTCTTCCCACGCCTCCCTCCCCTATCCAGGGCAGCCCCGGACCGCCCCTGCGGTAGCGGTGCAGGGCCCGGCGCTGGGTGTTTGGAGTCCGGCTCATCCTCGGCGAAAGTACAAGGAGGCCTCGCGAAGAGGTTGCACTAGTTAAATTTGCGAGGAACAGCCATTTCACATCATTTTAAGAAGAAATATTAAAGCTTCCCCCGCCCGGTCTAAGCCACAGTGAACAGTAATGCACGTACAGGGTTTTGAGGTTTTATTTAAGTCCCGTTACAGCAAAACACCGCCCGGCAGCGCAGAGAGCAGCGTGCCCAAGGGGCGACGCTCGCCCGCCGTGTCCCACAGCCTCCGCCGGCATAGCCCCAGGGGCCATGGACCGCCTCGAACCCCAAAAGTCACCACGCCGACTACATTAACAAACAGTTCCCCGAAATGAAGCAACTCCCCGCTTCCCTTAGGTAGGGATTGAAAAACAAGGGAAATTCTATTTTTATCTCCCTTTAAAGGGTGACTTCGTTACTTTCGATGCTGTGACGATCTTGAGAATCCTCGGCACTTTTCAGCGTTTGGCTGCTGATATCGTCAGAGAGCTCAGCTGACACGCGGTCCCGGCTCTCCCTGCTTTCCACACTCGGGTGGCTGTCCCCTCTCTCCCTGCTTTCCACACTCGGGTGGCTGTCCCCTCTCTCCCTGCTTTCCACACTCGAGAGGCTGTCCCCTCTGACACCAGACTTGCTACTGTCGCCTTCTGCCTCGTGGCTGTCGGATTTGGGCCGGCTGTCGTTTTCCAAGCTCCGGTCCTGCGGGTCGCTGTCCTGCTCGCTGCTGTCCCGCCCGTGGCTCCGGTCAGACCATACCACGCTGCTGGCGTGCTTCCTCAGGGACCTGCGGGAAGCAGAATCCTCCCGGGAGACAGAGCGCTGGCTGTCTGCATCCATGTCGCTCTCACCTTCCTCAGTGGCATCATAGATGAGCTGTGTTAGAGAGCAGAATAAGAGCCATTGTCACTCCTGAGGAACTGCTCCGTCCAGTGCTGCACTAACGCAGCATGCTCGGACTGCGGGGACTCTCAAAGCCTGCACGATGAGCCTCTGCCTGGAGAGACTCTGGTGTTTTATGGAGTTACATGAACCTTCCACATTATGAGAAACTCTCATTTGCTCCTGGCCTCAGATTTCATGTGTGCAAGTATATCGTGACAGTGCAAACTGCAGTTTTGCACAGCTTGCAGCGGCAGGCTGCACTCCTGCCCTGGTGCATTGGCAACCATTGAGACCCCTGATCTGTGATATCCCGAGAAAGGAAATGCATGCCTTCACTTAATGCCTACTTTCCCCATATCAGTTTTCAAAACCAACTCCCCTAAAATGCCACATCCATTTTCAAGTTCACTCCCCATTTCCAAGAGCATGGGCACCACTAGTCAGTGCTATTCACCTTTTTGGCAGCTTTGTGGAGTTTGATAGACTTCAACAGTGCAGCTTTTGCCCTCATCCTGTAGGCCACACTGTCACCTCTGCCAGCATTGTCTCCCTCGGTGAAAGGGAAAGTGGGGAATGGTTCGGTTACTGGAAAATCTGTGGGAAAACTTGTGACAACCTCTTCGGATTCATCTGTGTCATTGGAATCATTGTCATTGTCATCATCATCATCCACATCTTCGTGGCTCTTGCTTGACACATCAGGAAAGTGCTGGAAAACATTTATTATGAATCAGGCAAATGAACACCGATGTGAGAGGTGCAGACTGGTACCTGTTGTATTGACCCAAGGGCATAGGCACTGTTGAGGAGCTACATGTAGGCACTGCAATGAGTTCACCTCCCCCTGCCTGGAGTTTTGTTTTATTTCAGGAGAGATGTTACTGCAAGAACCACACTTGAATGAGGAAAATGAGAGCTGTTCCACACTGGCTGCCCTACAGCACTCAACTGACATGCTGTCCTTCAAAACACTTACCAGTTGTTCTGGTACATCCGTGCTTTCTTCTGAAGAGTAAAGGGTCTGAAAGCAACACAAAACTCAATGTTAGTACACAAAGGCACATACAGTGGAGCTGATCAGCATGTTGACTATTCTTTAAGCACTTAATTATAGCTTGCAAATCTTGGCATGGAAAGATGCTCTGCTTTCTCTTCCAGTTAGGTGCCTATACCTGCTGAGATGATGCCAGGTCACCCTGTGGGTGCTGCTGACTCTCCCGAGACTGAGAATTCACATGGATGTTGTGATATCTGTGCAAGTGATGGTCCCTGGAGTCCTTCAAGAGAAAATAAAAGGGAGGGGTTAATCCTCAAAGGAGCAGGCGAAACTGCTGCATCCCAGCCTGTGTTTTCAGGCAGATGTGGCATCTGCAGTACACAGTCCTTCTCTATGAGATGTGTCCGCAGCTGTTCATTGCAGTAGGAAGAGGACTCAGAACAAGCCATCATCCCAGATGAACATTGTACCCAAAAGATGGATGTGCCTCTCTCACTGGCAGAGCCTGGGCAAATTCAGATCAGTTTGTCCAGCTTGTTTTTATTGAGTGGAATTTTGAGTTATATCTAAGAATTATTGCTTCTGCTAATTCTTAGGCCCTTTCTGGAGGGTGATTTATCTTCCACCTCATGAAGACTCTAAACTAAATACAGTAGTTGGTTCTCAGAGCCAAGAATTGATTTTACAAGGGTAACAGCTAGCAATGGGGAATAAATTAAAGAGCTGTATAACAAGTCTAAATGCAGTTCACTTACATCACTCAAAAAAAAGAAAAATAGGATATTGGATTAAGGTGCTCCTCCAACACCAAATATTGTCATCTGATCCACACTAATGAATATGGGTTATGTAATTTTGCCATATTGCAGTCCCTTTCTCTTTTTAATTAACAGCTAACACATTTTTCATTAAGAAAAAAGATTTCCAGTGGTGGTCTGGAGATAGACCTAATGAAAGTCCACAACCAAGACACATGACACAGGAAAACATCTGTGGACATCAGTGGCTCTCTGCTTTGAAACTGGCTTATAACAGCCAGGTGAGGATATGTTCTGCAAGCATCTACAATCATAGAACATGTACCAGAAAATGTATTTTGGAGGAAAACAAACAAGCAAACAAAAATCAAAAAGTATTTATCAAAGAAAATTAACAGAAAGACAAAATGAGGTTACGTATTTTTCTTCGGAGCTGGCAGAAATGGCATGCTGCTTGGATTGAATCACCTTGAAGGGAGAAAAGAGAAAAAACATTTATCAGTGCTTCTTGCTGATGTGCAAAGGAAATAATGCAAGTGCTGGGGATAGCATAGTTTGTGATTTACTCACTGGCCATGCAGCTGTGATGCTGATAATGCATAAACACAGAACTGCCACCTTCATTGTGATATTTTACCTAGAAAATATTTTGGAACAGTAAGTCAATAAAGTAAAATGCCACAAAAATGCTATAGGCTTTTCCTTTATCCTAGTGTACTTCACTATCCCAAGACCAGGTCCCTGGTATGGATTCAACTTGCCCATGCTAATTTTATTTCTTCTATCCTCCATCACCGCCTCCCACCCACCTTGTAATGATTTAGCAGCTCAAAAAGCTACAAGAATTTTGAAACTGGATGCTAAGAGCTGAGCAGTGGTGAGAAAAACCACACTGAATAGGTGAACTAACTCCTGTTGTCTACTGACTTGCATAGGCAAAGGAAAAGCTCTGTGAAAAACTTATAAATATCAGCTTTGGTTTATCTTCATTCACTTAACACAATTGCTTTGAAAAAGAGGCAGGTTAAGGCAAACAATTTGTATTGTCTTGTCAGCTATTTTGAAACTAGTTTTAGGGTTATTAACTTGAGTTGTGGAGAAAAGTCAGTTTATATGAACATAAACTGCTCTTATTGATAGACCTGCATTTCCCCCTCCAGAAGTTAGAACAAAATAACCTGTGTTTCCAAACAAGAGATTAGGTGAAATAGCTGCTCCCATAACTGCTCACATTGCAGCTTTAGCAATTTAATAAATAACTGATTCCTGCTGAAATTAGGAGAGCTACAGTAAATTCCAGTGCTTACTGACCAGTTCCCAGAATAAGGAACATCCCTGAGAATTTAAACCAATTTACTGATGAACAAGAGTCATTCAAAACCTTGGTAAGTCACGGGAGGAAAGAAAGATGCTTGGGACATTTAAAATGCATTAGTAAGACTGGCCCTGAGACAGGACATTCTAACTGAGGTATTGCAATTTCAAGTTTCACAGAGAAGTGTGTCCCATTCACTGTCCCATCCACTCAGGATTGTGCAGCACAAACCATAAGCCTGCCAGGAGAAACAAGGACACTGCCAGGCAGTGATTACATGAGGAAGAAAGCTTTCTGTGTTCAAACATCAGCTTTGAGGTTCTAGTGCGTGATTCAGTGGCAGGATTTTCAGTAACCTTCTCCCAACATCTATCAGTACACAAATTTAAAATCGTGATTATGTGTAATAACTGGCATTGCTAAAGCAACCTTGCTCCTATAAAAGCACACCTTTTTCCACAGAGAAATATCAAACATCCCTGCCCAGTGAAGCAGTTTTCAAAGATCTGCTCAGTGGCCAAAGCTGCAGATGGATTGGCACATGTCAGGTAAAAAAGCAAAAAAAATTACCTTTTCTGGTGCTGAAGGAGTCAGCTACGACAAGAGCACTCTTAGTGATCACAGCAGCAGCTCCAGCCAGCTGGCTCCCAGCAGCTCTGGCTTTCTCCCCTCATCCCCTGCTGCCTGACATCTCTGAGCTCTGGGAATTTAAACCCTGTCCCAAGCACAGCCACCAATCCCCATGTGGTGGAAAAAGATGAGGTCATGAGGCTCCTGGCCACTGTCCTGCCCACGTTCTCCTACACTTCCTCTTTGGCTTCGTGGCTTTTGAAGCAAACAAAAACCATTCTAAGGTTAAAGCATTACTTATGAGCAAGATCATTAACCAGCAGGTCTGTTGAATGCAGTGTTTGGTATCGTGTAGGAGAGCTTCAGGGCATATCTGTTCTACTCTTGTGAAAAATCAGAGCCCAGCTTCCCAGAAATCTTTTGTACCCTGTTCTGTAGGGGGTAAAAATATCAAATGTGTGCTGGAAGAAGTAAATCTGAACATAAAATTCACCAAAGAGGTGTTAATGTTTCCACAGAATTGTAGACTTGCTCTCCAGGGCATGCATGGTGCAACAGGAATTGCAAAGATGTCGCAGAATATGGCCATTTGCATTTTTTGGTCTACTTGGGTTACAAAAAAACATTAGAAGTACTAGTTGTCTCAGTAGGCATTCTGCATCCAGCAACTGGTTTGTAAAGGTGTACAAGAGCCAATGGTCTAATTAAAGAAGATTGGTACATCTTTATGAGGAATTATGAGGAATTCTTACTCCTGTTCTATTCATTTGTATTCCTTCTGGCTCCTTTCTTAGGTGGTTTGGTCAAGTCATCTGCTACAGCTGTCTCATGCACTAAATCCATTTCAGAATCCTTTTCAGGGACCAGATGTCAGATATTTTTCAATTAAAAAAAACAACAACAGCAACAACAACAACAAAAACCACAAAACACCCACCAGCATGAGAAGTGCAATGACTGGCATTGGGAAGCAAAGGACATCATGGGATGAAATTCCATGCCTGCTATGGAGCAGTGCATCAGCCCTGCTGATGGGTGACAGATCTATTGTGGCCTCCCTTGGATGTCCATAGCTTTGGACTGATTCTGCATTAGCTGGGATGTGCTGGAGGACTCTCAGACACTCTTCCGTGTGGTGTTTCTTTAAAACGACAATGAGGAGTCTTTCAAACACAGGAAAACATTCCAAACAGCCCTCTTAGAAGGCAAAATATTTATAACTGTTTCAAGGTGGTTATCTTGCTTCTCATTTGTGACACCCTACTGATGTTTGCTGTATCCTTAGCCAAGCAGAGAAGAGAGACCTGTTTGTAGCAGCTCCTATTACCAGTTATCTTGAGCTTACTGACACTTCTGGGGCATGTTTAGAGACATAGGAATAACATACCCATGCTAGCTCAGCACCTACCTGTTACATCATCACACAGTCTTAGCTGATTATATTTTTGAGCTGAGATCAGCAACAGCTGGAAGTTCAACTTAGTGTACTTAAAAGTGTTCTAATATCCCAGTGGGAGAACTTCATAGAAACATAGTAATAGTATATCATTAGTAGTTCTGATGGTAAGGATCCACCTGAGCCAGGACTATCCTAGCTTTTATTTTTGAAGCAATATGACCATTGTCATATCCTAACTTGGGATAGACTTTTTAACCAAAAAAGCCTTCAGCAACTAGGATTAAAGCATGAAGATTTTATGCAGATTTAGAGAGATCTACTATCTCCCATTGTATCTTCAGCTCAGTGCTGCTGAAAATCAGTTTGCTGAAGGCCTTGATGGGGATACAGGACTCCAGCTGGAAGTGGGTGCTCTTTGGAAGTGTTGGTTTGAGAATCAGGTGGTAGCCAATACTTAGTTACTAGGGCGGCTTCAAAAGGCCATTGCAGTTGACTCCAGGGAGCCCCAAGCCAGGCCCTTAGGTAGCCAAGGTAGTCAAGTACATTTGATCCCAAACACCAGTCCTGACCATCAGCAAAAAACTACTTCCATCTGACATAGCAAAAACAGAGTGAAGCCAGTGGCTCATCCCACTGGATGTGGGACTGGGTGTGCTGCCTCCTCCTCTCCTGTCCACACCCTGGATTAAATTTTAAGCCTGAAAAACCTACTTCCCTACAAGCCATTCATCAAGAGACACAGAACTGAAAAACAACATTATACTCAAAGATCCTCTAGAGCTGCTGTCTCGCCAAAATCAACACTTGCAATCTGCATAATGGCATATTACTGTGTATCGGACCATCAGGAAAATACATATTATGTAAACAACCTGTTTCACCAAGTCTAGCAGCAGTTATCAGTCATGCTGATGGAGCCATTTGAAACAGAGCCTTCCTGCAGTTTGTTACAGACATTCCTGTACAGGTCAATTATTACTGTGGCACCTCAAGGCAAATGTTTTGCAAGAACCTGCAACTCTTGTCTCCCAGCAGAGTCTCTGTGTGACCCCCAGGGAGCTGTTTCTGGCAAGCAACTGGTATTTCCAGTGTGCTGGGAGATGACTGTTTTTGGTTATGTTGCCAAACATACTATACAATCCACTATACGGTAGATTTTGTAAGAACTAAGGAACAACAGGGATATTTTGCAGTAATCCAGAAGCAGGATAAGAAGCGATAGCTATTACTAAATGTCTTCATTTTATGCAAGATTAGCCTGCACAGAGATGTAGTAAATTTAGCACTTGTCTCATGCCCATTATTATGAGGTTATTCCTCCTATAAATCATTTTGTCTAGCTGAGAAATCCTTTGCCTTGGTAGGATTTGTGCTTCTTTTTGTCTCAAAGATAAGGAACAAGCAGGGCAGAAAGCAGAGAATATCTCCATTTTCACTTCCCACATTAAAATCCTTAGTTTTGGAGAGAACGCTTGTCTGCTGGTGGCACTGAGCAAACTCAGCTTGCTTGAGTTTGTACAGGTGGGAGGGTATATGATTCTGGCTTTCAAGAGCTGTCAGGGTCTGTGCAGAGCATGACTCTGACTGTAATTTGTTGCATGTAGGTGACATTTTCTATTTGTCTGTCCTGTCAAATAGAGCTTTTGACCACAATTCCTTCCATCCTGGGCTGTTTTGGAAACGTGGTTAGGCTGTCATTTTGTGTTGTCAAGAAGCTGTATCAGTGCCTCCCCGTGCAACCTCCAACACCTACCTAAGATCCTAAGCTGGGACATCAGTGTGACGCCCAGCAACACCGCTGGCTGGCTTGGAAAATCCCAGCCTCCTTGCAGTGACCTGTAGTGATCAGTCAGCTTTCAGGACAGCTGGCTTTTGTTGAGTTTTGTTCACCAAAAAGCAAATCTGGTGGTGAACATGAACAAAGACTAGATGGCAAAGACTAAGACTGGAAGAGAGAGGCTATTTTCCTTGGCAGCATTAAGAATGCTATCAAATACTGTTTTGCAACTAGAATATCTCCAAGAAAAGCAAACTTAGTAAAGACAGGTTTCTGTGAAAGACAGATGAAAAGCAAAACTTTCTTATATTGCTACCATAAAATGCTCTTTGGAAACTCAGTGTATCAATCAATATACCCCCCAAAGCCATTACGTTTTCCTAATTAAATCTTCAAAAGTGAAGATTTAATCCATACAGCAGTGGGTAGACTTTAAAAAAAGCCTTCTGCCTCCTAAATAGACTACATAGTGTTTGTGTCTGGGCCCAGGAGAATATTTGGTATGCCGAAGAGATATGGGTGTCAGATCTGTTTAATAAACAAATTATAACAGAGATTTGCTCCTTACAAGTGTGAGCAGGACAGCCTGATAACACACGCTTTGCAGCACAGCAAAGCGTATCTTTTCCTTTGTACAGTTTGGAGCAATTAAAGAAGTCACTTTCCCAGAGTCAGCCCTACCAGTTCCTTGAGGAGCTGCAGAACTAGGGTGATAAATTGGGACTAACTTTCTGGGAAACAACCCCACGATAGGCTGACAGCATACTAGAAAGTGCCAGTGTCTGACACATTGCAGTATTTTGGTCTGTCCTTATTTCCCTCTACTCAAAGACAGCCCACTCATTTGTCTCTGGCTTCTGGGACTAGTCACTATCTGTTCCCATTTTCAAATGGCTTTTTAGGAACAGCTTTGGAAAGTGAAGAAAAAAATTAATATTTGAGAAACTGCCATGCAGCTGGCTCTCACGAATCCTGGAGGTTGGCCAGCCTTAGTCAGATCCTAGCTTTCAGAGAAGCAAGTGGATGCTCCTGCAACAACAGAAATACAGTCCAGCTGTCTAGAACTTGCTAAAATGGAGCCCCACTGATGTCCCTTCCCTTGACTTTTACAGCCAATTAGGAAAAATTTCCAGATTTTTTTTTCCCCATTGAAATTCATGTATTTTAATACTGAAGTCCATGTAGCAGCAGGAATCAAACAGCACAGAAATATTTTGTTATTTTCAGGTCATCAGAGTTACCAGTGTGAAGAGCTAAACACCAGCTTTTCAGTGCTGGGTTTGTGGCTGTGCTTCAGCTCTGAATTGACAGGAGAAGAAATGTATTTGTTTCAACTGGAAAATAACAAACAATAATAGTCTGAAGTACTTGTAGAAACAAGAATGACCAGTGAAAGAATTTATGGTGTACACCATGTTTTCATAACTGTGCCATTTCTTAATGTATGTAATCCTCAAAAAGCAATTTTTTGAGAACAGGAGGATGAGACTTTCTCATCTCAATGGGAGCTGAGCTCAATCTGAAGCCTGAACACTGCTGCAGAGATAACGCTCCAGGATAAAGGAAAGCATGTGAGGTGAGGGGTGTGTTCTTAAATCCCATATATGCTCATAATACAGCAGCCATCAGATTGCCAGCTCAGGACTCACAGTTTGAGTGCTGCGGGGAATTTGATAGTAGGAAAGAGCTTTACAGAAAATTGCTTCTTAGACAAGTATTGGAAAAACTTTGTGACAAGTTGTTTCCCTCTCTCCCCCCTCTCAGCTCCCTGTTTCTGATCCTACTGCAAAATTTTCTCCTCCTACTGAGAAAGGAACCTAATGGAAAAATCTGAATATGCAGAATGGATATGGAAAGAACAGCATCCTCTCACTCTGCATTGTGAAACGTGGAAAGTCACAAGATGCCTGATCTCCTAAGTGCGGGGAGTTTTGGCAGGGCACAACCGGAAGGATTCTGCACACCACACCCCTCCGGTTGTATCTCCATGAAGTTCTGCTGGCAAAACACAGAGAACCCCTTGCTGCAAGAAACAGAGTGGATCACAGCACAGCCGGACAGAGAAGAGATAGACAGGGAGATGATGGGCCAACTCTTCCATATGCTGCCTCTGTGCATAACTGAGAGGAATGTGACAGAGTCCGGACTGCATCCCAGGAATCCTTATCACACAGTAGCCTTGATTTTGCATTCCACATTTACCGTGTTGAGTTCATGTCCATACACAGCCACACAAGGATCACAGCACAAGGAGCTGAGTCCAAAAAAGTTTGCTACCAATCCCAGAGACCAACCTTTTGCAATACACACTTTCTGAGTGCCTCCTGAAAGAGGCCAGTGCAAAACAGATAATTTGGAGAGGTGCCAGGCCTTGCACAACCCAGGATTCCACCCTGCATATCTGTGGTTATCTGTACACAAGGCATCTTTTCTGCAGAAGGTCTGGAGCAGGGGAAGCATGTGCTGTTTGCACATTGTGACCCTGTCAATTAACCTGACCTCAGACACAGGCTTGTCTAGATTTCAGAAGCCTGTCAGATTTCACATGGCTTCAGCTTCTGCTGTGAGCAGTTTTCTTAACTCTCAGCCAGGGCCACTGTGGTCTGAGGTGGGACGGGAGCAGAACTGAGTCAGTGTGAAAACAAACATGTCCCAGGCACTGCACCCCGGGGTGTGGAGGCCCTGTGGTGGAGTGGGAGGAAAAACCCATCTGTGGGCCTGGTGAGGGGAAATTAAAGAGTTGGAGACTGGGCTTGGGGAGGAAGTTGTTTGGCTAAGAAGCTGATTTGATTTTGTGGGGCAACCAAAAATCAGCAGGCCGGGGTCAAGGCCTCTCCTGTCTCGACTGAATAATGGAGAGATTCCTTGCAGCTTGCTCAAGCCTGGAGGTGATAAGGCTGTTTCTCCACAAAGCCTATGCAGGCAGGAGCTCTGCAGGAACCATCTTCTCCACCGCAGCAATGAATCGTTTTGGCTCTGGCTTGGAAAGCCAGAACATCTCCTCCATGTCCGTACACTTCTTTTAATTAGTATTGGGGCTGCCATATCTTGTACAACAAGCAATAAAAGTGCCAATAGAGAACATCACTCAGACCCAGCAATTTCTCCTTGTGTTCTGCATACTAATTTTTTTTTTAAATTTGAAAGGGTTTTTAATGAAATGTGAAGTAATAACTCATACCTGGCAGGTATTACCATCAGCAAATCAAAGGGGATGTTTTCTTAAATGTATAATTTTTCAAGAAAATAGGATAAATTGATAGACTGAATAGTTCAAATACAAGTGTCTGGGACTGAGTAGTTCAGATGCAAGTGTCTGGGAAAAAGGTTTCTTTTTATTAAGGACAGAAGCACAAATACGTTTGGCAAATACCTGCTCTCCCTCCTTGTTTACCAGCTCTCTTTGGAAGGGAGCTGCTATTTTGGAAATACACAGTTGAAAGATAATCACATCCAGATTTAGGAAATAACATTTTGCACATAATTCATACTGGCTACCTAGACAGATTGTTGGTTGAATGTGTAGCTATAAATTTGGCAGAATAAATGGCAAACTGTGGTTGGCAAACTGCCTGGTTTGGACACAAAGGGGGATGCGAACTTCAGCTATACATTAACTAGAGGAAAGAAAAGCCTAAGAAACTGAGTTAAGCAACAGGATCTGAATCAAACAATAAGAAGGGGCAACTGACAGGGCAACTTACTCTTGAGGAGCATATGCAGCATCAGAGCTCTTTGCATTAGGAAGAACATTTCCAGTCAATAAATAACAAGCCAGCACTACTATTTTCCTCACTGAGTCTTGTTTATCACAAAGAAGTCAAATGACTTCTCCTCACCCATGGAAAATGTGAACACAGTGGATGACAGGCAATTTTGGGAAGCAACATCCGTTCTGTATGGAGAAACTTGATCTGCACCCAAAATAACTGCTGTTAAAACACAGACTAGATCTCATCTCAGCAATTGATTAGGCAAAAGGAGGAAGCTCAACTGCTGGTTGGAGCTGAGTTGGTCTCACCTCAGACAGCAGGGCAGCAACAGGGCAGTGACACATGGGCTGGGCCAGGCTGGAGAACACAGATCTCCAGCATGCAGGCTGTCAGCAGATAACTCTGTGCCCTCTGCAGAGCTGAAAAGCATTTTTTTATGCACCCAGTCCCTGAAGGGAACACTATAAGAACTCTGGTACCTGTACCTTCATTGGCACCAATGCAGCAGGAGTTTGCCTCACAACCACAGGAGTTTGCCACATCCCTGACATATCCTATCTCTGCTCTACCCTAAAAGTCCAGGCAAAGGCATATTACACAGCTACATTATCCAGGCTCCCTAAACCCCACCCTGCTGAAAAATCAACAGCAAAGGAGAGTGCTGGATCACAGAAATTCACAGTGAGATTATTCCTAGTCTTCTAATTCAGGCTTAAGTAAAGACAGAAAGAGGAAGGCTTAATTTCAACAGATGTTCATGGTCATGGAGGTCTCTTTTCCTCTCCTCCAGGCAAAGAAGCCAGGCTGATACACTGGGAATTTGTAGGTATACCTTCCAGTCTTTCAGGTCAGCAGATTCATTCATCCTAACTATTTTTTAGGTAGCTGCTCTCCTGAGAGACAGAGCAGTGTGACAGTCCCATTGGACGTAGATTTTTACAAGAGGAAAAGCAGGACCAAGTCTCAGAGCGAGGGCAATAGAAGATGAGTTGTCCAGGGAATATTATCCATTACTCTCTTTTACTGGGGTGTAACACTGCTGCTTCACAGGCAAGTTACAAGGCACCCTCAGTGGCTTGTTTGGGGTCTTAAGATGGTAGGAATAATGTAGATTTTCCAATAATAATTAAAGAACAGTAGCATCTAAATAACAAGAAATGCAAACTACCATAGCAAGATTTTTTTAAAAATAGCCTTTAATTTAACTTCATATCTACCATACCTGCCCTTCCCACACTGATGTTATAGCACACGATTTTGATAATTTTCAGCAAAAATAACATGAATTATGGCTCTGGTCTTGCAAAGCTGCTGTATGGGCACAAGCTTTCTCTTAGAGGTCAAATAGTTATCAGGTCCTGTTATTGGGTAGACTATTAAATATGTTTTTTTAAAAGGCAGGCCACTCTAAATCTTGATGTAAAAATAATTTACACATTTTGTTTATCATCTCCTGGCTTGCTACTGTTAAGAAATGAGATAAGGCATAGATGCCTAAGAGATACTAAAAGCTTACTTTGAACTCCAATTGTACTAGCATTTCTCTTAAGACATTGATTTCCCATCTTTATCACCATGGATATCAAGGAGAAATACAGAGGCAAAATAGAAAACAAACAAACAAAAAAATAAACCCAGCCAAGTAATTGCATTAATTGGCTGTATGTTTAAATATCTTTCTCCAGCAGGCAGTCTTCTCCATAGACTCCAGTGAAGAGCAGCTCTGTTTGCACATACACAGGCTACACGCTGGAGGCACGGAAAGAGAGAGGCTCTTTTAGTTACATGAGCTACACAGATGCTGCAAATTGAAGCTTTAGACAGCAGGGCTGCTCCCCTTTCACAAAGAGAAGGCCTACTGACAAATTAGCCTGTATGCTTCTTCCCTGCTTAGCAATTAAAGAGGGCAAAGGCAAGCCTATGGTCTGCCTTGTTCCATATTCAAACAGCTGCAGGAGCTATCCAGGCATCCAGGTCAGTACCCCGGAGATCTTTCCTGGAAAGCCAACAACTCTCTCAGGCCTGAACTGATAATACAGACAGACTAGAAAAGTCAATTACCACAGTGTACAGATGATACAAACCAGAGGATGAGGATCTATGGATTTAAAAAACTTAAATAGACCATCTTTTACTCTGACCCTCCTGCACACATCAGACTGAAGGACAAACTTCACATATTACTGAGCTTATCAGCTCGCATTTGCCCAAATGTAGTTATTCCTCCTGCACTGGGGTTGTTCTGTTGTTAAAGCTACTCTCCATACAGTCACATTGATGAGCACTAGCTATACCACCCAGCTGTAACTCAAGGAATTAAATTATGCACAGGCCTTCGGATTTTCCCTTGTTTTTTGTGGCCAGAGAAGAGATTATTCTGGCCATCTACACAATTCAGCCACATATAAACACAGCAGCCTGGCTCACAATTATCAGTTTTATTTCAGCCCCTGGTATTCACAAGTTATATTCGGATTTTAACAGAAATAAGCCTGATGGCAGTGCTAGTGAGATTCTGCCAGCATCCTTATGCTCAATGCTGGGAAAGCCTCCACAGACCACTGGCTTCTCACCTTGCTCCAGTTTCAGATTTTACTGCTCAAGAAGTCTGTTTCACATATGGCAAACCTATCTGTGACTTCTAGGGAAACAGGAGCTTCCCCAACTCCCTTAGGCTGCATGCGCACCTCCTGAGATCTCCTGGCTTTTTGGAAATAATATTTCTTCTCCCAACTCTGAAAGACAGCAAGATGTCAAAGTACCTGAACCACTGATGCAAAATGGATTAGAAACACATGGGTATTAAAAAAATATTTAGAAATAACAGTATTTCTCCACACCTTCCTTAATGCAATACAATGTACTCTCATTGCTCTTCTGCAAAAGCTTTTCCTAACTTCCTAAGGACACCTTGTTATCATGCAGGGCCTGTACCCAGCAGGAGCAACTCTTGTGAAGGTTTTCCAGCTCTTACTCTCCAGAAAATCTCGTCGTTGGCACAGGCCCTACTGTAATAAGCAGCAAGGTGGAAATTGAGCTCTCCAATGAAAACAGCTATTGGTTTAGTTGTTTGGGATTTTATTTTGACACAGTAATCTCCCTACAGGCGCTCTCGGAAAGCACAAGAGGAATGTTTCTTCTGCAAAATAGAAGAAAACATAGTTTTCTTCCTGTTGCAAAGTATAATTGCAAATATAAACTGACACATGAGAATGGGGTTATTTTGGGTGATGGCTTTGTGCAGCAAAATACTGTGATGAGTTTGGTTTGTCAAACTGAAGACAGAGCAGATGTCTCTCTCCCTTCCTGTTTAAGCCAGTGGTCTGGGAAGGGCTGTTCTAACCTATAATGATGGTCAGCTCACCCAAAGAAACTTGTTTCCCCCAATCTATAAATGCAGTTTTCTGAAGGCTGAACATATGCCAGAATATGCACATTCTTTGTGATCCTGTGTGACATGGCAAATCCTGATCTGATTTCAAGTTGTGCTAAAACTTACATAAAAATGCCTCAGTTCTGACAAACCTGCTGCCTTTCAATACCTGAGTGTAGCCTACAAGAAATCTGGAGACTAACTCTACAAGGATATAGGACAAGGGGGAATGGCTTTAATTTCACAGAGGGCAGATTTAAATTAGCTATTAGGAAGAAATTCTTTACTGTAAGGGTGGTGAGGCACTGGCGTAGGTTGACCAGAAAAAACTGTGGAAGCCCCATTCCTGCAAGGTTAAGGCCAGGTTGGATGGGGCTCTGAGCAACCTGGTCTAGTGGAATGTGTCCCTGCCTATGGCAAGAGGATTGAAATTAGATGGCCTTCTAGGTGCCTTCCAACCCAAACTATTCTATGATTCTACATACTTTCTCACACACAGCTCACACAAGGGTGTGGAATATCCTTTCAAAGTTAAAGAAATGAGGCAGACTTTCCTCTGCAAAAGATTTTCCTAAGAACTGACCAAACATGGGATCATCTTCACATTTCACTGTGTGTTTGCACTTGCTCTTCAGGTGGCAAAGCACTTAAACCTGTACACAGCTGAGCCCCAGGAGCTGTTGAGAGCAATGGAGTGCGGCACAGTGGGACTGGATGGCTGCCACATAGGGAAGCATTGGTGAGTCACCTCTTGCCTGGAGGTCACTTTACCCAGATGGGCAATTCCCTGCAACGTGTCCCCACATGCAAAACGTATAATCCAAGACGGAAACAGGGGACTGAAATAAGAAATTATTTACTTTCCCCTGCTCTTCACGCCAGGTCAATCATTAAACATAAGTGAAAAATTACATTCCATCAGTACAAACCCTCACTAGTAGAAATAGGCATTTGCTTACTGAATTTGTTTGGATGTGGGGTCTACAGTCATTACTGTAAATCTTTTTTGAGCCAGTGTACCTCAAAATAACATCAGCTGCTTTCTCTCTTATCTTCTTTATTCACTGCAGGAATATACAAGTGAATATTCTGTCCTCCATCCATAAGACAAGACACTGCAGCACAAGTGACCTGGCTGAATAAATCACTGGGGGAAAGCAGGCAACAAATTTGCACCCTGAGGAACTGCAGACCATTTAGTCCCCCCTCCATGCCTGGAAAGATACTGGAGCACATCCTCCTGGAAACTATGCTAAAGCACATGGAAAATAAGGAGGGCGATTAGTGACAGCAAACGTGGCTTCACTAAGGGCAAATCATGCCTGACAGATTTGGTGGTGTTCCACAACAGGATTACAGTGTTGATGGTTAAAGGAAGAGTGACTGAAATAATCTACCTGGACTTGTTCAAAGCATTTGACATTGTCCTGCACAGCATCCTTGTTTCTAAACTGGAGAGGTGTGGTTTTGATGGATAGACCACTCCGTGGATAAAGTGACTGGATGGCAGCATGCAAAGTTACAATCAACAGCTCATTGTCCACCTGGATACCAATGATGAGTGGTGTCCCTCAGGGGTCATTTTGGACAGGCACTGTTTAACACCTTTGGGGCACACATGGACAATAGGATTGAGTGCAGAGTCAGCAAGATTGCTGACACCACAAAGCTGTGTCCTGCAATAGGCA
This sequence comes from Peucedramus taeniatus, assembly GCA_013400575.1. NCBI lineage: Eukaryota > Metazoa > Chordata > Aves > Passeriformes > Fringillidae > Peucedramus > Peucedramus taeniatus. Next base: position 30,866 of record WBNO01014106.1, read on the forward strand.
CACTGGAGTGAAAGGATGCCATTCAGAGGGACCTGGACAGACTGGAAATGCGGAATCTTATGAAGCCCTGTAAGGCCAAGTGCAAAGTCTGCATCCAAAGCAGTGTGGCCAGAAGGTCAAGAAAGGGGATTCTGCCCTTCCACTCCACTCTGCTGAGACCCCACCAGGAGTGTTCCATCCAGCCCTGGGACCCCCAGCATGAGATGGGCATGGAATTTTTGGAGGGAGTCCAGAGGACATCACAAAGATGATCAGAGCACTGGAGCACCTCTCCTATGAAGACAGGCTGAGAGAGATGGGGTTGTTCAGGATGGAGAAGACTCAATTCCAGAGAAACCTTATAGCACCTTCTAGTACCTAAAGGGGGCTGCAAGGGAGCCAGAGAAGGACATTTTACAAGAGGACATAAAGAGTAAGAGAGAAATGGCTTTAAAATGACAGAAGGCTGGTTTAGATTAGATATTAGGAAAAAATTGTCTACAGTAAGGGTAGTGAGACACTGGAGCAGGTTGATCAGAGAAACTTTGCAATCACCATCTAATTGTTCAAGACCAGGTTGTATGAGGCTCTGAGCAATCTCGTCTAGTGAAATGTGTCCCTGCTCCAGGCAGGGGGTTGGAACAAGATGGTCTTTAAGGTCCCTTTCCACCCAAATCATTCTGTAATTCCGAGTTAGAAGGCTTTAGGAGCACACATGACTGAGCACAAGTGGTATATACACACAGCATATACTTTTAAAATTAATTTTCTAGATATCAGAAGATAGCTGGTTATCTATCAGAAGGTACCCCCATCCTCCCGGGAAGGTGTTAGGAAGGGGATTTGGAAAGATGACTATTTTGATTCCCAGGTAATTGCACAAAGGCCACTTCACAAACCCTGAAGATCTTCTTGAATCAAATTCCTGCTAAAAAACAGGAATCCAAAAACTGTCCCCAGTGTTTCACAATGTTTTGACCCATTCAGTTTGATGACTTGCTCTGTCACATACATAGAACATAATGAACATAACGTTCTGAACATAACATTCACAGCTACAGCTCAGCAAGGATTTCCCAGATTCCTGACCCTTCCAGCAAGCTTTTAGAACCAGATTACTCTTCTGGCTCTGTTTGTGAAACCTGTGAGAGGATTCATTCGTTAAAACCTGGGACCTCGGTGGCCTGGGTGGTCCTTGTCTGGGCAAGTGGATAATGCAGGCAAGCAGGTGCAAAGGAGGGTAAGGGTGCCAGGCACAGCTTGGATTTAGCATTCATCTGACACTGACAGTGGTCACTGGGACTGCCACAGTCTCACAATCATACAAAGTTCTCCCCGTAGCCTGTCAGGGGGTACAGAAAAACTTCTTAAGGAAAAAACAAGCAGGAAAAGACACAGAAAATTTGTCAGGCCAATCACTGAGAGGAGGTGGTTTAAGCAAAGCGTTGTGTGCAAGGGTTCTGCCTCATGCACCTCTATCCACAGGGTCTGTTGGCTTGTCATTCCTTGCAGGTGCCCCTCTCTCAGACCAAACATCTGCAGGCTTTGGAGAATCAGCCTAACACTCAGAAGGAGCTGAGGTCTGAATTTCCACTTCTTGTTTCAAAAACAAGGAAATGCACATGAATTATGAGCAACTTGAGAGGTGTGACAGACTGCTTTGTTTCAGTACCATGTAAAGCTTTTAAACTGGAATTTTCCAGCAGCATTCCAGTGCCAGACTGATGATTTATGAATCATGTTTTGTCTGTCACATCAGCAAGTTGCATCAGTCTCTGCAGCAAAGCATATTAAAGCTCTCTGTTGCTCACTGAAATGAGAGCAGGGTCCAGCCTGAGCATTGCTCTACTTGTAAAAAAGAGGGGGTGAAATTCACACCAGTCACTAGACAACATCTCTCCAGTACAAGCTCTGCCTTTCTGGGGGTCTTCAGTGACAGCTTTCCGTTGCAAGACCAAACAACCCCAAGTAAAAGTAATTCTCAGGCACACAAACATGGAATATCCAAAAGTGTCAGAAGAACACAAGTTCTTCTGTAGCAGCCAAAGGGCTTAAAAGGCCTTCCTGGCAATCTGTTGCCTAAGATAAGAAATGCCTAGTCATGATGACTGGACCAAAAGACCCCTCTTCTGCCTTGGACCCTTGTTATCTCTCTGTAAGACCATAGGTCATTTTCACCTTGACCCTCACTATTGGACTGTTTCCCAAAACCCACATACCCTATATAAACCCCTGCCTCTGCCCAGTTTGACAGAAGAGCTGTCCCTGACACCCTTCGCAGAGGCTGCCAATAAAGACACATCCATGGAACCTCACACAGCTCTTCCCCTCTCTCATCCCTGCATCTGCCAAGGCACTTAGCAAGCAAAGAGCTGAAATCACTGAAGAACTGAATTCACCAAAGAGCTGATCTCACTTAAAGAGCTACGCTGCTTGCTAAGGTTGCCTGTGGCTGGGAGCCTGCCAGGGGCACCCAGACAGGTGCTTAGTGAGACTTTGCTATCCAGGGCACCTAAGGCAGCCAGGGTCGGACAGACCCCAAGAACCCAGACTGTAATAGCTATCAGTAAGTGCTTTTATATGAACTGAATTGAATTATACCAGCATTTTGCTAGAAACTATACTGGAAACTAATTCCTGTATGGTTTCTGCAAGAAGGGGAGGCAAACAGAGTGAGCCATGCCACATACCTTGACAAAACCTCCCCTTTGTGCCTGGCATGCTGACACGTCAGTGGCCCTTGCAGCAGGCTCTGGAAATACAAATCATAAGTGCAGAAAGAGTAAGAAGCAACATCACCGTTGCCCTTCTGATACAAGTCGCACCAAGGGATTGGTTAGCAGACATGGAGGATCAAAGAGAAAGCAAACAAGCTAAATACCTCTTTTTTGCCAGCTGATTCTCATCTCCTGGAGAGCACATCACAGTATCTGTTCCAGACTGTCACCTGTACACAGCCAGCTGTCCCACATTGAGTTGTTTACAGCCTTAGGGCTTTATCTGCTCTTGAAAATGTTAGCTTTTGACCTGTGTCCTTACATTTCTTATATCTCTGAGCCCTTAAAAACCTTTTCTGTGATCCTTGTGGCTATTGGAATTCTTCTGCAAACCCTGAGAAGCAGAATAGCTGTTTTGAAAATGGTCTGATACAGCAAGTCCATGCCAAAGCCCTTCACAGCTCTGCCTCCGGAGCCCAGCAGCCCTAGGAAGGGGTCCCCTTCCTTTCCTCTCTACAGTGCCCTGGATAAGGCTCTGACATGAAGCTGTATACTGGTCACTTTGTCCCTGACAGCATGGTCTTTGAAACCATAGAGAGAAATCAAGCCTGACACCAGCTGCTACTGAGGCTTTTGTACCGTGGGGCCAAAGTATTTTATTGCTGTCATTAAAAATCAAGTGATTTAATCTCACTGGTGTCCTAATGCATACCTTGTTAACTAAATCTCATTTTCTAGTTAGCAATGAATTATCAGACTGCTCATGCCTTTAAACAAGCAGGACTTTCAGGGATTAAGTGTGGTGCAGAGCTTGCTATGCCAAACCCACTAGCACCTTCCCCTCCTATCAGATGTGCCAAAGTAGCCTGCCCAGACAGCATGACCCAGGACAGTGCCTGGCCACAGACCTCAGTCCCTGGGGCATCAGCCCTTTGATTTTGCCCCTGTGTAAGCAGATGCCACAGACAATGCAGAAAGAATCCAATTTTCTCCCCTGCCACAAAACTCCTCCGGATGACACAGATACTCTTCAGTTTCCCTCCAGATGCCCATGTGGAGAAACACAAGTCCACACCTCAACAAGCACCTCCACCTCCCAACTCGGGGGAGGTTCCTCTAGCTCTGAAAACCCAGACCTGGGCAGTGTTGGAGCTGCATGGAGAAAGGACACAGATTAGTTTTTCCAGTGACTATAGCAATGCTTTGCTCTTTTCTGGGATCTGGCTTTCTGTTTTACGTGGCCCAGAGCCAGGCAGCACTAAGTAAGCAATAGCAAAGGTATAGAATAATTTCTGTTGAAAACCTACTGCTGGCTCTGCAAACAGGAAGCTAAAACTTCCCTACCTTCCTCAAGCACACCTCCACAAAGCCCCTTTAGTAGGACACACTGGTTAGCGCAGGCAGGACAACACAGAGGCAGGGGAAAGCATGCAGGGCCTACAGGGAGGATATGCAGGGTGGAAACAGGGAGTGGAGACATCCTTCTCTGCTGGGAGAGGGCAAGAACATGTTAGACCACGTGTATCACAGCATCTGACCTTAAACACTCTTAGTACCCCCAATAGCCCCAGCTGGTGACTAAGGGAGAAGGCACTCCACTAAGGGAGGTCAGAGAAAGGCTGTTTCCTGACACCCATTCATTTCCAGGAGCACTTACTCATTGCTGGGAAGTGCTGAGAGTAGCAATTGTGCCCAGTTCTTGCACAGAAAATCCCATCTTGCCTCCAGGCATGTGTCACAGACTTTTTACAGTGACCCATGAGAGCTGGGAGGCCACAGCAGACATTGGGTCCAAATGAGATGACAAAATCATCATCATCATCTGATTGTGACTCACCTCAAGCAACTAAGTTTTGGGAAATTAGCTTGGAGACCAACATCCCTCCCCTCCTGTTAGTGATTCACATCCAGAATAAAATCCAGAATTTACATCTAGGACCTTTGAGTACAGGATCTGTCTGCAGAACCCAGGGAGTTTTTCCAGGGAAACTCTTCATGAAGGGTCCCTCCTTAGCTGCATCATGGACCTTCCCCTGCTAAGTGGAGTCAGGACCTGTATGAGGTAACCTACAGGTCTTCAACATCAACTTTCTCATCACCAGTTATTTACTTTGTTACAGGGGACTATTGCACAGCAAGAACCACTCCTTTGCATTAATGGTCATTACTCAGATGCATTAATGATAAACAGGAATAAAGGCAAAAATTTTCCAGTCAGTAAATGAGACCCTCAGATATGCCAAGCCACAGCAGCACTGGGTCTCTTGATGTTCCCCCACAGCCTTCCCTACAGCATCTTCCTTTCACTTCTGTTCTGGCTCATTTCAAAAAGCATAAAATTAAGCTTGGAAGCACATAAAAGAACCAGATACAATGAGCAGACTACTGCACAAAACTGATATCCAAGGAATTTCATTAAGGGATCCCTCAACCTCATTTGGCTGAGAATTTTGGACAGTCAGAGCAAGGAGCTAGCACCAGTTTACTCAGGTTGGAACAGAGAAGGTGAATGCTGACAGAGGGCAGAGCAGGAGAAGATGAAACACCAAGGTGGAAATGCATAGTGGAAAAGGCAAGGCTGGAGAAACAGCAGTGGGAAAAAAGAGTTGAGGGGGGAAATGCCAGTAGGGCAGAAAAGCCAGAAGGCTGGGAGGGAGAATGATTGGAGCACAGGTAACTGAGGAAACTGGATTGGAAAAGGGGGAGAAAAAGCAAAACAATGAAGTGAATTCTGCTCCATAAGGCTGAGCTGGTCTGTCAGAGGCTGAGCTTAAGCAGAGAGAAAAAGCATGGCCCCAAGTCTCCCTGTCCCCCCAGCACTACACAGCCTTCTGAGCAAGTCTGTGGCAGTGGTCCCTGCTGGGGCAGGTCTGGCAGCGTCTGTACTCCTGCATCAACTCTGCTCTCATGAGCTTGATTGCTTAATTAATATATTATCCCCAAGAAATCAACTTTGCAAGCCCTGCCTTGAAGCTTGGTGTGATCTCCACAAAAAAATTTGAGTGTTAACTTAAATGTTTGTGCCACAAATCCTGGTGCTCATGCAGTGCTCTGAATTTCCATGGCTTGCCTAAGGGTGCCCCTGTTAATGCTGCCATGTGCAGCCTACACTGCCATCAGGACTCCACTTAAATACATGCCAACTGCAACTATTTTATCCAATTTCTCCCAAGGTGGAGAGCAGCAGTACTGGCAAAGACAGAGGTAAAGAAATGTTTTTTTGTGGAGAACCTCTGCTTCTCCACAAACATTTTTAGTGTTTCTGGTGATTAATTCACCTCTCCTTTTTAACAGAGGGTCAATATTTCCTTTAGGGTTCTGCCTGTTGTTTATGTATCTAAAGAACCTTTTCTGGCAGTTTTTGGCATCTCTGGCCAATTTAAATTCAAGCTGAGCTTTCGCTTTTCTAACAGCACCTATGCAGTTTTAGTAGTAGGAAGAGATGCTCCTAATCAAGGATATGGGATTATAACCTGACCAAGATAAAATGTGTTTAACATCTGATAGCTGATCCACATCAGCACTTCTCGCAGCAGCATCCCCTGGTCCCTGCCAGATAATCATTACATGCTTTTGTTAGGTTTCTATATATGCCCTTTTATGTAAATTTAAAGAGGACCTTCCCTTCCAGTAAATTACAGCTTTCATTTGGCTTTCAGGCCAGTATGCTGCTCATGTTTTCATGCAGCCTGAGCTGCTTGTGTCTGACTTTTCCGAGATGCTGACTGCAGAGAAGGTTAAGCAGTTTAGTGGTTGAGTGGCTGGTACAAAAACAAACCTACAGATTTCTGATCCAGAACACCAAAACAACACAGTATAGAGAAACAGCCCAGCTGGGGCCAAGTATACGTGCTATTGCATTACACACTCCTGGTGTTTATTTACAAAGCAAGCCAAGTCGGGCTGCCATCCCTCCTTAAATGTGTACTTTTCATGCCCAGAAATTGTCCTTGGATCAAGTTTCTGGTGGGAGGAGTATGTAAAGCAGCCGTGCCTGCAGGATCTGTGGCCAGCAGGCTTCTCCAGCACATCTTCCCAGAGGTGAAACACAGTTGTGAAGGGCTTGTCCACAGCTGCTGTGAGATACCTGAGACAACAGTGGGGGTTTGGCACCTTTGTCACAGGCAGAGTGGGAGCTTCAGACAAACTTTATTAAGAGAAGCCCTCCTGTTAAGTCAAAAGGCATGGAAAGAACCCCCTTGCTTTTTGAATTCCTCGAAGAAGAGCTTAGTCTGGGATCCAGTCTTCGGCACCAGACTTTGTCAATGGTTTATGTTCAAAAGGTTATACAGGGATAATTGAGCCTTTATACAACTTTGTCCAGCAGCACAAAGGATGGCAAACCAAATGTATTTATAAAAATAAAATTAATTATTCATTTAAATGGGTTGCAATAATAGTCATGATTTTTTATAAAGGGCTTAATCAGAATTATTTACAGCTAGGTAGCTATAACTACTATATAACTATAGTGCACTGGTTTTGCAGCAATATTGAAGCAGTATAATAAAGCACTTATATAGAAGTAATTATGTCCTTAAGCTTATAGGCTTTTTAGAAGCAGAAGAGCTTCATAGAAGCTGGCAGTGCTCCCATCATCAGCTGACAATCATCAATGGAACATTGTAACCAGAGACAAAACAAGGAGCAGCTTGGATCATAAACAAGCTGTCTAGATACAAACGAATTATTCTTAAAGAAAATAGTTGTCTTTGGATGTGTGCAAAACCTGCTGCTCTTTCAACCTTCAAAGCACTGATATTTTTAGCAAAATATCCAGCTGGGTCTGTCCTAAGAAACAGAAGCCTTCTCACCCCAAGCAGTGCCTGTTTCCCTTCCCCTATAAAACACACATTATCACAAGAACTACAAAGCTTATGTCTTCAGCATTATCCCCCAAAAATCAATTACTATTGTATAATGAAAAGAACAAGCACTTCCAATTGATCGAATCAAAGGTTTTATTTCCACCTGTTAAAAGAAATATGTCTACCAGCAGAATCCAACATAGATGAGCAGACTTGATTATATTTAAATAAATTAAAATTTTATTTATAATTTAATTCAGAGAAAATGGAACTTTATCCAACAAAAGCTATATACACATAGAAAAAAACCTTATTATACCACCTATCCCCCCAAATCCATCTGAGACTGTGTTGAACAATAAAAGTACTTATATATAAAGGGGATGGTATTGTCCTGGAGTGAGATCTGTCCTGCAGGTTGGGCAAAAGCTGGCAGTCTGAAGGGCAAAAGGGAGGCACTGACTGCAGAAGACATGGCCACACAATGTTCACAAAATCAGTCGTCCACTTTCCACAATCTGGAAGAAAGGAAATCACAACAGGAAAGAATTTGAGTTAGCTGCTTTACTGGAAGCAGGCAAATAGGACTTGGAGTATCTGCAATCTGTCAATTACTGCTGAATAATGAGGAACATGTAGGTCTGGCAGTGCCTCCTTGGCAAGGGTTTTTCCCTCTATGTACACCAACAAGAAGTAACTTTTAGAGCTCCAAAGCAAGGTTTGTGCTTCAAACCAGCTGCCCAGAGCATCCCACATCAGCCAGCTCAGTTGTGCAGCTCCCCTTGTGTCCCATTCCCCTCCCAAAAAGCTGTAAAGATGACAACAGGTGGGTCCTTACCTGTGGGTAAAAATCCATGCAGATCGAGCACCTAATAGTACCTGCTGGCCAAGCACTAGAGAGAACCAGAAAGAACATGTGGCTGTTTATGTCATCACACTGAAGGTCACTGGCACATAAAATGTCACGTAATCTCCAGCTGCACTGAGCAGCCATGACACATTTCCTTTGGAGAACCCTGCATGTAAGGGACAGGACACCAGGGAGGGGTTGAGGGAGGAGGCAGGGGATTGACATGGAAGGAGGAGGGAGGAGGCAGGATGGGCAGAACCACTGAAATAGGGGAAAACTGGGATAAACCAAGGTACAGAACAATTATAAAAAAGCATATAAAACACAACACAACATCTAACTCTCTCAGTTTACTGTATGTCATAATGAGTGTGGGTCTCCCAAAGGAAAGAGCATCTTGGTTTTCATAGGTAGAAGGATGTAGTCAGGCCCCCTGCTCTAGGATCTGAAGTATCAGCAGCCTCCAGCACTGGGCAGTCTATGTACAGCAGCACTTATGTCCAACAGGTCATCAATAACAGCTTTGTAACTAAAGCATTGAGCTGTTCTCTGGGAAGTATTAGTTCTAGGATGGAACAAGGCCTGACACTACAGGATAACATTGCAGACCACTCTGGCAAGAAGGATTTTGCTCAGCATTAAGTGCTGCTCTTCAGCCTCACCTAAACAGAGCAGGAAGGCGCATGCTGTAACAGGGGAGCTTGAGATCAAAGGGAAAAAGTATGCCTTTTTTATATTAAATTCTCTCCTCTCTTGCCTTCCAGTAATCCAAAGCACACCAGCTTTATTAAAACCTGCAGAGAATTTGTCCAGCTGCTGCCAAGCCATCAATACCAATGAAAGTATTTCCTTATCTAATGGCACTACTAGAGCCTGGCATGAAAAGAAAATGTAATGTATTATGAGCTATAGCCTATGCTTAATAACCTTCTCTTGCTATACCCCCACACTCATCTTTAAGGTTGTGTGCAAAGCTTTCCATCTGCCTTGGGCTGCCTTCCTCTCCTAAAGAAAAATGGTATTATTTGATCATCATGCAGTATGGGATGTGGTCATCATTGGAAGAGGGAAATAAGTAGAATAAGTTAAGGTTTCAAAGGTAAACCAGGCCACAGCAGTAAAACATAGTATCGTCTGTGTGAAAAACAAAAGGCAAAATTCAATGTCTGGTATGTCATGAGGCATACGTACTCTGAACTTCCAGTTTCATCTTCTGATGAATCCCTTTCTTCAGATGCTGAATCAGTCACAGACACATCCTTATCTGTTGTTTCATCTTCATCATCATCACTCAGTACAGAGTTGTCTAACAGCAGCTGCCTTCTTTGTTGATCATACCCTGCAATTTAATTTCAATAAGTTAGATCTATTATTTACTCACTCTCCTTGGAACTACCCTTTAAATGAGTTATTATAAATGGTCTGTAATGGTTCCTATTTGAAATGGATCCTATTCAGCTGGTCAAATTAGTCTTAAATAAACTAGTTTCCCTAAATATTGAAGCTGAACCCTTCCACACATTGTGACTATTCTGCTGCAGACCAACACATAACATTTGCTCTATTCACCCAATGAACAGCTAAAAATGTTACCTGAGAGAGTCTCAGTGTCATACGTTCCACAGAGCTATACTATTTGTGAACAAATCTGCCTTATAAAGGGAAGCTCTTTCACACAATTCTTACTAACAGGGTCTGTTGTGGTCCTATGGTGTTAAGGTAACTTGAAAATTCTAACACATATAGTTCAAAGGTGATACATTTTTAATGGCCTGGTAACAGCCAAAGGGTAAGAATTGCCCTTTGCTTTTTAATTCTCATAATACACATGCAACAATGATTTCTGCAACTCCTGTGTCCATGTAACAATAATAAACACTAATCAATTAAAATTACAGAAAATGTCACCAAATTAAAGTTCCTTCCTACATAAGTATTGAGCAACAACTTCTGTTGTGGGGATTTTCCACTGTGTTTGATGGCAGCTATCAGACATAGATAGGATCCATTCTTTAAGACACTGGCCAGAGGCTTTAGAACTGTTCTTTGCCTTTTGCAAAATGCAGTTTCAATCCCTGCTGTTCGAGATGGCTGGAAAGGACACAGAAAAACTAATTATTATATTTATAACAATTCCATTATCAACTTTAAAATGTAAACTTATCTTCAATAAGCTTGCATCAATGCATATGGGAAGAGAGAAAAAAGAAAATACAATTAAACTTTGGTGTGCAGGCTTGGTATTACATACCACCACCAGCTCAGCCAAGCAATTACAACACATCAGATGAAGAATGCTAGGCTATCACTCTCTAATTATGGTTAAGAACATTTAAAGTAGTAGCCAGATAGCTGCTGTCCTGAGAAAATATAAGAGGTTGCTGCTGGTTCTCTTCCCACTGCTGGAACAGGATAGAAACAGAGGCAGCTTTAGAACCACCTGAAAACCCTCCTCCCTCCTTCCATTTCAGTTTCCAAACTGGATGTTGGCTGGAAGTGTTTCTTTGCCTCAATTTTCCCCAAACAGGAAAATTCATATTAGATGAACCAAAAAAACCCCACAAACAAACAAACAAACACCCCCCCCCAAAAAAAAACCCCAAAAAAACCCCAACAAACAAAAAACAAACAAACAAACAAACAAACAAAAAACAAAAAAACAAAAAAAAAACCACAAAAAAAAAAAAAAAAAAAAAAAAAAAAAAAAAAAAAAAAAAAAAAAAAAAAAAAAAAAAAAAAAAAAAAACACCAAACAGGGACTGGGAGGAAAGAATTCCAGTTGGCCGCTCTATGGGCACCGGGCAAATAGAACTTGAATATCTGCAATCTGTCAGTAGCTGCTGGAAGAATGAGGAACCCACAGATCTGCCAGTGCCACCTTGGCAGGAGTCTCTCCCTCAGGGTACACCACCAAGAAGTGTTTTGGAGGGATGAGCTACTTGGAGCTCCAAAGCAAGGGCTGTGCTTCAAACCAGCTGCCCACAGCATCTTACACCGGCCAAATGAGCTGTACTGTTCCCTATCGCCCCATTCCCCTCCCACAAAACAGAAATGATGACAACACATGGATCCTTGCCTCCATGTACTCATCCATCCAGTTTGGAGAACTAAGAGTACTCGATGACCATCCACTAGAGAGAACACAGCCAGAAAGAACATGCAACCATTAATTTCACCACATATAAAGTGTTACTGATACATAGAATGTCAAAAATTAAAACATGCCCTACTCTGACTTAGCAACATCCCAGCCCAGCAACACAATTATTCCAAAAACTCTTATGTACTGCAAGCATTTCAGTATATCTCAAGCAATTACATAAGACACGATCATTAATGGCCTAATGAACAAAGAACTGTTTCTGCTGGATTTTGCTAGGATTTTTTTTAATTGTTCTCTTCCAGACAGGATATTATATTCTATGTCTGAAGTTTTTGCACAGAATTAAGCAGAATCCAGAAACTTGAAAAAAACCCTCTTTCTAGTCTATGTCAGAAATCAGACTTTAGAGAGACACTTTATCTCTCACATACCCATCACTATCTCGTGGTTCCACGTCATCATCACTTGCCAGTAGCACGGCTGAATTATCATCTGCTCTGGAAACTGGGTGCTGCTGGTTCTGCTCCCACTGCTAGAATGGGTTAGAAACAGAGGTAACTTAGGAATCACATAAACACCTTCCACCCTGCTCCTCTGTTTCAGTTTCCTGACTGGATTTAGGCTGGAAGTGTTTCTTTCCCTCTTTCTCCCACAAATGGGCAAATTCAGTTGTGATAGCCATAAACTGTTTGTATGAGATGAACAGCTCAAACAGAAGAAAAAAAATACAACCCCAAAACCATACTTGTTTTTGCAGAATTGGAGCTGGGTCATGCAGATTCTTCCATAAAGTTCAAGACATTTGCCAGCATCAATGCTGCATGTTTCTGCTTTTCATGGCAGCAGTAGCATCCCAAAACTCAGGGGATGAACTACCCTGTGGGCCAGATCTTTGTAAAATACTTCTTGGAGTAAAAAACAGAACTGGACTAATAAACTTTAAATGCTTCTTGGAGTAATAAACAGTCTGTACCCCAGCCAGCTACAGTTGTGCTTGGTACCTAAGTGACAGGAGTACCTCAAATCAGTGTTACAGCTAAATACTTCATATTTGGGAAGTCAAAGGCTTCCTGTCCTCATCTTTCCTTTACTTTAAATCACTGGCCTGTATCTTGTGTATCTCTAGAATAGCTTCAGCTTTAAATTGGCTCCTTATGTTCTATTACCCATGATTGCTAAACATTCTCCCGAAGTTTTGGAGCAACAAGGTCTTTTAAATTACACTTCCACTCTCTGCAAGTGATACTCAGAGATGCATTCACAGGTGCATTTGGGGTTGACTGGGAGCTATATCTAAAGTAGATAAGTCAGACTTGTATTTCAGCCCTAAACATCAGACTGAACATTTGAATGCCAGAAGGCAGGCCTGGCAGCATAAGAGAAAACTAATTTGGCTGTGAGATGGAGAGAAGCATGTCATTCACTACTTACTACAATACTGCCAGAATTATTGTCAGTTAGATTGATGTCTTTAGAGTCAGGAGAGTCAGCTGTGACACCTATGAATTCCTCACCAGCTGAAAACCAGAAAGTTAGAATCAATACAAGAAATTGCAGAGGAATGAAATTGGCAGCCCCAGAGGAACAGGCTGAGGTGGGATTCATCTGTGCACTGGGTCTCTTCTTTTCAGGAATGTGTCCAACATTTCACTCCAGCTTTGCTCGCAACAGTCCACAGGAGAGCATTGCCAGCCCTGTCCTCTGCAAGAAGGAGCAGCTGAGCTCCTCACACAGTTCTGTTGGATGACAGCAGCTTGCAGGAGGTACACACCAACATAAGATTTATTTAACACAGGGGAATGTTTATCATACAGGAAAAAAAACCAAACCAAAGCTGGAATCATAGCAGGTATCCTGATTTTACAGTACCATATGGTAGAGGTTCCCTTGAGGGACGGGACACAGCTAATGACAAATTTTCCTTATCTGCTGCCTAGCTGGGAGATCCCAAACTTACATGGCTACCCTGCGTGGTGGCAGCTGGGGCAACTGCCAACTGCTCAGAGTAGACATTCAGGTACTTGAGCAGCCCTTGGACCTTTGCTACACAGTTCATCTCCCACTAGTGCAAATGTATCACAGCTCAGTAACAAACCCATGCGCTTGTCAGGAGCCTTTCTGTTTATAGATGCCATACTAGGTGCTTCCTAAAATCTCCCTTTTCATTTCCCTTCTTCCCCACTAAGGGGCCTAGAGACTGGAAAATGCACACATTTGAGTGGACCCCAGCCCTCCAGAAGCAGATTCTGTCCTTACCAAGTTCAAAAGAAAGTGTGGCGCTTTCTTCGAAGTCTACTGGCTCTGGCTCTGAAGCTCCACCTATGCTAGGAGCCAGCAGCCTGCTCCATTTCTGAGCTTGACTAGAATCATCTGCTTCTCTACAGTGCTTTCATTGATTCTAAGAGGGAGCAAAGCCTTAGCATTTTCTGTGGGAGTAAGGGTAACGTGGCCCCCATTTTTGAAACGCCAATGAAAACACGAGAGCGCAGATAACACTTATGCAAAGGCTGGAATACACATCACATGGTGTTATGGGTCATTCCTCCCTGAGTGCATGTCATTAAGGAAAAGGAGTCCCCCCTGATGTCTTACCAGCTGTCTCACCAAGAAAAAGCCTATCCCAAAGGCTTGAAAATGATGAGAGTACTTCACAATTTTATCAGGTCATGGTTCACACTGTAAGCATTTCTGAGCTATTGCTAGCACCCAGAGAGATTCAAAATCTTCAGTCTCCCAAAACATGAAGTTACATGAAGTCTTAATAGGCTTCTGTTCCCTGTTTGTTGCTACAAACTCTTTAAATCCTTTCTGGAAGTACCCCAGACAATGTGTTTTAGGAATAGGATTTGCATTGAGTAGTAAAGTACTCACTGTGCTCATGGTGCTTCATGACCTAAAACCACTGGAAGAATAAGCAGGACAGGCTCCAGAGAAGGATGTCAGAGAAGCAACAGCGATTGATCCCTTAGATTCCTTTAGATAGCACACTGCTACAAAACCCTGATTTCTAGGGGTCAGAGAACAATGTTCTTCCAAACCTACCAGAAGAGAAGAGAGGAGATTATCTATCTGGAATACCTGTCCTCTTAAATACAACCCCTGCTCCAGGATTCCCATTCCCTGAGTCACCAGTTTCTGTAAAAGTTCAGTACTGGAGCCTCAGACACCTGCAACTGGGCCAGAAGCCCGGAACAGCCCCTCAGCATCAGAAACCTTTTAAAAAATAGTCTACACTTACCTGTGTAGTCAGCCAAGAGTTTTCCTCATAAATGTCAGCAAATCACCTTTTGTTCCACTGGGGATGGAGAAGAAGTACGCTACACAGAGGAGATGGTCACTTTACGTCTGCTTCCCAGCAGAGGATCCATCAACTGCCTTAACGGACCCCAGGTCACCTGGGCGCCCTGGGATGGAATCCTTGTGGCAACAGTTTGGCTGTGGCAACATTCCATTAACGTAGCAGAAGCCCTCTTTGCACGCTCTTGGTGTCCCAGAATCCTTTGGCATGGAAGGGACCTTAAACATCAGCTGGTTCCAATCTCCTGCCATGGGCAGGTACACCATCTACCACATGAGGGTGTGCAAGACCCTGGCCAGACTGGCCTTCCAGGGAGAGGCATTCCACAACTCCTCCATGTTTTTTAGTCTGTGGCTGAATACTCTCATGAGACTGTTTTAACTTTAATCCCCAGTAAATAGAAATTGAAATTAAATGAAGAGATTTTTGAGGTTGGGTTGGATTTTTTTCTAAATTCATGAAAGTCTAACAATTTAGATTCTTATTTAAAGTCTCTGAAGTCTTGAATTTTTCAGGTGTTCAACTATTCCTCTGCTGAGCACTTCACAAGAGGATTGGGAGGAGATTTGCTCTGCTCCTGGAGACAGCACCTCCCTCTTAAAGCCCTGCTCTGCTATGAAAGGCAACACAGCAAGGAAAGTGAAGTTAAAATTCAGTTTTTCTTCTAGCCAGTCTGCCACTGGACCTGCATTCAAAGGGTTTGGCTGGCACTCCTGAGAGCAACAGCAAACCCATCCCAGCCCTGCTGGATACAGGGATGCTCCTCAGCCCCTGGTCCCATGGGTGCTCTTGAGTGTGGGGAGGACAGTGGAAATTCATCCAGTGCTGTGGATAGCATATGGATATTTTCAGCTCACAATCTTCATGAGGAGGATAATTTCTTAAAATAATTTCTCTGTTGATACAACAGTTGCTATTAGGTAATGGGCAAAGCTTTAAGTATTAAAAGATGGATAGGGATGACTTTCCCATTTTTCTCAGTCCTGTGCCTGGGAATTGAAGCAAAGGCTGGTTTTGGTCATCATACACACATCCTTCATTTCTCATATTCGGTGCCTCACACTAAGTACTTATTTATTCATATCTTAAATATGTATTTGGAATTGATCTAGCACTTTAGCATTTTTATTTCAAGCATTAAATCTCCTTTAGGATTTTTATTATCTAAAACTCTGCCCTTTGGACCCAATATTTTTGGAAAACAGGAGTGTTTAAAATAAGATTAAGCACAAGTGGATTTACTGGCATATGAAACATCCCATGTGTTAAGGCAGGGAGTCTGTTCACTCACTCTACCTGTACAGCTGAGGTTGGCTGAGTGGGCTCAGCTCCACTTGTATTTTGGGGTAGAACTGGATGGCTTTTTGCAGGAATATGTCAACAGGGATAAGGGAGGAGGGAGCACTGAGGGAAAGGAGGGTCAGCTTTCAGTAAGTCAAACATTTGAAGGCTGTCAGGCTTGATCTTCCTCATCGCTGCTGGACAATGGCAGCAGGGGGCTGGGAGACTTTATTGTAAGGTCCAACACTTTTTTAATTAAAGCCACTATTGAAAATATTCATCACTTGGTGGTGGGAGGGAGGTAAACTCCTGCCCCTTCTCTGCACATTGCATGGAAGTTGAAAAGGTGACATACCTATTTTATCTCCTCCCATGCAGGCCAGCTTTGAAGCAAGGTGTAAGATCTCTGAAACACCCCCTGCCATTCCATTTCATGACAGAAGAAGTTTGTATCTACCAACTTCCCAAACTTAAAAGATTAGTTATAGCAAACAGCCTAAGCTGAACCCAGACTGACTGGCTTGATATATTAATCATCTGGAGGAATAGCATTGGAATTTTCACACAATGGCTACAGTTTGCCAGGAGTTTTTGACAGGAGAAGCTTTTTTCCATAGAATCTCAGGAAGTGAGAAACCCACAGTTCACTAGCCAGAGATTGTCAGCTCTGAACTGTTCCAAATCAGAGGTACCCTGATGATCAGAGTAAGGCCCAAAAAGTAATTTAAGAAGTGTGAATGCAGTATGGGATGTTGTTTAACAAAGTATCCAGCTGCAAAGGCAATTGCTCCCCAAAGAAACCTTGCAGACCGGTCCCACTAAAGCCACCAAGAGGATGCAGGGAAGTAGGCAAGGATTACGAAAAGAGGCCCCAAACAGATTATAATATTGGCTAATAATATGTTTTACGTATGTCACTGAGATTTGCATTTTACTCCGTGCGTCAAAATGTGCCTTTACTTGACTATAGCAATGGTTCTGACTTCAGAGTATGTTTTCCAAAATGTTTACAGGGAAGTGCTGGTGGATGGTCTATTAGAGACTGTTCAGAGTAAGAAAAAAACTTGTTTGAACCCCCCTGATAATAGGCAGTTCTGTGTGACTTTTTCTGCAGAAATAAAACCCAAGTTTCTTATTGCTGGGGCTGCTTTGTGCCCTCATCAATGGTAATGAGGCAAAGGATGGAGGCTTTGGGGCATCTTTCATCATCCAAAAACCTGGATGTACTCAGGCCCCCTGCAGTTGCCCAGCCTTGGCTGCCAGCTTAGGAGCAGGAAGGCTGAGCACTGGGAGGAAGGGTTTGCTGGGAGGTGTGCACAGTATTTCACTCCCTCTCAATCCCTGGTCTTTGGTGTGGGATGAAGATGGGTCTCACTAACTACAGCAGGTGAGGAGGAAAATCATTATTGTCCTGCAGCCATGCTCCGTCTCTTTTGAGAGATGCTGCTTTAACCTGTTCCCTCTGGCTGTCTGCTTTTGCCCTTTTCTGAAAAAACATGGTGTTACAAAGGGGAAGGCACCCTTGTCTCTCTGGGCGGTGCCCGCTACCACCTCACAGCCAAGAAAACATCTGAGAAGGGCTATTCATGATGGACACCACCTGCCCCCTCCATACAGCCAGCACTGATCTCTGTAGCTGAAAACATACAGTTCAAAACTCAATTTGAATGGTTCCTCAAAGCACATAATTGGTTTTTGGACTTTTTTTAAAAAGCATTTTAGCCGTTCTTTGCAACCTTACTGGCCTGAAGCAGCAGTGTGTATCCATACTTGCCTGGCCACATGACCACAATTAGCATTCATAAGAGTAGCTAGGATTTTTGGGACAATTTATTTTTTGTTCTGTACCCTCAGATTGTACATATCACTCTTCACTTGGTTCACACACTTGGGTGGGATGAATGACCTTAAATCACTTCAGCAACAGTCTCTGCTGTCCCAGAGTGAAGAAACACCTGTAAATAAATCACTGCTGCCCTTGATTAAAAAAAAAACAACAAAACAAAACAAAACAAAACAAAACAAAAAACAAACAAACAAACAAAAAAAACCACAAGGAACATAATGTAAATGTGTATTTATTAAAAGTCTAAATTAAATATTTTCTCAAAAACACACAGCTCAGCAGAGCCAAAGTGAAGCAATACGGAGAATAAATAGACTCCACAACTAAGTTTAGTTATGAAGTGGGTATGTACAGGACCTCCAGCACAAGTGAGATAGCTCTCATAAAGACTTGTGCCCCGAGCTTTGGGCTGTCCCACAGCTTTATTCACAAAGGTATTCCGTATGTAAAATATTGCACAACTTTTCTCATGCATATTCAACCCCTGGCCCTGCCTGTCCTCGCCTCGTATGGTGATCAGGTCCACGCCCTTCTGGGCAGGCGTTGTTGGCTGTGGTGGTCATATGGGGGTCCCTGGTGGTCTCTGAGGCCAAAGATTTTGTGGTCTTCCTCGAGGTTGAACTTTTGAACCTTTCCTCCTCTCGCATGCACTTCTTGGTCCCTTGGTCCTTATCTGGGTATTTCGTGGTCTTAATGAGCTTGGAGACAGAGGGGTTTCTTTATCTGGGCTTTTTGTATCTCCTGATCTCCTCTTGGTATTGTTTTCTATGCAAGAAACCTTCAAAATTTGCATTTTCCTATGCCCTTTGTACCAGGGCAGGGGTTTTCTTAAGTAAAAAGGTTAAACTTCAACCCAGAGTTCTACAGACTATATTTTAAATGCTCGATTCATAATGTTTTTTTAAGTAAACTCCAAAATCTCTATTTCAAAAGAGCAAAGGGCCACAGAAGAACCTCTCCCAGACCTGGTGACTACCTCTAGCTCAACTGTAAGCTTGCTGTGGGTGTTTAAGCATGAGGGGTGGCCAGGATCACCCTGCCAACCCCCATCCTGCCAGCCCTCATCTGCTCACCCTTCACTGCAAGGAAAAACCAGCTCCCTGCTTTGCTCCTATACTCTGGGAAAACCTTTTCCTAGGGAAACTTGCAGTTTTTATATTCAGTGGCCTCTTGTGCTATTTGGTGAGTTTTGAAAGAGCAAGACCAGGACGCATTGTGGTGCTGAGCAGGGGGCCCAAGGTGAGCATACCAAAATACTGTATTCTCCCAGATGTAGAGTCAGAGTCACAGCACAAAAATTCCAGGTGCTTTTGCAGTGACTGTGCAAGGAGGTAATGCTGGTTTATAAATGTATGCCATTTATACCTGAACTAGCCAGTTTTATATTTGACCTCACCATTCAGGCAGAGCTCCCCAGTGATTTGCGGAAAGAAAGAGAAACCCGAAAATTTGTAAGAAGTTGTAAAGCCGGTATGTTTATTACAGCGCTGGACGCATGTGAGGATCGTTGTCCCCCTTAAAGGACATACGCACCCCTGAGAATTTCCTAACCCTTTTTATGCCCCCTTGCTTATACATATGCATATAGTCTCATGCATATTCATTTTACTGATTTTGCGTTACATTTGCAGTTAGTTACGCTTGCAGATGGTTTTTATCAGAAAGTACAGAAAGAGCTCCTGGGTCAGCCTGCCCTGTCTCCTACAGCCTTAGCTTTGGTTTTCGTCTGTTTCAAGGTTCAAGGGGTCCCTGTTATCTCAGTCCTTCGGCTGAAGCAGTTTTCGAGCATAGGGTTTTTGCGAGAATGGCAGTCTTGAACGCAGACCAAACAGCTCTCTTTGCAAGTTACAGACCTAATTCAAAGAGGCACATTTTACCTAAATTCGAAATGGATTTCTACTCTGGAAAATTTCCCCTCTGTCTCACCAGGATCTCGGGGAAGCAGTGGGGCAAGACGGCAGCAATGCCCACACCAGCATCAGGCAGAACTGGACATCATTCGACAGGCACAAAACATTCCCAGGCTTTTTATTCCACTAGATGGTGCCCACCCCTTGCTTACGAAT
Organism: Peucedramus taeniatus; assembly: GCA_013400575.1. Classification (NCBI taxonomy): domain Eukaryota; kingdom Metazoa; phylum Chordata; class Aves; order Passeriformes; family Fringillidae; genus Peucedramus; species Peucedramus taeniatus. The sequence continues at coordinate 50,814 of WBNO01014106.1, forward strand.
GTTGCTTAATCCTTTGGACAAGAGTATGGTCAGGACTGAGGATGGAGGGGAGGGGCCTGGGCACTACGCCAGGGCTGCAAACTTCTTAGTTCCAACCCTGTCAGCAGTGAGACCCCAAAACCACCCTCTTAATTCGCCAGGCAATCATGCCGAGCCCTAGACTCCCAGAGCATTGCCAGAGTCCATAAATCCGGGGGTGTGACGTGCCATGGCAGTTCTAGGGGTGGGTCATCTAACCCAGGCTGGCAGCAGCCCTGCAGCACCTTTTAGTCTGAGCCAGATGGGCCAGCATGGGAGGTCCATGAGCCCTTGGGGGTCTTCTGCATGCTGCCCCAAACCTCAGAAACTCTAGGCAAGTGCCTGCCACAGGCTGCCTAAATCTCCATGTCCCCGCAGCACTGGGACCAAGCTACACAGGGCAGCTTCCCTGGAGACACCAGGGCCTAATGTCCTGGTGGGGGCCATGGTGGGCACATGCAATTTTTGACTTTTCTGCTGGAAGGCATGAGCAGTAGCAAAGCAGAGTCCCAAAAGCTGGTGGTAACTGATAGCACCAGTGAGACACACAGTGTCCTGGTGTTCCAGCATGAATCAGCCATGTATGATCCCTAAGTACCAAGTTGCTGCAAGAAGCTATGAATATTTCATCTCTGGAAGCGTTCAAGGCCAGGTTAGATGGGACTTTGAGCAACCTGCCCGTGTCAGGGGAGTTGGAACTAGATGATCTTTATGGTCCCTTCCAACCCAAACCATCCTGTGATTGTGTCCCATAACAGGATCTACCACTTCCCTGCATGCAGGTGTGCAGAGAGCAGGGAAGCAGGCACTCTGTGGGTACTTCACTGACATCATGGCTGCTCCTGGCTGTTCCCACCTGCTCCCTGTATGGGCACAGCACTGGTGGAGAGTCCCTTCAGCATGTGCTGAGGCAATACCTCTCCCCTCGAGGCTAAACGCCTCTCCAACTGTGTGGTTTGCTCTGGCACACTGCTGAACACACCTGTTTTAGCAGCTTCTCAGACAGAAAAAGAAACCTGCAATTGCATAAACAGAGATTAAATTTGAGTACCACTGAGGGCATGGCTCCAGCATGTCGAAGCCCAGCCTGGCCTCTGTGTGGGGGTCAGTGGCAGGAGTGGCGGTGGCACAGTCAGAGTGTTATGATGTTCCTGGAAGGATAGTGTGGCCAGGAAATGTACCATCAGGAGGGCATGATGGGGACTTCTTGCTAGGGGAGGTGGATGAGCCGAGGGGGAGGATGCTCTGTGGGCCTCCCCAGCAAGCCCAGGGACACCAGTGACCCTGGGCAGGATCTGGTAGCATTTGATACCCCAAGGGAGGGATGTGTGGGGCTTGGCCAAATTGCAGTCCCACAAGAAATGGCAAGGCCAGGGATGTGCTGGGACCAGAAACCCCTTATGCCCAGGGACCAGCCCACCCCCAGCACACTGCTTGTGGCAATAACTGCCTGAAGTCCCATTGCAAACACCAGAGTCAGCAGATCCTCAGGTACAGAAATGCCTTTATTTCTCCAGTAGGCTGGAAGTGAAACTGCGAGGACAGAGGCTTTTTCTCACTGCTTCTTTAGTTGCTTTGCAACAGTGAACAAACACTGCTACCCTATGCCCTGTAGCATAGCTGCTGTTCCATCAGCAGCTATGCTGCTGTCTAGCACAGCGCATCTGTGCATTCCTGCTGCTGTGCCATGTGTAGCCCCCTCCAGATTAAGAACAGATTGCATGAACCAGTGATTTTTGGCTCCTGGGCTGTGAAGCACCGTGCGCCCCCCAGCAACCTGCCCCCCACCCAGGCAAGAGCAGAGCCTGCAGCGGGGATGCCAAGGGGGAAAACACGGCTTGTGGGACCCCCCAACTCCACCGCTGGAGCCTACCGGGGTGGATACCGGCCGCTCCTCAGAGGGGCCCCTGGATCCAGCGGCCTTGGGGATACCCTGGGGATCCCCACCCTGAGGGCTGCAGTCCCGTCTGTCCACTCTCACTGTGGCTGTCCCGGTCCCCCTCGGAGGACTGGCTGCTGTCGGCGCTCCCAAGGCCAGGGTAGGGGCCATGGGGGCCACCGCCCGCCCCGCCAAGGCTGTAAAAGGCCCGCTCGCGGACGTGGAGCTCATCAGCGCGTTTCACCTGGTCCAGCTGCTGGCTGCGGCCCAGCGTTGCAATGATGCCCGGCACCCCAGCGCCCAGGCTCTTGCCACGGTGCCTGGGCAGGTGGCCACCCCTGGCCCCCAGCACTGCTGTCCTGCTCTCTCCACCTCGCCCTTGCTTCTGGCCCCTGCCTGCTGCCATGCTGCCCATGTCTTGCCCTGCCTGTGGAGCGGGGCTAGCTCCTGCTTTGGTGGCATGAGACCTGCCCCCAGCATCACCATCATAGCCGCCAACACTTGTATGGGCCTCGCTCGACACCCAGCCGCTGGGTTTCCCACTTGGGGATGGTGCTTTGTCCATCCTGGGTGTCTTGTCCAGCCCTGCTCCCACTGGACGGACCCTCGTCCCTGCCCTGGGCTGTGCCTCCACACGGGGGGGTCTGGAGGTGGCTGTCCCCAGTTCCCCACTCCCTCCTCTGCTCAGCACAGTGCCCATGCCTGCCTTGTGGCTGCTGGCTGTCACTGACAGGGTGGTGCGATCCCCCTCGGTAGCAGCTGGGCGGATGCTGGCCCCCTTGGCTGGGACAGTGATAGTGGCCACCATGTCACCCCACTGATGAGGGGTCGTGGTAGCCACATGGTCTGGCTTCCCCTTGGACTTCTGCCTCTCTCCTCTCACCTCATCATCATCTTTCCCATGGATGCTGGCCACTGTGGGGCTGGTAATGTCACCACTAGTGACTCTCCAGGGGACAGGGGTTACCAGTTCTTTATCAACACCAATGGTGGTGGCACCTTCCTCAGCCTCTCCAGTGAGACGGCCGTCCCTGAGGCTGCTGGTAACGCTGTCCCCACGGGTTGGGGTGGCTGTGGTGGCCCGTCTTTCAGGCTCCTTGCGGGCAGGAATGCTGTGCTCTTCATCACCACTGGGTGCCGCAGTGACGTCCAGCCTGCGGAGGGGCCTGCTGCTTCCCACAGAGGGGACGCCGTAATCCTCCCTACCCACTGTGACACCAGCCTGGGTGTTTTCCTGCTCCCCTACATGGATGTTTGCCCTCCCAATGAAGATGTTAACCTCGTCATCCTTGCCTGGAGAGACCTGGGTGAAGCCGTTGGCCCTGTCTGTGCTGCCCAGGCTGCCCAGGCTCCCACGGGTGATGGTGACAGTGCCTGAATCGGGGACATAAGTGTATTCATCCACACCTTCAGCATCCACTTGGACATCCTCCATCTTCTCAGTGACAGAGGACAAAGCAATGCCTCCTGTCCCTGTACCCTGCTTAACACCCTCCTGCCTTTGGCCAGAGACAGTGGCCTCGCCGCTGCCCTCATCCCCTGCCCCTCTGGTAGTAGGGGCCCTCCCCCTCCCAGCAGTCATGGCTCCCCCCACCAAAACCACCCTGGGGGCACCATCATCCTTATCCTCACTCCTGACTTTTGACCTGTTCCCCATCACAACCTCACTGGGGCGTTCACCCTGAGGAAGAATGGGAACACCACCATCAACTCCCACCACCAAATCCAGATCACCGCTGCCCTCTGAGCTGGATGGGGTGGGACCCGTGCCACCACCACTGCCATGCGCTCGCGTGCGAGTGCCAGGGTGAGGACTGGAACCATCCCTGCTGATGCCCGGGGTGCTGTGGTTTTCAGGTTTGAGGACAATCCCATACTCGATTACTTCAGTGCTGCTGTTGTCACTGTGCTCTGGGGCCATCCCAGCTGACCCAGATGGTGGCTCCTGCCTGGCATTGCCCTCATCCAGCCGGTGGCTGGGGAGAATACTCTGGTGGTCAGCCTCTTCTTTCTGTGCAGTACAAACAAGGGAGAGGTCAGGGTGACAGATTGCTGCTGGAGGCACCTCAGCCAGATCAGGCAGTGTCCCCTGGCCACCTCCTTACTTTTATCTGTGTCTGGTTCCTCCGCGTTGAAAATGAGTAGACATATTTGAAAATGTAGAAGCCATGCTTGGCATTGCAGCTTTTCAGAAGTATCTGGTGGGGAAGAAAATAACCAAAACTCACAATTTTCTTATTAATTGCATTGGCAGGAGTTTCCCTTTCTGTGTCTGGCACTGCAGTAGAGTCCCACCAGCACCCACTGAGGCCCCAGGAGGTGGCAGAGGGAAACATACCCGGTGTTGTCCCACACAGTTCCCAGCAGGTCTCCCAGGCAGCGGCAGTGGCACCTGTGGGTAGCAAAACACAGGCAAGAGCTGAGGCATCAAACACTGCCTCAGCATCCAGGCAGCTGCCAGTGCCCACTGCTGAACACCCACCCTTTCCTACCTTCAGGGAAGGGTGGGAAAACTGCATTGATAAGCCAATAAATTCCCAGGCACTACCTGGGGTGCTGACATAAAGACAGCAGTAGTAGGAAAGGTCAAAATCCCATTTCCAGGGTCCGAAAAGTATTGTGAATTTTGCTACAGCGTGATTGTATTGCATGCTAGCTTTCATAGGGTATTGTTGATAAATAACAAATAACCTTTTCCTGAAGACTGCTGCAGAGCATTTTATCACAGAGCATTTTTAATACACAGCACCATTGCTCACAAAAGAATGCTCCAGCTTACTGCTTGGATCTGCCTGTGATGAGAATCTGGAGCTGGTTAACTGGTGGAGCTTTCAGTGTTTACTGAGTCACTGAGCAGCAACCTCTGTGTCCTCACAGCTGGATTTCTGTAGGTGCTTGCAGGCTTCTAGCTCTCCCTGATTATCCTGGCATCTTTTGGTGGGTATTAGCTAGGGCATCCCTCAGGGATGGGGGATCTACTGGTGGGAGCATCCTGTGAGCCCTGCAAAGCCATTTCTGGCATTCCCTATGTGCCAGAGTGAGACACAGCCCCATGGAGGGGAGTCCTCTTTGATTTCAGAAAAAAGAGCCACTGAAACATCCCAAGCCCAGCTGAAGGGGCAGAAACACAACCCAAAGTATTGAATATTCCCAGGTTGTTTCATTGTTTGTGAACAGTGTCTAAGGCCAGATTACAGCTCTGGTTACACAGCATAGCGTTAACTCCCATCTGTGCCCTATATGAAAAGCAAATCTGTGCTGATTTATTGCCTTCCCCCTGGCTGCTCTGCTACAGACTGGGTTGTGAGAGCTTGCTCTGTGGGGTAAAAGACACATGGAAGGGGAGTAAAAGACACACGGAAAGGGCCATCTCAGGGAAGATGGGATTTCCTTTCTCCTTACCCTGACAAAAAAGGGAGCCTTTCTAGGAGCAGACTTTCACTCTAGCTGGGTATTTAGTAAGCTGAGCAACAGTTATGCAGGACAAAAAATGGCTCCTACTATATTCATCTTAGTTTGCCCTGCTTTTAGTTAAATCTCTCAGAATTTCACATTAGGAGAGCTGGAAAATAATTGTGGGTGCCCCTCTGACTGCTGTTCCCCACACGGGTAAGATGAGCATCCTTCCTGCATCTCCCTTCCTGTGTCTTGGCTCAGGCTGTTCACAGGCCAAAAGCACCAGGCAGATCCCAGATCCACAGAAATCCAGGGGAAGAGGTACAGCCATCCAGATGGACACTTGTTCAATGCCCTGATTGCTAAACTGAAGGGACATGTTCAGCCATCTCAATGTTAATATACTTTTTTTTCCTGGGCTCACCTCTGCTGTTCACTTTACTCCCTTCCCCAAGAACCAGAGGGGGTGTACACAACTACAACCCATGTTTTCCCACTGCTGAAAGCATGCCAGGATGCACCGGATAGCACATCTCACACTTCCAGAAGTATGCTGGGAATTCAGGAAAAGCCATACTTACAGGTGTGGCGAGGGCTGTGCTGAGCAGGCACAGGCACAGGCACAGGCAGACAAGGGAAGTTTGCATCTTGGGCTGCTTCTGGAGGTACAAAGTGAAGCATTGCTGCAGTTTGTCTTCCTGGGACTTGTGGTCCTCAATAATCCTGGTCAGTAGCAACCTAAAAGCTCCTGCTATCCCAAAGCTCCCATGGCAGCAGGGTTTTCCTGTGACTCCAGCTTTTCCCAGGCTTTGTGGTGGCCCTTGGCATTGTCCTGCCTCTTTGCATCCCTTGCAACAAGGGCAGTGTTCTCACCGTATGCTTAGGGCACAGCCAACAGCTCTGAGTGGGAGCTCTGACACTGGCTATTAAAACTGCCTAACTTCCTCTGTCAAAGCAGCTTGGGTGGATATTTGCAATAAATGATCCCCCAAAGTTGCTGCAAGCTAAGCTGTTCATAAATCCGAATTAAGAAAGCAGCAGGCTTTCACAGCACTGATAAATGGCAGCAGGTGATATCTCCATTGGCCAATAATTCTCATTTCACCCAATCACCCTTGCTTGGGCTTGCAGGTCCATCCCAGAGACTATTTTCAGCCATACCAGCATTGCTACAGGAAACACCAGAAGGAAATTCATGCACAAGGATTAGCAGTACAAAAGCAATGTAAGCTCAAGAGATGTGCACAGCCAAGGATCGGGATGTCCCCATCCCCATTGTGGCTTGCCCAGAGTGAAAACGGAGAATCCCTGTTCAGGGACAGCAGAGCTGAAGGGCTACGGAGAGACAGGGCAGGAAGCTAGGTAACAAGATTACCTTTTCCCGTAGGAGGCAGGTCCCAGTGGCAGACTGTGGAGCCTGTGCCCACTTTGCTGAAATTTAAAGTTGGCCCTGAGTGCACAGAGCCAATCAGCTCCTGCCCAGGGACATTTGTCAGCTGTGGCAGCACTCACAGATAAGCAGAGGGAGTAATTTCCAGCTAAAAATGTGTTTGTGGTAAAAGACAGCTATCAAATGTTCCATCTGGCTGGATAAACAGAAAGCACAGTTTATAAATATCTGTCCTGAAGGCAAAATTGTTCAATGATTAGTGCAGATCTTAGTGTGGCACACATCCAGCTTGGTTATTGATAAGAGGGTGCGCAGTGGGTCTTGGCTTGCTCACTGTGACCAACATGGGAAAACCGGCAGTGCTGCAGAAATGGAAGGGCGAGATCCTGAGCCAGGCCTGGTCCTGGCCTTTTGGCAGAGAAAGGCAGTGTTGGCCAAGCTGAGAGCCACCACCATGCTGTGTCTTCTGACACTTGCTTTTTGGTTTCAACCTCAACCCCTCTGTGCAAGCGCAAAATAGAAGAGTGGCAAAAAAGAAAAAATATGTATATTTTTCCATGCGCTGCTTGCACAGGTCCCTTTGAGCCCAGCTTCATTATGAAGAAGTGCTACAAGGGTGTGCATGATGTACAAACCCTCCTTCTCCCCACCTCTACTTTTGGTGGCATTGCTGGCCACCTACACCCTTGCCAAGAAGTGTTCCTACTACTGCAGCCAGCCTGGCTCAGGCAGTCACTGTGGTAGTGGTGACAGCAGCTCCCATCCCACTCTCCACTCTGCCCTAACCCAAACCCTGGGAGCTGGCACGACTCTCGCATTATCATCAGAAATGCTTAAACCATCAGCATCCAGCCTCAAGCAGGAGCAAATCCTGGAGCCAGCAGGAAACTGACCTTTGCCACTGGCCAGGGAGCAGCAGTTGGATGCCACCGCACAGGGCAGCCAGCCCATGTGCCTTGGCTCCTGGAGGAGAGCCTTTGCCAGGTGCCTGAGGGGCTGACGCACACGGGACTGGGCTACATGCCCTGTAGGAGCAGGACCCAGCCCCTGGCAGCGCCAGGGCCCTTTGTCCATGCCAGTTCCGTGACGTATCTGGGCACCCCCTGGAGATGGGGATGATGGAACTCTTGTGTCCCTGCACCAGCCCTGAGTGCATGAAGGGCTCCTCAGTGCTGCCATAGGTATTTGTTCCCAGGAGTGCCCACACTGCAGGCAGCACCTCCTGCTTCCCAGAAGCTGCAGTATGGCTTTGGCATACAGAAGAAGTTTTGTACAATGGCCAGCAACTTGCTGCTGCAGGAATAGACTAGTTCTGCAGTTGGACCTGCATCAGGAGCTGAACTCAGGTTTCCTTCCTAGGAGTGAAAGAGCAGCACGGTATCTGCCATAAACTGTGCATAAGTGCCATCACTATTCCCAGATGGTGGCATCTGCCACCAGTGGGATTTGTTCTATCCCTATCCATAATGCAGATCACCAGTTGGCCAGGGACACACTCCTGTTGGGAAGTGACCCTGAGCAGGGATCCGGAGGACTCCCAGCTAAGCATCCCTATCACTGATGGAGGAGTAGATGCACCACTGTCACTGTGACAGCCCTGCCTTGCTCTGGGAATGAGGCTGTGTGACAGGGACATTTTGGGCTGCAGTATTGGTGTTCAAGACACACATCCAAGTTGCCTAGCCTTGTACCCACGTGCCTGGTGCAAGGACAAAGCAAATTACAGGAGTGTGTATCTACAGCTAGTGATGCACAGAAAGAGAAATTAGTGTTTTTACCCTTATTAACATTACCTGGTGTGTGGTCAGGCCATGGGAGGCACATTACCAAGGAATAGAAGACATGATAAAGCTATCATTGCTCACGTATTGGAAATTCACATCAACTTCACATAAAATGTGGCTGTAATCCCACAGCAGTGTCCCTAAGAGCTCCCTTTCATTTTTCAGAGGGGACTCTACAGAAGCTTTCCAAGTTAGCCTTGCTGTTCCTCCCTCCTTTCATGTGCATCTGAGCTGGAATAACAAGATTCAGCCCTAAGCATCATGGGCAACCATAGCCCCTCAGCCCCTCACCAAGCACTGTGCTGCTCCACTGACCCCAGAAAATTTGGCAGCAAACCTTTTGTCATCAACAAGCTCAGTTCAGTTGCTTTATTTCATTTCATTTCATTTCATTTCATTTCATTTCATTTCATTTCATTTCATTTCCCTTTGCAAGATACAAAAAAAAAAAAAAAGCCTGGGATGGAGCCAGTGTGCATAGCAAGCCGCCTGGCATCCCCCTTGGCATGTGGTGGCTCCAGGGAGCCTTCAAATGCACCTTCCTGAGTGGCTGGGGCAGCACCAGGGCTGTCCCTCCTGTTCACTGGCTGTAGTAGTAATCCTGGCCATACACATCATACCCATGCCCTTTGTAGAAGCCGTACTCATCCTCGTAGGCCCGGTAGCTGTCTCCGCGTGCATACTCATCCTGTACCTTGTACCCACCCTCAGTGGTGCCCTCGTCCCCCCGGCTGTGGTCCCTGGCTGTCACATCGTACTCCCACAGCTCCCCAGCTGTGGTGGCATCTGTAGTGACATCTGTGGGTCCCCCATCATCCACAGTGGTCGCCTGTGTTAGACCCTCTTCATTGGTGGTGCTTGCAACGGTGGTGGCTTCAGCTTCCTCCTCCTCCTCCTCCTCCTCCTCCTCCTCCTCCTCCTCCTCCTCCTCCTCCTCTTCTTCTTCTTCTTCCTCCTCCTCTTCCTCCTCTTCCTCAGCTTCACCAGTGCCCTCCTCAGCCACCACAGTGCCATTGCCATGAGGTCCAATACCCTCTGTGGTATTGGTGCTTGTGCCATTGACACCATTCTCATTCTCATCTACTTCTTCTTCTTCCTCTTTCTCCTCATTCTCATCACTGTCTTCATTTTCAGAGTCTTCCCCCTTGCTGTCAGTCCTTTGCCTGATCCTTTGGCAGCCCTTTCCCTGGCAGAGGGAAGACAGCACAGCATTATTCGGATGTCAGGAGGCTGCAGCTCCATGTGGAAAGGGCACAGCTGAGCATCCCCCCACACTTTGCATGGCAGGACTGTCTTATTGAGGTACCCTTTCCAACCCCAAGTTAATGCCCAGAGCTTGGTCCAGCTATAGGTATTTCCACAGCAACCCCCCAAGCAGAAACAGGGTGCAGGGCATCCCATGAGTACAAGCAAACATGCAGCGAACAGCCTCCTCCCCATGGGTGCTCCCTCTAGCTCCCCAAACCACACCTGCTGGGGGAATGTGACGTCTCCTCCCAGTGCACCTTGGCAGTCCTCAGGGGCTGCTCCAGCAGGGTGTCCAGCTGCCTCGGTGCCAACATAAAATGGCTCCTACAAGGACAGGGACAGGACAGGGCAGGGGGTCAGCAGCTGGAGTGGAGCGCAAGTCTCCCACCAGCGAGAGGGGTACAGAGCATCCACACACACGATTTGGGCATTGCTCCAAGTTCTCTGCTTTCCCGTGGGTCTTGTTCTGGGATGAAATGTAGATGCTGCAGCAGGGCAGCTAGAGCTGTGCAATTACATGGTGGTGGCTGGAGTCAGATGTTCCCATTCTGGCTCCCCGTTTTGCTTTGCAAAGCATCTAAAGGTTTTCTTCTGAAGTTACCTCCCCCAGTTTCCAGTAAACAAAGAAAGCCACTGGCACACTACATGCGGACACACCACACGTCATGTGTGGATGGTCAGTAAGAATGTGATGGCTCAAAGCCAGGCATGAGCCCAAACCCTACCAGCAATCAGCCATCAGCAACACTTGGCCCCAGAGATCAGCAGCAGAGTGGGGCTCTCAGTGGGTGCATGGCTGAAAAAAGGAAAAGGAATAACCCAAATGCAAACAGACCCTGGAGCAGACACTGAGGAACTGGTGGGGCAATTCACCCAGGGCCCAGCCTGGGATGTGGAGCTTGTTGGCACCGGCAAATGAGCCAGAGAGACCTGAGGCAGGGAGGCCTGAGGTCAGTGTCATCGCTGCCCTGGGCAATACCTTCTGCTCACACGCCAAGACCAAGGACACTTACCCTGGCATTTTGGGCCACCTCAGACCTTGAAATACAGGTGCACCTGCTGGCAGAGAAAATCCAGGCTGCCCACGTCTCCAACAGGAGAGCCATCAAATTGCACAGTGCATCCAGCTGTGCAGTGGAAGTATGCCACAGCAGCCAATAGAATGCTTTTTACATACCTATAACTGTAGGTTATAGGTACAGTGGAGCCTTTCAGCATGATTCATCTTGCTGACCACCCTTCCAGTGAAGGCACATCCCTGCATGGGAACAGCCACTGCTCTGGTGCCCTCAAAATTAAAAGGGCAGACCTTAAGAGCAGCTACATTCCTGCATACCAGTTAATTTCTTCCTGAGAAATGAAATTCCACCTTTTGCTGCCCATCCCACTGCTCAAATTTATCCCTAGAGACTGCAGTGGCAGGGGAGAGAAACAGGTAAAATGGGGCAAATTGCAGGGAGGTGCCAGGACTGGCACATGGGCCACCCCATGCTATATCCCAAGCCCTGACAGGCCTCCAAAGCGGGGTTTAAAACCAGATTCCCTGGCTTTCATGAAATAACCTTTTAAAAAGAAAAAAAAAAATAAAATACTTGATTAGGCGTGACATACAGGATTCTAAGCATACCAGATCCTTATTTCAAAGCCCCTGTGTGCCTGAGACCACTGGACTATTTTTGAGCATTTGCAGCCCGATAAGGCACAAAAGATCTTTGTAACACCTTACATTTAATTTTGGACCTGGGTTGCTCTCACAACTACAGAGGTGCCCAAGCTCACACTGATCCAGCAGACAGGAACAGCTTTATCACCTGACTGCTACAAATTTGACTTTCCCAATATAGCATCAGTTTGTGTCACTCCACAGATACACATGCAGAGCATAACTGGATTTTCTGTAGGGATATTCTCAGTGCTATAGGGGCAACAGACCCTGAAAGAGGAACGTAAGAGGAGTTTCTAACAGCACCTTCTTCCTTGTGTGAACCTCCCTGGTTCTGTTCTTTGGCCTGTCCTGCTCCTTTCTGAGCCACTGGAAATGGAAACCCAGAGAATTTGTCTCAGGATTGTTTGGTACAACCCCTGCCCAGGAAAAAAAAAGGAAAGCAGAAGGAAAATATCGACCAAAAAAAAAAAAAAAAAAAAAAAGGTCCAGAGTAGAAAATCCAGTTGTATCCAGAGCGCAAGTCTGTGGGAAGTCAGTGACCACAAATGCTGATGAGCAGAGACTACAAAACCAAAGAAAGTTCCCAAATTCCCGTTTGTTTTGCAGGCTGCTGGTTTGCCATACTCACCCCCTCTTCCTCCTCCTCTGAACCATCCCCCTCTTCCTCATATGAGTCACTGCCCTAAGAAGAGGAAAAACCAAGTTGGAGGTGGGTGGGTTCCCAGTGGTGTCACAAGTACAATGTTCAGTTCCCAGGCCCACAGGCCATGCCAACAGGGCACAGACCATGCCCCCATCTCATTGGGGCCAAAATCTCTGCATTTGGAGGGCAGCGAAGCAGCAGCAACTCCTCGGAAGCACCCACCTGGTACCGTCGTTGCGGGGGATACACGTAGATGTATCTGTACAGGTAATGCCGGTGCTTGCTCTTGAAAACCTACCAGGAGAAGGAGGGGGAAAATCCCATCAGGCTGGGCCCTTGGGTACAGGAGCCACCAAAATGTGCTCTTCCTCAAGGTCAACCCCGTGTGGGACTAGGCATGTGGGGTGAGGGAGACCCTACCGTGTTCTCTTCCGAGTCATCCAACTTGGGTCGCCGCAGCCAGCTCTTGACCTGGCGGAAAGCGTGAGTTGGTACAAACCCCACACCAGCCCCGGCAAGGCTAGGGGGTCCCCCCTCGCCTGGCACTCACCGAGAAGGTGCACGCCATCCAGACCAGGCATACAAACACCAGGACACTCCTCATGGCTGCTGTCTCTAGGAACACTGAAACACATTGAGGGCTTGCTTTTCAGCTAAGAAAGCACCAACACCACTCCAAACCATCTACATGTCTGTGTCCACGTGGGTGAGTGGGGAGAAGAAAAGATGACCTCCAGCCTTTCTTGGTGAGGTCACACAACCCCTCCATAGACCAAATTCTTTCTTTTTCTTCTTTTTTTTAAAGATCTGCCTCAACTTCCATTAATACATTTTGTTTTTTCCAGAAGCCACAAAATACCAGAAAAGCAAGTTTCATTATGTAGTGAACTCAAAGCCTTCCTGGAGAAGGATGACTTATTCCTGTTTCCCCATTGCCTTTGAGGGAGGGGAGAAAGCCAAGCCCCACTGGACATGCAACAGGAGCAGCTGGGAGCACCACCCACTGTGGCCGCCCTTTCATAGCTCCAAGACCTGCTTGGGCTTTGCCCAGGAAGCAGTGCTCCTGGGAATTACACCACAGACAGTGTAACCTCACTGAGGAAAAACAAACAAGCAAACAAGTAATGGAAATAATTGGCTTCACAATCTGCCATTGGCAAAAATAGCAGTGGCAAGGCACCAATGCAAAAAGCCCCCCACAGGCATAGCTGGAGGGAACTTAGCTCTGGGCAGGTCTGAGCTGCATACCCAAAGCACCAAAACACAGCCTGCCCTCGTGCATCAAGGAGAAAGGAGCACACCCAATCCTTCCAGCAGCACCCCAGCCTTCCCCCAGGGAACAATGCTCTCAGCACCCCTCTGAGCTCAGTCAGGCCCACTAACTTTCCTTTCTCCTACCCTTTCTCTGCCCAAACCCAGTATCAGCTGTGCTTGTAGGGAATTGTTATTACATTTATCTGTACTTGAAGTTTCCCTATTTTTGCATAATTCAGGCTATAAAACAAGTGGCCACCAGTTTCTCTGACCTCGCAGCAAGGCTCTGGATACTCATCCCCTCCACCCAAATGCTTCATGAAGCCGCAGATTCAGGAAAGGACTAAAAGCAGCACCCCAATCCTGCCAGCAAGCTGACCTTCCCATCTCCCTGCAAAAAGCAGACATCAATGCACAACCCAACCGGGAAAAGCAGCAGCAAGCTTACCCTGCCCCAGCACCGATAACTACCCACGGAGTCAGCCAGCACAGATTTCCTCCCTCTGCTGCCCTGCTGGGATATAAGGTCTGGCTTTGTACCCCCCCAAAGCCGGTCACCGCCCTGCCCAGACTGACGCCAGCTCTCCAGCATGCACCAAAAAGCCTCCAAAACTTCAACACTGGCAGATTTGGTGCACAAACATAGCACCCTGTGCCGCTGCCAAACCCAGCGAGGTTTGCACTGCGACACTTAATTGAGGGTCTGGCCTCAGATGTGCAGCTGGGAGGCCGAGGGTATAATAACACTCTGGGTTTTAATTAAAATAAATATTGGGAAATCTGTTCCTGGGGGGTGTCCACCTCCCTTTTTGGGAAATTCTGTCACTGTTTTTTCAAGTAGACAAAAAAAACCGATCTCAAAGGCCTGGCCCCACAGCTACTTGTGCAGAGCTGTTAGACCAAAAAAAAAGCTAAGTCCAAAAAAAAAAAAAATCCCTCTCCAGGATTCCTGCAGAGGCCTTGGTAAGGGAAGGGAAAGAAAAGGGAATTCAGATACAGGTGTCACCAGAGCCCCTTTGAGAGCCATTTCCACCACAGTGTTGCTACAAAATGCATGTCTGATTTGTTTCTAATGCCCTGCAAAGTACACAGACCCACACAAGGCAGCCCAGTCCCCTGCTTTCAAAAATCAGGCATTGCTCAGCTGAAATCTGTGTATGTCCTCAGCAAAGCAGAATAACTTCCTGGGAGTGGGGGGAAAATGAAAAAACTCCACCCACACGTGCACTCAAATCACACTGGGAACCTTGGTGACAGGATACAGCAAACGGATGCTGCCCCCTGCACCCACCTCCGCAGGGATGTATTTTCTCCTTTATCTATATTTATCACTTTCTGCTTGGATTTCATTCACCCAGCTCTCCAGTGCACCTCTGTTCCCTCTTTCCCAGATTTTTCTTGCACTTCTCAGTAAAGGCCGCTAAGCTCCTGCACATCTGGGCTGCAGCAGTTCAGGGAATGACTCCTCACCAAATGCAACTTTGCTTCCCGCAGTGGCAAGGAGAGCTGCGAATCCCGCTTGATACTTTCAGCCCTACAGCCCCATGAGAGGGAAGAGAGGTGCTGAAAAATAAATGCCTTCAGGCAGGTCTGTAATGGTCAGCTTAGCCAGTGGTAAAACTATGGCTATTTAGGACAGAAAAATCCACTTTGCCATGAAATACCTGAATGTTTCTTCTCAAAACTAGGGGCAAAACCAGCCTCAACTACATGCAGGGAAGCCCAGAATTGACAGGCACATGATGGGGAGTTGATAATTGCTGATGGAACACGACACACATAACTTGTTTCTGGGGCAGGAGAGGTCCCCCATAGCCCCCCAAGGGTCCAGCACCCCTGGCAGCAGACCATGCCACATGCCCACCATGCAATCCCTGGGGCTTCAGGGCACAGCGGCCCCATGGGCTTCAAAGCCCCTTGTGTCACTGTGAAGAGTCCTAATTATAAGGGAGGCCTGGAGCTGGCCGTGGCTTTCAGCTAATGCCTTGTGCCAGGTAACCCCCACGCGCCCCACAAAAAAAAAAAAAAAAAAAAAAAAAAAAAANACAACCAAAAAAAAAAAAAAACCAAACAAAAAAAACCCACAACAGCACTTCAGCCATGCAGTTCTTCGGTGCCAACACAGCAGCCTCTGATAAAGAGAGAGATCAGCATTTGTGAGGATTCCCATGTCCCCCCATCTCCATGGCCTGGAGCAGCTGGAGGGGCTGCCCTGCTGGGCATTCAGGGCAGAGATAGTGCTGTTTCCCATTGTCCCCTGCTGTCCTAAGCTGCCTGGCCTAGGAAAGCAGTGAGCATGCGCCTGGCTTTGAGCTTAAAATTTCATCAGCGCTTGGGAACAGAGAGTCCTGGTGGGAGGCAATTTTTAATGTAATTAAAGGGCTTTTGCTCCAGGCTGCTTAAAAAAAAATAGAAAACTGCCTATAAAAACACATATTTCACCCAACATCCCTAAAAAGCACCAGGATAATTAACATGTGCTGAAGTGCATTGTGCAGCCAGCATCTATGTTTAGCTCATGGAGCGGGTGCTGGCCAGGCAGGCTACAAGCAGCAGCAACCTCACCGGCACCATGGTGGGAGACCAGCAGGGAACTCAGCCAGCACATCCAAAATATTTCCTTTTGAAATTTATTTTTTATTATTACTTTAAAAAGCATCACATGGCAGACGTGGAGCATTGGTCTCTTAATGCTTTTGCAAGAACTCCATCTCTCCAAGGCAGCAGGGCTTGGAGGGATCACCCTTTTGTCTGAAAGGAATCTGTTATTAAAAGTGATTGCAGGCTTTGAAAGCTTTATGTAATGATATCACCTTGCTGGAAACAAAACATAGAACAGCTTATCTGCCTCCAAAGGATGGGGTTTTAACCAATGTGATCTAGTGGAAGGTGGGGTTTGCACCAGCCGCTGGCTGCAGTTTTGTGCTACAGTTTGCACCCAGCAAGGGCACCCTTTACAGTTTGGGTGTACTTGCCTGAGCCCCTGAGGACCTCAGGGTCAAAGTGTCCCTGTCTGGCTCAGGCTGACATGGCTCCTAAGCCCAAATTTAGTTATTATTTTTGCAGGGCAGTAAATGAGCAGAGCAGAGTGCTCCTGCCCTACCCAGGCACATTGCAGGGCTGAGGCCATACCGTCATATTTCCATGCCTTGCAGCTATTTTGAAAGGAAACCTCAGGGCCAAAAATAAGTAAAGAAAACAAAACCAGAAGGACACTTTGAGCATGGTGGGAAGAGACATAGGTGCTGCTGCAGCCAGGGAAAGAGACATCCCTGACATGCAGCTCAGCAGCCAGGGCACCCCTAAAACCTGTAAAGGGGTCACCTGAGGCAGAGCTTGCCCTGGTTTCCAGCTCCCCCCACATACTGTCAGGGACAGGAGTGTGTGTGCCATGGTCACCAGCTGGGGAGAGAAGCAATGAGCAAGAAGAAGGAGCAACAGCATAAGAATAAGGAATGCCTCTCTTTCCCCTTACCTCTCAGAGCATAAACACAAGTGCAAACCAGCTGCACACACAGCTTATTATTTTTTTGCCAAAGTCCAATTTTAGAATAAAAGTGTGAGAGGAGAATATCTAAAATGCACCTTGCATTAGTCTCCATTATCAGTACACAACCTTTATATATTGTTCCTCTGCAACTGAATGTTTTGCATTATTTTCCTTTTTCTCTGAACAGAAACCAGAAAAAGGAAATTAATTTTATTTCCTGGGAAAATGCAGGCCAGGAGTAGCTCTGTAATATGAGCACTTTGAAGCACCCTGAACTCTGGGAACCAAACCCAGCAAATCATTGAGGCTAGGTTGCAGCATTATCACAAATCCCAGACTCACTACCACCCAGGCCTTCACGTGTTTGAGCAATATCTGTATGTTGGATCTCCTCTGTTTGTTTGTTTGTTTGTTTGTTTTTCTTTTTTTCAGGAACAAGAAACTCCTCATCAGCCAGAGCAAGTTACCAGGTTTGGTGTCCCCAGCTGTCTCTGCCTCTATCCATATCTGAGAACTCTCAAACACATCCTCAGGAGAAAAAGCCAAATAAACCCCCCAAAAGGCCTTATTTTCAGGAGGCAAGAAGGGAAATAGCCTGTGTTCATTGCAGAAATAACAACCAACCTCCTGCACACCCAGCTCAGGAACTGAGCTCTCTAACAAAGTTAAATCAGTGTCCCTGGACCTTCAGGCATCTGGATGGCGTGGAAGCAAACTGCTTCTGTGCTGCACTGGTGATGGCTGCCTACCTCCCTGGCACTGCACACACTGCTTTAATTAGGTAAAACCCCTGAGTCTGGCATTAAAAAGGCCCCACTTGCAGCAGAGGCAGAATGTGCTGTGTCAGCAGGAACTGCTGCTCCTGCACTCATTATTTGTCATTGTGTACACACATGAGTTGCAGAAGAGTGATGTATGTATCCACATATCACAGAATCACAGAATACTTTGGATTGGAAGGGACCTTAAATCTCATCTGGTCCCAATCCCCTGCCATGAGCAGGGACACCTCCCACTAGACCAGGTTGCTCGAAGCCCCATCCGAACTGGCCTAAATACGTAGAGAAGTACATGTCTTTTTCAAAAAGTACCTTTACACACAGGCATTCATTTCCATTTTTAAGAGGTGGCTTTGCAAAGTTTTCACACTGTCATGAAACTACTTTTTGCTCTGCAGGTGAAACAACATCAGGCAGGCCTAGGACAGAAAGGGCGGGTGCTGCCTCGGTCCCCCAGGTGCAGTTTCAGCCCCTGTGTTCAGTAACCTGATGCCTTCTACTAAAATACAACAGCTCTTTGCAGCTTTGCATTTCAGGAAACGGGAAAAAAAACTGAACTGCAAACCATTTTCTCACTCTGAAGCTTTAAGGTTTCCATCATGAATTTGGGGAGTGTGGTACAAGAGGATTTAGGCTTCCCTCATGAGTTGGGGGGATGCAGTACAGGTGGATGCTAACACTTACACTTTACTTGTACCATCCTGTGATGCCTGGCTCCTTGGGACAGTGATAGGGGGACCACAAAACTCCCAGTACGTGGCTGAACCAGGGGTGGGAAAGTTATTTGCCATCAAAGTGTGTGGCAATAAAGGAAGCTGGAAGAAAAATTTCTTTTCATAATTCAAAAGGTTTGTAACATTTTGGGGTTTCACTGAGGCCAAAGACTGTTTTCCCATGTCTGGGATATTTCTTTTGTTCAGATTGATGGCCTTGCTGATTCCGTCAGAGATTTTTCCTCTCCATTGGAAAGGGCAGAGAAACGCAATTAAACTTTCCTGCCTCCACTGTGTGCTTGGAGAGGAGTGGTTCCCACAACAGAATTCAATCACAGGGGGCACAGAAGATACAATTCCATCAGACCTGAAGGGAGCCTACAGGAAAGAGGAAGAGAAGTTTCTTACAAGGGCATGTAGTGACAAGAGAAGGGGAGATGACTTTAAACTGATAGAGAGAAGGTTGAGATTCAATACTAGGAAGAAATTCTCTGCTGTGAGGGTGGTGAGGCACTGGAACAGGTTGCTCTGAGTAGTAGGTGCCCCATCCCTGGAAGTGTTCAAGATCAGGTTAGATGGGGCTCTGAGAAACCTGGTCTAGAGTCCCTTCCCATGGCAGGGGGGTTGGATTGAGATGGTGTTTAAGGTTCCTTCCAGCCAAGACCGTTCTGTGATTCTATCATTGTTTCTTCCACAGATATTCCCATTTTGCTAAAGACAAACACAGGCCAAGGAGAAGCCCCGCAGCCAGCTGTGGAACTCAGATCACCATGGGAAGCCCTGGAAATTTGTCTGCACTGTCAAAAAAGCCACTGCTGGATGGAGAGGTGGTCTGTGAGTGCAGAAGTCTCTCTGTTTCTCCCACCAAATCCAGGAAAATAATGGGGTTGAATACACACAGCTTCGTATGCCGTGGCTGCCCCAAGTTCAGCTGCCACAGCCAGGCTCAGCACTGCTGCCTCCCACCACTTCAGCCACACCAGCTACTTATTAAAAATAGAATTTTTTCTAACAAAACAAAACAAAACAAAACAAAAACAAAAACAAAAACAAAAACACACAAAACACACAAAAAAAAAACCCCTACACACATGAAAAACAAAACCAACACAAGAAATCTTTATTTTAAGATGATGCAAACTCATGTTTTCAAAAACCCAAATTGATCCAAAAATATCTGCTTTAAACCCCAATGCTGATTTCTGGGTAAATTGTTGCAAATTGTTGCATTCAGCTCTGGAGGCCACCCCCAACGCACAAAGAATGTCATGTGGGTGGATAATAAATGCATACATTGACATGGGCATTTTTTATCCCTGCCTAACCCATCAGGAAAACTTAATCTGACAACTTCATCACATAATCATCCTGAAACTGGAGGCAGGAACATCTCCAGCGATGGCAGAGCCTGTGGCTGACCTTCCCAGCTGCTTGTCCTGCCAGCCCAACAGCCCAGAGCAGGAGTTTCCCCTTTTAATGCTCACAGTGCACAGGCTCATGGCATGAAAACCAAATACCTAAACTCCTAAAAATGCCTTTAAATCCTCCTAGAGAGCATCTTTTGGTCACACTCCCTCTGTCCATCCAAAGCCTCCACCTGTGAAGTCCTGCCCATCATCAAGCCCTTCCAGATGTCAAGCAGGGTGGCCCTGCTCAGACACGGATTAACAGCATTTGATAGGGATAGTCCAGTACCACCAGTGTCCCCCAAAACCTTGCAGATGTCCTTGATAGGTTCTGGGCAAATCCATGAGTGGGCCCAACACGAGCAGCTCCCTCCCTGTGGCCAGGCAGGAGGTTTTCCCAGAGAAGGACAATGCCCAGGAGGGATGGTCCCGTGGGAAGCTGTCCTGGCAGGACCGGCAGGCTGCAGTCAGCTCTGGCACCAGCTCCCTGGCTTTTGGGGAGCAGCCAGCCAGCGGGAGGCAAGTTTTGGGCATTGCTGGCCAGGACACGAGCGCAGTGGCAGCACGTCCCCCGGAAGACACAGACGGATACCCTCGGCCCTGTTTGCAAGGCATTCGTGCCTCCTGCTCACACTAAATCCAAATCAATCCAGTTTTTCTCTCCATGCAGGAAATGAGGAGGATAGGGACACGCAGTCCCGTGCCCAATTGTGCCAGGCTGCTGTGCACCCCAGCACCACTCCCACAAGGATGAGGAAGGACATAGGGTCATGGACAAATTTGCAAGAAGCGGTTTCACCCCACTCCTGAAACATCTCGACTGTCCTTCTCGCAGTCTGGGCTCACTGCAGAGCTGCGCTCCTCTTCCTAGAGGAATCCGAAAAAAAATGCTCCATCCCCACCCCCACCAGCTGTCGCTAGGCGAACTTCACCTCCTATGGCCCCCCGGATGTGACCCAGCCCTGTTACAGAGGTGGCACCAGAACGTCGCCACTGCCTGAGCAGCAGCACCGCTTGCTGGTCACGGGAGAGCTCCCAGCCCTTCCTGCCCCGCAGCAGCAAACACGTCATTACTACAAGTTTAAACCACAGTGACAGGGATGTAACCCAGCCCTTTTGGCTGCAGCCAAACCCATGCTTGCTGTCTTTCACCCCAGTGGTGGGGCTGCACTCCAGAATTTTGGTGCCCACGACCCTGACAGGCATCACTGCCATCACAGTATCCCCAGCTATTCACATGACTGATGTGAGGGGTCCAAAAAATAAAGGCCAGGTCACAACTGAGGTATTCACAGTGAAGTGGGGACTAGTAGGATGAAGGGTCAGGAAAGAAAGTGGCTCATTCCAAAGGCAGCAGCATGGGGAAGCCACAAGTTTCAGGGCTGATCCCATGCAGAAAAAGGTTTACACAGGGTGAAAATTAAAACATATTTTCCATTAAAACCAGGAGCTGTTCAGCTTCCAGCCTTCACAGTAGTGGAAACAGGCTACAAATTAAGTGTGGTTCTGCTATAAGTAGCAGAAAAAGATTTCATTTTTTTACTGGTTCTTGAATTTGGTACTGCAATGCTCAGCAGTGACACCCCTGAGACTTGACAGCTGAAGGGAATGTACCCACTCACCCTGGCCCCTTGGGGACTTTCCCATGCAGAGCCACAACCCCATGCTGTCAAAGTGCACAGTGACACAACAGCCCAAGGCTTCACCTGTCAGCATCAAAACGCACATTGTACTGCTTGTCTTGCACACATGAACAAGGAAGAAGGGCCTGGGTGGCATTTAAAATAATGTGATTTTAAATAACAGATTGTTTACTTGCTGATAGGAGGAAAAAAACAACCAAATGTTGCATAGAGTAAAGCAGGCTTTACTCACCTTTACACCTTTACCTTGCTCACCTTTACTTTACACCTTTACCTTGCTCACCTGCATCTCTGCTGCAGGGAACCTGGTACCAGGGGCCACCATGGGCACACAGAGCCAGTGGCCCAGAAGAGTCCTCATGCCCTGGGACACCTTTCCAGCACCTCAGAACGAACAGCACAACCCTTGCCCACATTGTAGGAGGTGATGGCCCTAATATAGCAAAGCCTCAAGCCCAGCTCACTGGGGTCATCAGCCAGATTTTCCACCCCACTGCAGGTTCACCAAGGGGCAGGGGTGGCCTTTGGGGCACCTGGAAATAGAAGGAGTAGGAACACCCTCAGCTTTTGCTTTCGCCCTCCTCCCGGTGTGCTGTGGCTCCCCACACAAATATCCTGCCTTTTGCTTCCCGCTCCTTCTGGTCCAGCCCCAAGCTGCAGACCCTGACACACCGAGGAGAAAAAAACAGCAACACCTCAAACCACACTACAATGGAGTTTGGTGGTTTTAATGGTGGTTAAAGAAATCAACAGGGTATATTCCAGCTTTGAAATACAAGTGCAAAAAGGATACAGTATGTTTTCTGTACATTTCTTACAAAATAATAAAAATATTACATACATCCCATCCTAAAGTGGTACTTCACACCCTGCTGTGCCCATGCACCATCTGTGCACACCAGCCATAGCTTTTCCTTTTTATGTGCTGGACATGGAGTTAATGGAAAGCTGCAATTGGAGTTTGGGCAGATGTGTTTAGGGCAGTGGCAGATAAACACAAGGGGTGAACACAGGGACCTGCCCAGGATGCCCAGCAGTGCCAAGCCACCACTGTGCCCATGGGGCAAGTGGGGAGCATCACCCTTCTGGTACTCACAGCTCTCAGCTGCTCTCCAGTTTGATACAGAAAATACCTTTTCTTGCTGTGGTTCAGTGTTTTCCCTGTGCCTGGCAACACTTTCACTCCCTGTGTAGCGTGCCCAGGCCTAGCCCTGGCAAACCTGACTCCATTTTAACTACAGCACCTTCTTGAGAAGAAGTCAGCCAGGCTATATGGCAAATAAATTAACCCCTCCTNGCACAGGTCAGTACCCATCCTGGCAGTCATTGTCATCATAGTCAGCAGCAGGTCTGTGGCGGAGGGCACCCAGCCGCTGCTTGCGGCCCCCACTCTCCAGGCTCTTTAGGGAGCTGTCGTCCTCGTGGCTGCTGGACTCACGGGTGACATCCTCCTGGGAGTGGCTCTCCACATCAACCTCATCTTCCTGGGACTCGCTGTTGTCGCTCTCTGTGGACCTGCTGTCCTCACCTGTGTTGTCCTCTGGGCTGCTGTCATCCTCTGGGGACTCTGGGCTCTCAGCTGATGCGCTTGGCACAGAGTCATTCTCATCCTCCTCTGACTGCTCCACAGTGTCCTCTGTGGAATGGTTCTGGTCATCATCATCTTCCCTGGACTTGCTCAGTTCACCCTCTTCCTCCCTGGACTCACTGTCAGGTGTGGACAGCACACTCCTGTCCTCAGCAGAATCCCAGTCCTCCTGCCCTTCCCAGGTTAGACTGTTGCTGTGCTTATTCAAGGTTCTCATCACCCTGGAGTGGCTGGAGCTTTTTTCCTCTGACTGGCTGTCAACAGGCTCTTCTGACCAACTGTTGCTCTCCACAGATGGGCTGTCTTCTCCAGAGTCACCATCCTCTACCTTGGGAGACCTGCTCTCACCCTCCTCCCAGCGGTGGGAGCCAGCCCCCTGGGCACTCTCCCAGCTGTTCCCCAGAGCACGGGGGCTAGCATGGCGCATCCTGTAGCTGCTGCCTGGGCCATCCAAGACAGAGGGATCATCTCCCTGCATGGCTTCATCCTGGAAGTCATAGCTCTCCTCCTCCTGACTGCTGCTGCTGGCCCCTCCATGCCTATAGGTGTACCCAAAGACGTAGTTTCTGTAGCGTCGGTGGTCTGCCCCAATGCTCTCGCTGCTGCTGCTGCTGCTGCTATCACCGTGCCCCATGCCAGCCCGGGCATCCCCACGGCCAGCATCATGCTCGTGTTCCCCTGCCCCATCAGCACCAGCCACGTAGGTAGGGCTTTCACCCCTCTCCTCTTCCCTGTTGGCATCGAAGGTGTCATCCCCACTGTCATCCTCCTCATCCAGGAACCCGCCGCCATGGGAGGGAAACCCATTGGCTCTGGTGCCGTAGTGGTCTCCATCATCAGCATCATCAGTGTCATGTGCATCCCCCTCCTATGGAGGTAACAAACAGATGAATGCAAAGCCAAGCCCAGCCTTGACCAATGCCAGCTTTGGGGCCAAGGGAGCTTTCCTGGCAGAACAAAACATTCCTTTCTACTCACTCACTCACCAGGAAACCAAGGTCATTCCCATTGTGGGTGCTCATGTCTTTGTGGTCCACCTGGTTCACGTGCTGAGCCTGCCCAACTCGGCCTCCCACATCTTGGCCACTGAGCTCACCCAGCTCCTCATCCACGGCATTCCCACCCGTCAGGTCCATGGCAAGCGCATTTTCCCCTGTCTCTGGACTGGCAGGAGGATGTCTGCCATCTCCACCATCTAGGTGGTTGCCCAGCTTGACGATGTAATCTTCATTTGAGGTATCCTGGAGGCAAAACATGACATGGTGCTTTTGGTTTATTAAACACCAACCACAGCACGTTTACTGCTGCTGCTGCAGGACCTCACTCCCAAGCCATGCAAGAGCTTAAGTCTTTTCTATTTCTTGCACATCAGCCCTTTTGTTATTTCTGCAGATACAAAATAAAATGGTACCCACCAACAAAAGGGCAGCCCAGAAAAGCCCAAACTGGGCTAGTTCAGAGCACAGAAACTCCTTTTTCAGGACCAGCACAGCAAAGGCGTCAGGTGAACTGGGAACGTTTTCAGGGAGGCAAGTAAAAACAGGGTGAAATCAACCCAGCTTGAAAAGACTGAGTAGACAGGCAAAGCTCAAAGACCCACAGAAGCAGCAGATCCCTCACAGGTTCCTGGCCCAAGGATGCCTGCCCAGGGCTGGCTTCCCATCCCAGACTTGCTCCCTGAGGAGCTGCTCCCTGTGGGACAGGGGCACCTGTGGCTTACCTCCTGCAGGGCACTGGGGTGGGTGGGTTCATGGCCAGGCACCTAAACACATCCAGGAGACATTTGATCAGTGATCAGTGTGCCTTTGCTGGGCAAAGCCAAGGGGTTTGGGGTGGGAGTGTAAGTCCAGGGGGTACTTACAGGGTAAGCACAGGCCACAACCCAGAGGAGCAGCCCCAGGAATGCAGCCCTCATGTCAGTCGTGGTCTCTGTGGCTGCAACAAGGAATGAAATATTTGCAGGCTAGAGCAAAGCCTTTGCGTGTGCCTCTGGCTGGAACTTGGCCCCACAAAGCCCTCCCAAATCACAGTACTCAGCCTGGTGCATCATCAAACAAGCCAGGGATTTGTTCTTGTGCCACCTCCTGGCACCTCCTGCGCAGAAACCTCCCTTTAGTTTGCGATTTGAAATACCCAGCCATGTTCTGGCAGATTTTTTTGTCTGAGCATCATTAAGGAGCAGGAAAGCTCTCCTGAGTTTCCTGTTCCCATAGTAATGTCACCACCCAGCTGAGTTCAGTGGTTGTGACAGCACCCTGCACCTCAGATGGGCAGCACTGTGAGACCATGGGCTGCAGAGCTGCACCTCCCACCTGGAGTGGTCCCCACAGCCTCATAAAATCTCCTACCATTCCAAAGTGGAGCTTCCCCAATAGATAACAGAGAGCTGCATCTCCAGAGCCCTCTGGGCGGGCACCCCAGCAGCACTGCTGCCTGGCAGGCAGATCAAGCAACTGGGGGCTTTCCTCCAGCGCTGCTCTCATTTTCCAAGCATTTTCTTTAAGCAGCCCAGCACCTCATCCCTATGGGATACACGAACCACACTGAACATCCCCCTGCACCCAAAACATGCTGGAACGAGCACACTTCTGATTTCTTTCCTGACAAAGCAACACCTACATCCCAGATGATAAGCCTCCTGCTTTCAACCAAAACTTGGGAGGAAATCTTCAAACCCTTTTCCCAAATGAGACCATTTTCCCTCCAGGCAATGCCAGATCAACCCAAAGAAACCAAGACCTTTACCTCAAGGTGTGATGCAAGCCTGAGTCTCCTATGGTGCTGGGGAAGGGATGAACTGGCTGCCTGTATTGGAATGTT
Organism: Peucedramus taeniatus; assembly: GCA_013400575.1. NCBI lineage: Eukaryota > Metazoa > Chordata > Aves > Passeriformes > Fringillidae > Peucedramus > Peucedramus taeniatus. The sequence continues at coordinate 76,531 of WBNO01014106.1, forward strand.
CCAGGCTGTGTGTCCCAGGTTGGCCAGGCAGCATTTAACCACTGGCCAGTGCCAGCCCCGGGCTGGGGGCAGCCAATGGCACCACCGGGCAGCGCTGCTGCGCCTGGAAGTGTCACCGGGAACTGTCCTCCCACGCCTCCTCTGGCCTCCGCCAGGACACCGGCCCTAAGAAAGCTCCTTGTGGTTGCAGGATGATGAGACGGGAGGGCAGTTAATGACAGACTTTGCTGGCCCTTTGTTTTGACTGCTAAATTTATCCCATTCACACACTTCCCGCCATGACACACGCAAACAACTACAGCGTCACCCACGCCAAGCATTGGACTCCATCCCAGGGATGGCATCCTCCTAACCTGTGCAACCTAACCTTGGGAGCAGAGTTTGCCCTCTGCCAAGGGCCAGGGTGCTGAAACCCACAGGGACAGTTTCCCTGCCAAGTCTCAGCCTTGTCCTGTACCTTGGGGCAGGAGCACAAAACCACCCTAGAAAGAGAGTACTCGTCTTATTTTTATGCCCACACAAGCACTTGTGCCAGGAAGAAGGGAAATACTAAACGGAGGTGTATAGGGAGCATCCCACACTCTGCACTGAGTGTAGCATTCCAGTGCTCCTTCCAGCTGCTGGGCAGAGAGGGGATGCAATCTCTGCTCTGGAAAACTCAGGCCACAATATGTGCCATGGGGACATGGACAGGGCTGAAGCTTTACTGGCATTCATCGGAGATGCTGGCACTGTGAAATAAATGACTGAAGGAAACTTGGGCAGGGTCAGGATTGAGCCAGGGCTCTGTAAACTGCAGGTTATCTGAATTTGCTCAGGCTGTAGAAAACAGCATTAAGATGGCATGCCTCGTGCTTGTGAAACCAGACATGACAGTCTGCTGCTGGGTGTCATTTCATCCTGACAATCTCCTGCTGTTCCCCCCATCATTACCAGCCCACAGTCCATGGGTGTCTGTCCTGTGAGAACTGCAAGGTGCTGAATGTGATGAGTATAATTTTTTTCCTTCCTCCTGCGCCCCATGCAGGGAGGCTCCAGTGCCACCATGGCCCCACTGCTCTCCCCACAGGCCCTTGGCCTCAAGATGGTCACCATCAAGCTGCTCATTCCTGTGCCCATACCTTTAGCAGATGTTTTCCCTCCTCTTCCCCACCTGACCCCGCCACAGATACCGTGGGATGTATTTTCCTTTTGACCTGTGTCAAAATTATATCCCTGTCCCCAGCCAGATATGAGTTCATGTTCCCAGCCTTTTTTAAGCACCTCCAATAATTACCATGTTTTGTCTTTTTTTTTTTTCTTTTTTTTTTTTTTTTCTTTTTTTTTTTGTGTAATGTCAAACCTGCATTTAACTTAGCCCCCAAAGATCTAGTGCTGCCTCATCTCCAGATGCTGGGGTGCAAGAAAGAGATAAACACCAAGCTCTGCATACCCGGTTCTTTTATAACACAGGTCACTCATTGCCCCACCAGCCACTATCCCAAGGTCCCTTCACTCCTTTGCAATGGCCCTGAAACACCCACAGCACCAGCACACCCAACAATGCTCACTGACAGCATGCTGACCTGAGCCACATCCCTGTAATCTCCAATAGCCCTGGGTCCATCGATAAGGTAGGTCTGTGCCCCAAATCTCTTCCAGAGATCATCCTACAGCATTAGCCAGATTGCCCAAGCAGATCTGCCTGTGTTTTTCAAGGAAAGGAAACCCCAGCCCACATATTGCAACCTTAAAATTAACCTTATAAAGAAAAAATAATATTAAGGATTATTGTTGTTACATCAGAGGTGAGAAGTGGATTGAGGGTGGGAGCAGCAGCTGTCTGTTGGGTGTTTTAAATGCCACTGGGCATTTCCCCAAGTCCTACCCTACCAAGATGCTCAGTCCCTGGAAGGAAGACGGGGGAAGCCTGGCCAGGCTAAAGTTGGCACCCTCAGACTACTAGGGAGTATGTGGCCAAGTTAGAAACTAGAAGACTGGCAGGGGTGGTAAGAAGACGCAGGAATATCACTCCTCTCTTTGACAGTCTGGACTGCATAGTGCTCATGAGAACAGAGGAAAGAAATTATTGCATACAGCAGGAGGGATAAGAGACAGCAAAGCCAAAAGACAAGCGGGCACTACAGCCAGCCAGCTGGTAGAGGAAGAACATAACAGCTGCTCTCCTCCACTGATCAAGACAGCTTAGCATCAAAAACTCAAGAACTAAATAGTGTTCAAAAAACCACTGCTCTCTTTTTTTTTTTTTTTCAGTCCAGAGTATTTTAATAATATTAATCTTGCTGGTGCACTTCTCTCCTGAGTACATCTAAGGGTTTTGACAGCATCATCAAAAGGAAAAGGATCAATGAATGACGGGAGCAGGGAAGACTAGGGTGAGAGCAGGACCTAAGGCACATGTCCTCAGCACTCAACCAAACACTCAGCACCAGCTTATAGTCAGATCCAAATCCAAGTCCCTTTCCCCCACACTTTCTGGTGACAGATGTTATAACACAGTTTCATTTTGTTACGTGAGTAAATATGGTCTGCGATTCACAGCATTAACGTGACACATAGCCCAGTAGCTGATGATGACATTTTAGGTGTTTTAAGAGCAACACTGATATTCCAACTCCTCCTGGGAGCAAGCCTCACAGCTACAAATGCTGTGATATGGAATTACCAGTATGTTTGTCACAGCACAGAGGCATGAACAGGCTTGGTTTCTGCTAAACCTCTAAAATTTGCTACTTCTCCTTGCTGGAAAAAAACATCTCACAGGAGCCTGAGTCCAAGGGCCCTGAGATACAGACACACACAAGGCACCTGCTAATGCTAGACCTCTGCACAAGACCAACAGCCCTCTCCCATAGCCTCCTGTCAGCACAGGAGTAGAATCATTAACCCTATTTCATGTCCACCATGAAGTTTCCTCTACAGCCAGAGAAAAAAGGCACTTAAAAGGCACCAGTCATTTGCTGTATTTCAGTCACCTATTCCAGACATCACAGACTGTTTGAAGTCTCTATGACACTGTCGAAGGGAGGTGCCGACCTTATCCTACTCACAAGATGCAACATGCCCTTTCCCAAAACCTATGCAAGGCAAGCTCCCAAAATCCCTCATTTCCCACCTCCTGTGCCAGCCCCACACTCTATATATGTCTATTTATGGCATTTTTCTACCATCCTACTTTGAGCAATGACCTCCAGCAAAAGCAGCACATCGCCCTGATGGTCTGTTGGGACAAAGGTTCACAGGTGTTGTACCTGCTCTGTGCCACTTTTGCCAAAGCAAAACACATGGAGCAGTAACTGCTATCCACATCATGCCCACTGCAGCTGGAGCTCATGGCTGGACAGGTGCTTTGTGACATCCCTGCCAGATGTGTGCAACTGGATTTTCAGGTCCTATAAATCTATATTCATCCATCAGCTTGGCTGAATTCACTAATTTGAGGCTGTGACTTCATCAGATACGGATAAGGATGTCTCATTTCTGCCTGGCCACTGTCAGATCCAACACACCTTTCTGCACACAGGCACTACTGCATCTTGCCACCCTCAGTAAAAATAGGGGCAGGGACAGGATGCTCAGCTCTGTTTCACAGCAGGGACCTGTTTTGACAATGCTGACACAACTACCAGGTAGCTCCAGTGACACTGGGCTGTCAATAGCTCAGCACTGATAGCAGTATTCATAGAGACACTAGAGGGTAATTACAGCTCCTAACATCTCATTCAGAGTACAGTATCTTTTACAATCACTTTCTGCTCACAATTTAACCCCTTGGGAGGTGGGAGCAGTATGTATTTGTCAGCCGCAAGCTGGAAGTGGAACAATAATGCAGCCTTCATATAAAAAGCTTTCTGCAACTCTCACTGTATGCTTGCTCCCATCCAACTGGAATTGCAAAGATCTGGAAAGCAGCATAGTGTCAGTGCTCTCAGGTAGGAAAATATAGCAGTGACAGGGCCAGCCTTGCCCCTGGTCACATCAGTGAACTGCTCAGGGTGACATAGGGGCAGTTGTGCTGTTTGTGCAGGTCAGGTGTATGTCTCCTGAGTCACAGCACCCTGATTTCTTGTTGGGGAAAAAAACATCAGAAGGAAATGACTGGTGGAAATGATTGTATGAAACAGGCACTGCAGGAGCCAGACAGGTAATGCGGAGGCACAAACTGCCCAGAGGCGGTGGAGAAGTCAGGACAGGGCTGGCAGCTTGAGGGATGAAGATGTCTCTATGGAGTGCCAGACCCTCTTGGAGCAGTCAGGAGTCCTCTGATTCCTGTACTGTCATTATGGCTCACTCAGGCTAAATTTATTGCTGCTTGGTGTAGCTGGACAGGAAGTACTACCACAGTCCCCTGGGAGCCTGGAAAAACTGACACCATCAGTGCAGCTCTGAGCAAGAGATCATCAGCAATTTGGCTCATACCTCCAAAGGACATTTGAATCCTCAAAATCCTAATAACTTTTTAAAAAATAACATAAGGTACAACAACAACAACAAAAAAAAAAAAGGCAAAAAACCACCAAACACAAAAAAACCCCACCACCACCAAAAAAAAAACCCCTCACTACCAAAACCCAAGAAATGCCAAACAATTCACAAAGCCAGAGAAGTCTCAACCAATACAACCACAGAAAATAAAAGCACACCACATCACACATCTGGTGACTTTCATCTGGTTCACAATCTAACTTTTTATTAACTCTTATTATGCGAGTGCTGTACCCACATCTTCCACAATACTCCATATTGCACAAAGGTCTATACAACAAAAATTCCATAGAAGCTACTCTATACAGGAATCTTCATGCTTATGATAAACTGCTTGTATGCAAGAAACAAGTATTAAATCCAAGGAGATGTTTCTTGGTTTTCTGTGATTCCTAAAAGGGTTGTTAAATACTGGGGGAGGGGTAGGCCAAGCTTAAGCAGTATAAGCATGTTCTGAATATCAGAGCAACAAAGAAAAATCTGGAATTGCTTACTGGAAGTTGTTTTCCTGAAAACAGTATGTGGGATTGTTGGCGACAAATGTTATAGGTAATAAATGATAAAGCCGTACTAATAATCAGAAAAAATTTTTATTTTGCAACCGAGATACCGTCTCCGATAGCCACAATCAAAGGGACAGCGTCGAGCCCAGGGTCGGTGCTGGGTGAACACTGATCCGAACTCTGTTGCTTTGGATCCCCTCTGTTCACAAGTGTTGTCTCGTCTACAGTTTTTTTCTGCCTGGGGCAGAGGTTCTCCTATTCTTTTCATCACTTCACATATTCATGTAGTCTCCTTTTCTCTGTGCTGGGCTGGGCAAAGCCATCTCTGGGAAGTGATGAAGTGATGAATGCTGATGTGGAACCTGGCATTGGGATGTAGGTGCCTAACTGATGACTCTGGCTATCTTGATCCTAAATACTTATCAAGTATTCATCGTTTGGGTGTTTCTTGGACTGTCCCGGGAAAGGGCCCATCTCCACTGGAGCTACTTCTTTTAGTTTGCCAATTAGTTTGCTAATTAGGTTTTTCTCTCCCCTGCCATCTGTGGTTTTGCAATTTTGTGAAGCAATCTTTTCCCCGGCTGCTGCTTGTGGTTTAAGACTTTAAGAATTTTTCATACAGGCACAACTTATTTCACATATATTTTACATAAGCATGAATTATTCCATAACATATATTACACAAACCTGTATAAGCACTCAACCAGCAGCCAAAACACTGGTGTGCACTTCCCAGGGAAGCTGTGCACAGCTGACTGCCAGCATCCTAAAATATAGCTCAGGAACATCACCACGGCACCTGACAGCAGCCACCCCTGATCCTGAGACAGGCATCTGAATTTCTGCTCCTCTTTCACAGGGACTGCAGTAGGAATTGAAGCTGATTGTTTTTAAGACCTACATTTATGAGATCTTCAACTTATTCCCTCAGTAATCAATTCACCCAATTCAGATACCAGTCATAAAGGCTGGATCCAGTCTTCACTCTTCCATGATGACTTTAACACTCTTCCTTGTTTGATTTATTGATAGATAAAACTTCCTAACCACTTCCCCTGCCCCCCCCCCCCCCCNNCTTTGTAATTTCCTACCAATCACCTTAAATGAGCAGCTGTAAATGACAAATGAATTCTTACACAATTCATTCACACTCTGTTAAACTTCCAGTAGAATTCAATGGTACACCTCAAAACAGCTGCATATGTGTGACTGCACATGCCAACCAATACTTTTTGACTCAGTCTAGTTCCTCTTCACTATTCCTGCTGGAAAACCCTTTCATTACTGGGTTGGTTTTTTTTTTTTTTTATTTTTTTTATTTTTTTTTTTTTTTCTGGACCTCAAATGCACAAAAGATTATTGCACAGGAGATAAAAAGCAGGAATCTTAAAAAAAGCTTATAAGAAATGAATACTGGATAGCATTGACCCTCATGCACAGAATTTGATTTTGCATAACAAGTCACAAACAAAAAGATGTGAAAATATGTTTAATATGCAAGCAGGGAAGACTGATGCAAACAAATGAGAGCAAGGTGCTGTCTGGGGAAGCAAGGTCAAGAACATGTGCTGCCTGTTCCTTACCTGCACAGTCCCACAGCAGGAGCAGGAACACAAAGCTACCCTCCAACTTTTTTTAGTAACTTCAGGGCTTCAGTTATTGACAAAACCTTTCCTGAGGGTTTCTAGTATTTCTGACTCCTGACATGTCTGCAAATTCCGGCACTGCCTGCTCCAGTCACATACGTAACTGTGCTGTGGGAGCAGCCCTGCTCTGCCCAGATGTAATTACATGGTACACTTTGTGGCTTTCTACAAGGAAGTGGCATCACCACCTCTGTCTTCCACCAGGCTCCTCTCCAGAACCAACCCAAATGGGAATGCAATGCCATGAAAGGACTTCCTTTGTCTGCCCAACCACACAGGCTCGCAGGAGGATCCCTAGAAGCATCACCCCAGCTTATGTGCCAGGGCATCCTTTTACCTTCAGCAGAGTCTAGGCACTCCTTGCTGAAGAATCAGGCCAGAATCACAAAAGCTGATCTATTTCACCCGTAATCCTCTCAGCACTGTGGGCTTAAACACTTCACTACCCAGCCACATAAAAATCTTGCCCATGCCCACAGACATCATCTCTTCATATGACTAATGTGCTCCAGCAGGTAAGCTCAAATCTTTCCATTCCCTCCAACTGAAAAATAAATGGAATAAAGGGAAGTTTCAGTTTGATTCACTTCCCAGTTTTTTTTCCTTTCAATGAAACCAAAACCCAAAACAAAGCCAGTGTGAACTGGCTGAGCATTAACGCAAACAGCGCACTCAAAGAGGCATCATCAAACCCCACTCAGGTTGTGATCTTTTCCAGAAAAGCCATTTTCCATTAACAAACCCAGCCCTTGCTGTGCTGTACCAGGACAGCCCCACATCTACAAAGGGACTAATGGTCATGATTCCATCACAGTGGTGCAGCACAGGGAAATGTTCCATGGTGTGGGATGCAGCACAGAGGGGCTGACATGTGGGAGTAAGAGTTGGGCATGGGCTGGGCACTGCAGACCCCAGAGTGATGCACAGCTCAGCAGCACTTGGGCCGAAACTTCTGCCTTTAGGGGATAACCAAGAAACTAGAAAATATATAGTATTATCAAGAATTTTACATGCAGAAATATTCCAAACTATTATCCTTTCTTTCCTTTTCTGTAACGATTAGATCCTGAAATGGTGGGTATGGAGATCTTGCTCTACACAACGTGGGGTGCTGCTGACAGGCTGTTTTTTAATGGCTGTGGACCTGAGGAGATGAATTTCTGGGGCAAAGCAGGCAACAGCCAGAGATCTCTGCAAGGTGGTACTTCCACACAAGTGCTTTGCTTGCTCCCAGTTTGGGTCCTGATTCCTTCTGAGCACAGAGAGACAAGCACCCATGCCCACACAGGGAGAAAGTACAGCACCCTTTTCCTTCCCACTACCTCATCCCATGGCAAAACTAGAATTTGATTCCTCTTTCCTCAGCAATTTTTGGATTTTTCAGCACTGAAATTAGCATAACTCATACAGACAGGAAGTTGTTGCTACAGCACTAGAGAAGGGTGCTTGGAAATGCTAACCAGTCTTTGATTAAAAGAATAAAGTCAAAAACCCTTTTAATGAAAAATACCCCCCAAAAAAGGCCTATCAAAAGAATGCTCTACTCCCTTAACATCACTTAATTTAGGCAAAAGACAATGGGAACACTTTTGTAACTGCACTGCTTAATTTACCAGGAGTTTCTGCAATGGCAAAGAAATAAACTAAGTTCTTTAAATAAAGAACAAGAAAATTCAATAAATAGAAATTGAAGTTTTACTACGTGAGGCACACCTCAAATACCAGATTATAACCAGACATGACTATCTGGAATCATCCAGGAAGTCTTCACCCAAAAAGTAATTTGGCACCCCTACAAAAGAGGTGAGATGGATCTCTATAAAAGTCCAAGGAGTTCACTGTGGATCAGAAACAAACTTTAAACCAGCTCAACTACATCAAGCCTTCTCTTAACCCAAACCTTTGCCTAAAGAGGAAATGAGCCCATGTTAAATGCCTTCCGTGTTCCTGGTGCTGGGGAGCAGAAGATGAGGGGTACCTTATGGCAAGAGTGTTTCTCTCTCCTCACTCCTCCCTTCCTGACAGAAGGTCCCTGCTGCCCTCGGGAAAGCTTATTGCCCTCCCAGCCCACCCATCTCATTGCCCCTTTGCTCCTCTCTCCCCAGTACAAATCCAGTGCCCTGAGCGACCCCAAACAGGCATTGGGACTGCAGTGAAAGCCACCAGCCACTCCACCACGGATATTTATCTCCCCTCGGTGTCCTGTTCCCTTCTTGTTTAGGAAATTTTGTTTTGATATAAACACCTCTTCAAACACCTTTTCCATCAGAAAATGGAAAAGTTCTGGGCGTGGATTGCCTTCTAAAACTACTTTCATCAGGTCATTCACAAGTGGTATTTTTAAACCCCTGGCTGGCTGAACAACAGACATTACAGACATTACACCCACTCACAGCCCTTTTTTTGTCTTTCGAGAGGCTGCGAGACATCACACACGCAGATGGCAGGTTTGATAGTAGCCTGACCTTTGTGCTGGCACGAATAACACACTCTCCTCAGTATTTATTTCTATTTGAGGAACAGGCAGTTGCACAGAGTTGAGGATGCACGAAGCAAGGGGAAAAACTTGAGGGAAGAGGGGAGCAGTCCCCCAGAAACTGGGGACACAATGCCACGGGGAAGGTACCAAAACTCTCCTGTGCCCTGAAAATCCTAAAAGCAGCTTCCTGATTCAGGGAAATACCTAGTTGCCCTTAGTCAAGCCAAAATGTCCTGAGAGCTGCTGTCCCCAAGCTCCCAGGGGCAAGGGAAGCTCTCTGAAATGCTGACTTGGAAGCAGGGTAAGAGAGGCCCAGGAGCAGGACAGGCTCGTTTAGCTATACAAAATCACACTTGGCTTTTTCTGATTCCTGAGGAAGACAGACACAGCATTTGAGCTGAAACAAGTCACACACTATAAGGAATATCAGCAGAAATAGGACCATGACAGGAGAGGGTAACATTCCATGCTAAGACCATGCCGCTCCTGAAATGACAAGGAACAGATTAATTGCAGTGTTTCACAATCCTTGTCTCTTTATGGACCAAGGCTTTGCTGCTGGTCACAGAATCACTTAGGCTGGAAAAGACCTCAGCAATCATCAAGTCCAACCCATGACCAAACACCACCATGCCAACCAGACCATGGTACCGAGTGCCACACCCATTCTTTCCATAAACAGCTCCAGTGATGGTGACTCCACCATGTCCCTGGGCAGCCCACACTAATGTCCAATCATCCTTTCTTGTGAAGAAATTCTTCCTAATTTCCAGCCTAAACCTCCCCTGGCACACCTGGAGGCAGTGTCTTGTCGTCGCTGGTTGCTGGGGAGAAGAGACTGACCCCCACCTGGCTATACCCTCCTTTCAGGCAGTTATAAAGACTGATAGTCTGAAGGTTTCCCTTGAGCCTCCTTTTTTCCAGGCTAAATATCCCCAGCTCCCTCAGCCATTCCTCAACAGACTTGTGCTCCAGACCCTTCACCAGCTTCATTGTCCTTCTGTCATCACCAAAGATTACAGCACTCACTAAATAAACAGCCTTGACAAACTCCTTTGTGTATATTGACACGCTTTTTACATCAGATTCCCCATCACAAGTGGACTTGGCTTTTTTCCCCACTTATATTTGCTTCATGGTGCTCCCAAACAGCTGCAGAGCCGCCTCACATGGCAGTCAGGTTGGAAATCCAATGAAACGGCACCCATGCGTGATATAAAACTTGTTTTTCCCCTATCCTAAGATTTAAACCCATCTATGCAGGCAGTTCTAAGGCAAGTACTCAGCAGAACATCAGAAACAAGGAAGATGAGGCACAATGAGAAGTCCCTGCTGTGTTACACTTCCCTGAAAGCCTCCAGCTGCGCTGTGCATCTGAAATGATTAAGTGAAATGACAACCTGCTCTTGAGATGCATGTGGAGATTGCACAACTTGCACAAAGTGTTTTCAGCAGAATTGCTCTTAAAATCCTCACACTGAACTTCATCTCTTTGGCTCATTATTAAAGCAAATGCACACTACAACAATAATTTAAAAAAAAAAAAAAAACACCAAAAAAAACCCCCACATCTCTGTAGCCCCAAAGAACAGAAGGGTATAGATAAGATATTTTCAGGTTTGAGCCCTCTCTACCTCTTGCTGGCTTAAGGACTCATTTTCATTCTTCTTTTTAAGAATTTGGTCAAGAAAATGGTTTGAACAATATAGACCATTAGATGAGTCTGTTTGGCTGAAGGGCAAAAATAGCCATCTTTAGTCTGAGCTTTAAAACAGCTCCTCCTCAACGGGACTCAAATGTTCCCCAGCTGGGCAAGATGTTTATTTCTCTCCCTCCTTTTTAAACATATAATTTCAACTTATGCAGGCACTGTGGTCAAACACGACACAGTCCAGAGCAGCAGCTCTCAGGAGAGAGGATGAGAGTCTCTAACACCCTGACTGCATCACAGAAAAAGCTTGATATAGCAGCAGCACAGAGGCAGCCGTGCTGGAGCCTCAGCCCCATTTGGAGTCGCTTTCTGCACACTGGGAAGCGTGACTCATTCCATACATCCAGGAAATAGGAGCTCTGCCTGGCACTTCTTGTCTTCCCAGGCATCAGGAAAATCACAGACAGAATTGCATTCAGTACAGCATTTAATGCAGGTAGAATAAGAAATAAAAAGCCACAACAGGGTTTTGACTAACTGAGATTGCTGAAGGGTTGGAAAACTCAGTGTAATAAAGGAATTGTAACGTAGAAGTTGGCAGAATTACTGCTGTATGGAACAAAACACTGGTGACTCCTGGATTAGTGCAAAAGATAAATTGCAACCACAAAGTCTGTTTTCAAGAGAACCTGATTTAAAATGCAGAACTGACCAAGTAGCAGGCCACAAAAAGAACACACAGGAAGACCTTTAACTTTGTGTCTCTGTGATTTTTTAGAAGTTTTTAATGATAAGCCACACTTTGTGAGATTTTTCACTAAAAAGCTCTTGGGAGATAACTCAGTTTCAATATACTCATCAGCAGCTCATATGCATTTATTATTATGCTCCAGAGATGCTTGCTAATCTCAAAAGGACTCGAGGCATTGCCTTTGGAGTCAAAAAAGACAGTAGAGAAGGGCAGCCTTTAGAGTCAAAAAAGCTGTGCCAAAAATTCATTTTCCAGAGTATAAAAAACTCCATTCCAAATTCAGCACAAGGAGCCTCCAGAAGGAACTCAAGCTTGCTTTCTTCTGAGGAAAGAAAAAAGGAGTAATGTACTGACATTACTTAGTCCAGAGGTTATAACTTATATTTGTCTATGTACACATCTATATATTATATTTATTATAATTAGCAGTGATTTATTTTTGGTAGATAAGTTAATTTAGAAAAAAATGCATGCAAAAATACCTGGGCAAACTTCCTGGGCAGAATCTCTATTATAAGATACCTAAAGAGCCACAACTGATATCCTACTGTCTCCCCAAAAATAAGACAAAGAAAGGCCCCCACCTCAAGTATTCCTTTGGTGTGGCACAACTGAACGGAACTGGTCAGAGGCATCAGTTCCCTTCTATCCCCAGCACTGTCTCCAAACAGTTTTTCTACCTTTTTCAAGAAAACTAAACTCCCCATGAAATGCCTCTAGGGTCCACATGAACCCTATCAATTATTTCCAGTAGGAAAGGACAAGCAGTACTTGCCAACATTTCCAGTGGGAGTTGCTACAGGCTGTGATCTTTTGAGAATCTAAATAATTCATACAGTTATCTAAATTAAGGCCATTTCATCAGCTCATGAAAGGCTTCAGATGCACCTTTTGTTAAGGAAGTCACACTGATATTTCCCTAAATTCCCTGATCACTTAATTAATGGCTAAGAGGAAACCAGGGACATGCTTAGAGCCCTCTCAACACCACGTGGCAGACTGTGATCTTCACCACCTGGAACTCCACAGCACACACACACTAGCACTGACTGCAATCAGACTCAAGCTGTTTCATGTCTTTCTGTTGTTTTGTGGTTCATTTTGCTGGGTTTTTTTCCTCTGTAGTAAAAATAGAAAACACATAGACACATAGCTAGGTATTATATAATTGATATAATAGCCAGTATACGTGCACAGTTTCTTTATCTACATTAAAACACTTGAGTTCCACCTTGCCTATACCTTTTCATTTTGGGGTAAAGCATATTTGATGGAACAGCTAAACTTTATTTGTAAATTAGAATGAGCACTGATGTTAAAATTTACTTGTAATTTTAAAAACCTGGAAGTTGAACCCTGGTACGTGGTCTGGAAGCCAATGGCTCAACACCACTCTCTGGTGGGCAGAGATATGAACCCTCCGGCAGGCCTGAGCATGCAGAAGTGCAGACAGCTCCAATAAAAACAAATGTCTTTTGAGCCTAACTCCGTCTCCCCCACAGTCAGTTAGACCCACAGATCTTTGCTGCCAGAGACAGGCACATTAAATATAATGCAAAATCCTCTGAGGTTTTGCTCTTCTTCCTTTGTTTAAAGTGTCTGTTTAGCAGCTGCCACAGTGAGACAGATTAAACAAATTTTTTCACCTCCCTGTACTCATCTGTCTTCTTCCTTCTATGTTTAATCTTTATTGTTTGCTGCATATCCTCCCTTTCACTTAGCTCAGCAACTGCTTGCCTCTCCTCTTCCTGCATACTTCACCTCAATAGCACAGCACCTCTTTCTGGTGAGAGAATTACTAATCCACCACTGAAAAGTTTTCCAAAAAGCACACTGCCTGACACAGTGGGACTGGCTGAGGACTGGAGCACTAGGACTGATGGCTCCCAAGACAAGCCCAGGCCTCCCACTGACATCGGAAAACAACCAGAGATCTTCTCAACTGAAGCATTTTGTCATCAGAAGCAAAGCTAGAAAATTTTGCTTAATGTAGTATTTTGTAAATATGTAACAGCTCTGATAAACAATGTATAATCCCTCAACAGCCTCAAAACCAAAATCTTTCCTCCCCACTGTCCTGTAAGTCCCAAGAAAGCTGTTTAAACACAGAATCAGGTAAAGCCTACAAATCACATACAGTTTTCCAATAATAACCTTCAAACTCCTACAAATATCCCCTTCAAGTTTCTGCACATTTCTTCAGAGTCTGGCACTTTTTTTCTGTGAATTAAGAACTTTAAGGCAAGGTTAATAGCCATTATCAGAAAATCTTATGACAAAAAGAGTTAATATTTAGCTACCATAAAATTAACATTGCTGTACTTGTCCTAATATCTCGGTTGCCACCTGAACAGTTTTCTTTTATCAGCTGAGAGTCCATCCATATCTTGAACACTGAAAAATCACAGCAAAGCCACTTATCTTTGATAACCCAGTAAAGCTAATCTGATGGTACAGCACAGCACAAAGACTAGATAAAGCCAATCATCTTTTCAGCATGCACAACAAAAGAAAAAAAAAAAGGGAAGTTCTGAAATATGCCCACTCCTTTCAGACACTGACTGGCTGACAGACAAGCAGAATTTTAACTCCAATAGGCATGAATTAGTTTCCAGGCAGAGAAGCAGAGATAAAAGGGAAAAGGATTTAAAGAATTTCTCATGGGCTTTTGTCAAAGGGTTTTTTTTCTGCTTGCTCTACAGAGTGAGGGCTCAGCTCTGATTTCAGACTCTTTTTTTTTTTTTAATTAACTATAAACTTCACTATTGGCCACATAAAACATAGTCAATTTTTATACATTTCTCACTGTATTTTGTCTAATCAACACACAATGTCTATTACCTTTTTGGGTGAACATAAGAGAAGCCAGTAAAACTCTAACTTACAAAAGAACCAATTAAAATATTATCTAAAGTGACCGAATTTTCAGCATTTGCATTACAGTTCTTACTATTCACACATTTCATTTCATTTCGCTTCAAACTCTCTTCCAGTCATGTCAACACAATATGCAAAGTGTCCTACTTAGGAAGTGAGGATATTGGCAGAATGCGGAATTTGAGACTGCTGGCTTTATCACTGGAAGTGCCTTTGCTCTTACATTGGTGCATCCCCTCCACTATTTCTTGACAACCTCCCAGAAAGTATTCCAGTTCAGATGGAGCATTTTATGAGTATAATAATGAGATGACAAAAAAAAAGAAAGAATAAACTTATTAATGCTTGCAGAACCAGAAGCCACAAAGCCTCTGCTGCAAAGGCTCGTGGAGGTTTTGCCTCCACTCCTCACCAACTCGCTCTGTGTTGTCGCTATGCAGACAGGCAGCACAGCCATGGCAACAGCTTCCAAACAGCAAACTCCTCAGAGTTATGCAAGAGCCTCTAACCAATATTGGGTTTTACATACTGAATTTAGAGTTTCTACCTTTTTTCAGGCTTACATGCACCATGTGCAGCATACCGAAACAACACTGGGCAGTTTAGCAGGGACCTGCATCCCCTGTGTTCCACCTTCCCCCAGCCAGCAGTGTGGCTGCCCCAGCAGATCCCTTGGTTCAGCTCTTCTGGGAGCAGCTGATGCAGCAGAAACTCTTGCACCCGCTCCCTTTGGCTCCCCTCCCTGCAAAGAACTAAATATGTCTTTCCCACACAGCCACTGAGCACCACTGGCCCAGAGCCTGTGAGCACTAAATTGTCTTTCTGATTCAATTAATCCACCAGAATTCCACCAGCCCATTGCCCCCCACCTCATCCCATGGAAGCCTAGGATTCCTTGTTCCACCAAGACCCAAAGAGTACCATCCTCCTTCACTTGCAGCACAAGGCACTTGCTGAGAGGGTCTGTTCCAGACACCAAAACACATCTCAGGAAAAGCAGCAACATTTTGCAAGGCTCAAGGATTTCCAGTACATCAGAGGCAGGCCAAGAAGGAGCACCGTTTCTACTGCTATGGTACTGTTTCTTCTTTATTCTTAATTACCATTATTATTATTATTATTATTAATTCTTAATGAAAACTTTAGAATGCTTTATATCTAACCGTCTGCAATTTTTTTCCATTTACTGCAAAATAGCTGAAGCTTTCATACAGCTTTCATACATCTGTTTTAAGGATAACACATTTCAGATGTTTATGTATAGAACAGAAAATGTCCTTTGTAAGAGAAAACAATGTTGAGGAAGACAACCCTTATCTTACCACTGGAATAATTATTTTTCCAGTGATCCTGCAAAACAATAAAGCATTATGGCCAACAAGAGCCAAGAAAAGCACACATCTCCTTTGGAACCGTACAGTGGTCCAGCTGAAAGCTACAGTGCGACCTAATTTCCCAACACTTCAACAGTCTCTTGAAATATCAGTTTAGTCCAATAGACAAGGCCAAAAAAACAGATGCACCTTATATTCTCATATTGGAGAAGAAAGAGAGAGAAACACTGGCTGGTCTTGGAGGAACCTTTAAAAAATGTGTTGGTAGACCTAGTTAAAACATGTACCAAACCTCCAAGCCCATGAAAGAAATGTAGGATCTGGGAGAGGACAAAATGGACCAACTAATCTCAAAATAATTCTGCCTAATAGGTAAGTCTTATTTTGATCCTCCTCAAATTAAATCAAAGCAGCTCATTGTGACTTGATCTGGTCTTAAACTACAGACAGCTCTGTTTAAAAAAAAAAAAATAAAAATAAGTGAATGGTTTATTAAAAATTGTTTTAACTTGTCCTGAAATACCTTTGGTTTGGTTTTGATCTTATTGCACTCAGCCATCAAGGACTTATGCCCGATGGCTTTTGCAGCTGTAAAACTGGCAGCATCAGAGAGATCAATTCTCATTAGCAGCTATTTACTGTTACAGAATGAGTGAAATAGTTTTAATGCTTTAACTTTTTTTCTTATTATGATCTCTTCTTTTACTCAGATCAGAAATCTGCCTCAAAATCTGCCTTTCAGTCTTACGTGTGAGCACACATGAAGCAGCACATGTATAATGTGCTCATGCTCTCACAAGGGCTTTTGAAACAGATCTGGAAACAGGAATGTGCTATACCAGTTGTAATTTAAAAGTATTACACTTATACTTTTATTAAAAATTCCTGTCGTTGATTAGTATTTCAAGTGACTGCTGACACTATTAGAATGGCAGCCCTGTAGCCTCCTGGCCATGCAAACCCAGTATCCCTAGTTAGCATTGCTTGCTCAATAACCCAAGATAAGTATTGTTAAATTACTCATTTCTTGGTCAAAAACCCCATCGTACACAAGAAATTTTCCTATTCATCTTTCGGCTAAGTCTTCCTACAGATTCTCCTGCAGAGTATAATGATTTCATTTTCCCAGGCAGATGTCTCCCTGCTCATATATTTTTAAAAAAGCTTCTTGTGTAATCGTTCCTTTCTGACAGGTCTATTAAACTTACGTGTTACAAAAGCTTACTTTTAAAATTTCTCTTTTATAGGACATATTTGGAAGTTAAAGCAAAAATGAAGTTCCTTCCCAATTAGTGTAAAAAATATCATCTCACAACCCATCACAGGACTCTCCAATCAGTGTGGTCAGACCTCCCTAATAATTTAATATTTATTCGAGCCCAAATACTTAATTCAAGACTTACACTGTGAGCTTGCTGTTAATAAGAAAAGAAAATACAAAAGCCCTGTCCTGCCACCTTAACTCAGATTTATTCCAACTAGTTTTTGATTATTTGAGCAAAGGTGGCAGAGGCAACTTTTACAGAGACAAGCCAAATTAGAAAATAGCAATTATAAATAAAACACAACATAGAGAACTTTTCATTTATAACTCTCAAACTAGTTTGCCAAAACAAATATGACAAATCATAGTTTTGAAAAAGGAAACTCAGTTAAGTGACTCTCCCAGGTCTGTGTTGCTTACCAGCAACAGAAATAAATGGAAATCAAGCCTACCTGACATTCAAATCCTTCTTTCCTCAGTCACTTGCCAGGCCTTCAAAAAGCACAGTATGCAGTTTATAGGGCTTTACATGAAACTGGATTATTGCCCTGCATTTCTGATAAGTTGCCTGCATAATCCTCAGTCTAACCACACTTGCCTTGTTCTGAAGTGACTGCCCATATCCAGCCCAGTGAGGCATTTTGCATATGCTCATTATTGGCTTTTGTTGTATTCTGCCTTTCCTTCTGAAAACATTTTAGACAACTAACTGTGAATGACAAAGAGATAATAGATAATTAGTCAAGAGGTAATTTGGAGACTAACTGCAAGGAAAAATGGATTGCATACTAGATATGCCCCACTAATGAGTATTTTGATCTTCATTAACGGAAAGATAATGACATTAAACAATGTTTAACAGAGGGATCTTCCAAAAGTGTACTCTGGGTGACAATTTCCAAGAAAACACAGAAGCAGGACTGCATCTAAAGCAGGACTGCTCCCATTCTTCAAGCAGTCTGGGCAGCACTTCTGAGCTTGGAGACCTGCTGAGCAGAATTTCACCACTTAATTCTTCCTACCAGACACAGAGGGGAGCAGCCAGCAGACACTTCAGCTGTAGAGGTGACACAAGCAGGCGCTGCCTCAGAGTTCAATAAAAAAGAGGCATTTTTCAAAACGTGGTATCTCATAGGAGTGGATAAATACTTACAACTATTCGTAAGTATTTAAATACTTAACCTATGTCCATTCACAGCTCTGCCTCTCAGTAACACCCACTGGAGTTTGTGAACACACCCTATAGCTTAATCACTGTCAAAGAACTGAGACTAAAGTGTCCTCTAGTTAAGCTGGTCTCACATCTGAGTTTACAGGACACTGCATAACAACGTTGTGGGTCTCTAGACTTAACAAGCTACAGCAGCCACTACATTGCTTTCATCAGTCATTTCTAGGTCATTATACCTAAATCCTAACTTGTTTTGTTTTCATGTTTCTTGCAGAAAGGAAACCTCTAAGCCCTACCCCTGTACCATTAACTATTGTCCTCTACAAGATCTGAAAAACATGAAGGCTCTAGCCCTCTTCATTTGTCTTGTAGGACCAGTTTTTGCTATTCCAGTAAGTCCTCACCATGCTCTTATTATCAGGCACTTAATATCCCATTCTGAGAATATTCTATGTTTATGGATGTGCATATATTCATATATTTGTCTTTTTTAGACCCATCCTGTAAACTACAAGCTCCGAACTCACAGACAGAAAACTCCAGAAAAGGTACTCTTCTTGTTCTTTAAACAATAGGAAGTAACTTACATTATTCATCTTAAATATAAAAACACATTACCACACACATGCAGGTTGGCAAATTTATATATGTTAAAAAACTTAAGGCCCTCTCACCTCAAGAATTAGTGCCAGCTATCTCATGCCTTGCATATTAACAATTGCAAACAGGACAAAATCTCAAGCACAAAATGGAAGTTTCACCTATTGACGAAATTACCTTAAACAAATCCCTACATATCATCATCACACATATTTGTACAAGTAATAAGCTCCAGTGACAGTCAAAATTGTTGTTATCACAGCTCCAGTATAGGAGGAGGATGAAATCCTCAATTTATCACACCAGGGGATCATATGCAGTCTCAAATATGTAAGAATTTTAGCCACCATAAGTTTCATTATTCATGGTGCAGAGCATTAGACACAGCTTATCCTGGCAGAGTACTCTGTGGCTGATAGGCCAGATGCCCTGATGGCAGTGAGACAGAGGACTTCACCAGCCCTCCCTATGCCACATATGTGCACTAATGACAGAGCCCACAGTTTTGCATGCATGTCTGACCCAAATAGAAATTCCTTTTTATTGCACTGCTCAGGTGAGCCTTTGTGACTCAGACACAATGGATCTTGTCTCCAAGGCACTGGATGCAAAATCCCAACTCTTATGCTAACCATTTAAAAAATTTTAATTATAAACTATATGCCACTCTGTACACCTTTCCAGACACATTTCATATCCATCTGGATCATGCTTTGCTTTACGAAAACAAAAAATTAACTTCTCCTAATGAAGTATCCAGCAGAGGAAATGGTATAAGATTAGTTTGTAGCCTACAGCTGTCTACCAGAAATAACACACGTAAGACACTTGCATCAAAACAAAACCTTGCAATAGCCAATGAATCATTAGTTCCAAGTCTGGGCATCATCTATCAAAGGCCAGTTCTCCCCCATGGTATCTAGTCACAGATAGTGACTGAAATTTGCCCAAGTTCCTTCATGAGCACCTGAGTTCCAAGAGCTGATTTTACCCAGGAGACAAAAGTATAAAAGAAAGCAGCATCTGGAAGCTGTATCCAGGCACATCTCAGCAGAACTGGTGCAGGACAAGGCTTCCTGTCAAGACATGAGCCAAATCTTTCTCAAACTGCTGCTTCAAACACAGGTACCCACAACAGAAAATCTTAAAGACTGTTTGGCCTTGTGTCTTCTGAATCTGTAGAACTTTGGAAAAGCTCCACAGTGAATTTCTGTTAGATTGGAGCAAACACACAATCTTCCCCTGAAAAAATTAGTGTTGGAATTAATACAGTGAATATAGTTCCCAGTACTATTTCCACATCAGCAAGGACACCTGGCAAAAGACAAAACTGTAAAACATTAAGATACCACTTTGACATTAGGAAATAGGATATAGCTCATCTACAAGAATCAAATTAATATTTCCAATCCTACCTTAAAAAAAAAAAAAAAAAAAAAAAAAAAAAAAAAAAAAAAAATTTTGAAGAAAATTCTTTAAAAAAAAAAAAAAAAAAAGTTTGTGAGTAGACTGCTTGTTTCCAATCAGTCAAACTAAAGGAAAAAGCTATTCCAGCAACTTGGATGGACCAAGTGAGAAGGACCATTTTTCCCAAATTAAACCTCCCAAAAGCTTTAAGAAATATCAGCATCAGGTGCTATATTGTTGCAAGCAATAAGCAACACTGAACATCCATAGGTGTTGTTCAGAAACACACACAGCAGCAGAAAGGTAACTGCTTCAGCAAGACCTGACAGTCATTTTAGTACCTGCTTTCTCCTCAAGCATTTGAACCATTTCCACTGAAGGTACTACTTTTGCTATTGGCTTGACAGATTAAGGAAAAAAAAAGGCACTCAAACATCTATTGTTGATCTTATAGTTGTCACCATATGCAATAGTTGCTGGTGACTTCAGCCAGGAAGTAATGATATATCAGACTCAAAGCAGATTTATATATAGATTATAAAATCAATGCAGGGCACTTCCCGGGAATCACTACCATGACACCTTGGAAAAGGTACCCTCTCTTCGCCTGCTCCTCTTTTCCCAGGTCCCTTATTTTTCCCTTATCTGTGCACAAAGTTATATTTCGCATCCCCCTTCTCTGAGGTAAGTGATAATTAGTGTAGCCTACAAGTGCCTGTGATTATGACTAAAATACTAATTAAGCATTTTGAGATTTCACAAGACACCCATATGCATCTGTCTCTGAAACAGAGCTGCATAGACCTCTCCAGAAACTCCAGCAATAAAAGAAGGGACAGATAAACAGATTTTCTGAGAAAGAGAAGGCACATCAGGTGTGAATGTCATGCTCTGGGCTAGTTTAAGAGGAGCACATACAAAGAAAACAAATAAAGCCAATGCCATGTTTTGCAATAGAAGGCAAAAATAACACTGCATCAGCTTCAAATATATTCTAAGATTTATTAATCTGTTATTTTTAATTTTTTAAGAGTGAATATATTCATCCTGAAGCCTCAAAGGAAGAGAGCACAGGGTATGTAGACAAGGATGATTTGCTGCCCACTCCCAGAAACTTAAAATCAGGCTCTGAAGACAGGGATGAGCCTCAGACCATTAGGAAAGAAGGAAGAACTGGGAGTGAGCATCAAGTGAAAAACAGCCTGAAAAGCATCAATTTCCTTGCACTGCACAATAAACTAGGGTTGGCTTCTGATAACCAGGACAGTGACTCTGGGAGCAGTGGCAGAGAACAGTCCAGCTCTGAGCACGACCAGCTCAGGAAGCATGAGAAACATGGGAACACAGCAAACCGACACCTTCCAGGCCACGCAGAACACCCAGTGGGTGCTTTCAGCCTTCATCATGAGCATAACATGTGGAAATATAACAAAAATGCTGTTGGCCTGTCCGAAAAAAACAGTGAAAGCAATGAAGGGGAAAGCATGGAAGAAGAGGATGAGAAATGGGGTGAAGAAACTGATTACAGAGACACAAAGCACAAAGACCATCAGACACATCAAGGTGACCGATACAAAAGACAGCAACATGAGGACAGCATGCAATTAGATGAACTCCTGAGAGATTCCAGCCAACCAACCTGGAAAACCAAGAGACACAGTGAGAAATTTGACCTAGAGGAAGAAGAGAGGGAGAACAGGGAGAAGTTCTATAAAGAAGAAATCCCCCTCTCTCAAAACACCCGTAATGAATATCAGGATGACAAACAGCAAAGTCAAGAGAGAAAATACAATATTCAAGTGAATTATCAGAGTGATCATGACACAGTGGTGAAAATACAAGATAGAGAAGACAGTAATGATGATAACAGTCACGACAATCGTGACATTGATGGTGAGGAATATCTCAGCAATACCTGGAAAGAAACAGCCTATGAGGAAGAGGAGAGAATCCAGAGTAATGACCAGGAGAGCACCAGTACCGGGCCTGAAGGGGAAGGAACTGCTGAAGATGACACTGCAGTTCACAGAGAGACTGAGGATTACCAAGTTGTCAAGATTAAAGACTTTGCTCACTCTGAACAAGATTATTATGATCATGAGCCACCTGATTCTGACAGCAAGCAACAACTGAAAATTAGTAGCTCCATTCAGAACATGAATTCAATACACAGTAAAGATAAGGTAAATTATCTTTAAAGTAAAACTTGAATACTACAAAAAGGGGGAGAAGGACCAGTTCCAAATTTAAATTCCTGATGATTGAAATGACCTGTTGGAGAAAAACAGGTGACTTCTTAATATGCAGAACGCTCATCTCCCCTTATATTCACTATTCCTCTGGTTCATGCTGTGTCACTTCACCCAGAGCACTTAGGTGAATTGGACCAGATAGGAAGTGAACACCCTTCACATAAGAGATCCAGACCCAGTGGGGCATGTAATGGAACACACAAATAAATACAGATACACAGATGCAAAACCTGAAACCCAGTCTCCAGCTTACTAGGCCAGCCTGTTCACTCGTCTCTCACTAAGATGTTAAATGCTAATATACAAAAGTGAACAGCTTGGAAAGGCAGGATTAGAGTCCATAGAATAATTATAAGAAACTCAGGCCTTACTAAGCTCCCATTTCTCTCTCTCTCTCCATCTCTGACTCTATTTTTTTCCCCAAATAACAAGAGCATAGTAATACTACCAGAGGCTTTATGCTCTTCTTACAGATTTTGCATAGCAACCTCTCTCTGCTGAAAACAGAGCAAACTGTGCCTCACTCAGCTCTGTATTTGGACCTGAAAAAAAATTAGTCCAAGCATTTTTTTTCTTCCCAAGATTTACCACAACTTTCTGCTTATGCCTCTGTGACTGTGCAGGTTAAGACTACAGACAGTTCCCATGGTGAGATGGAAAGTGTCAGCAACAGGAATGAGGAGGCTCTCCTTGGTAAGCCTCAAGCAAAGCTGTCATGTCAAAGCTCCCAGCTCTCTGCAGCTGGGGAATCTGCTGGTCTGCATTTTTTTTCTGCCTTTTGCAACACAGGATTTCACGTGATTGAACTGTGCTTGTGCCTAATTCTGTGTTCCCAGAGAATCCCTTCCATACTCCCTTGGATTTAGTAATTCATTAGTGAAAAACATTTGTAGGCAGTGCACAAATTTTTGTGTCAGTTATACAGAAATGGGGATTACCTTGCCCTGAGAGCTTTCAGTTTCAGAACAGTAGCTTGAATTCAAGTAGGAGTGGGACAAAGGCCAGTGCTTGATTCAGCAAAGACAGATGGGAGTGAATGTCAGTCCCTACAGAACAAACAGCTTTTTCTAAAAGAAGAAAATAAATTTATTTCCTCATTTAATTCAAACCTGGGACTGCTAGAAGTCTCACAAAAATCCTCATTTAAAGTTTGGCTTGTTTTATTCAATACAAGATCCAGCTTCATAACAAACTTAAAAATGCAAACTTAAAAATGCATTTGAACTTCTTGATGAATAGTGGGCTGTGTTTTGCTTTGGCTCTCTAGTATCTGACAAACACTTGATTTTATCCCATCACCTCTAATAGTCCCTCTTTCCTGCTAGGACTGCCAGACACATGTCAGAACTTCCACTGCAAAAGAGGCAAAGTCTGTCATGCAGATAAACAAGGGAAACCCCACTGCATTTGCCAAGATCCTGCTGCTTGCCCTCCCACCAAAGACTATGAGCATGTGAGTATTTCACCCAGTGCACAGGACTGGGGAAAGCCACCCAAAGTGTTCACAAGATAACATATTCCCCTGCTATTATTTAGCATGGTTCCACTCTAAAAAGCATGCAAGTGAGTTTGAGTGATTCCAATACTTGAAAAATTAATTATAAAGCACCCAAACTCACTGAATGTGGTTTGAGAGCAGTATGAACCCATGTAACTACATAGTAACTGACTTGCTTCACTCAGTCTCAGGGATTGTAGCTTTTCCCTGTCACTCAAAATTCTATGTATCCATTTGGTATTTTAGAGCACATGTTGAGTACACATCCAGTGAAATAATCCCACAGCATTTTAGAGGCTATATTACAATCATAAAATTTAACTGAAGCATTGCATAACTGGGAGTACAAGTAGTCCTCATGTGGGCATACAGCAACTACTAATTCCAATACTTCTGATCACATGTACTTCCTGTGGAATTCACCACATGTAAATGATGCTTTTATTACTGTAATGCCTCTGAGTGACAAGGATTTTTCTCAACACAGTGGTGGGGTGGTCGTTTTCCTTCCTCTAGGTTTGTGGTACGGATAACAAGACTTATGATGGCACATGTCAACTCTTTGGCACCAAATGTCAACTGGAAGGGACAAAAATAGGACGCCAGCTGCACCTAGACTATATGGGCTCCTGCAAACGTAAGCTTGTTTTCCTTTGAAGAATTCAGCTTGGTATAAAGAGCCAGTAGCCTTAACCCATCTGCCAGCCTAAATTACCCTTCTTCCTGTTATCTCCCACTTGTGCATCAATTATCTGCCTATTAAGGCCTTCAAAACCCTAAACATGTTTTAAAAGTATCTGAAACCTAGACATCTCTTCCTGTGCTTACACCAATTTGTTGTTGACCTTATCTTGCCCCTGCACTGTCTTATATATTCGTATTGCTATAGCCTCTGAAGACTTTTGTAAATCCTTGACCAGAAAAACACTGTTTACAGAGAGTTAATAAATGAAAATGTCCATCTCAAACTGCCATGGAAAACAAAAAACCAAAAAACATCAACCAAACTTAGATGCCAAATGCAGAAGTCAGGACCTAAAAGCCAGATCTGATTTCCAGCCTTTTTGACTGCTGCATATGGCAGGAGGAAAATGCATTCCCAGACAGATTATTCTTTTGCTGTCAAAAACTCTACTTTCATGCAATTGACTGATTAGAGCTTCACTGCACAACTATGCTCAAAAGCTGCACAGATATATAAAGGTTGCGGCTTGCACAACTGGTTAGGCACCCACACCAAAAAAATGGTAGATTTATAATTGAACACATTAGGTGCATTCAAAATTTTATGTATTAACAGCTCCATCAATTCTAATTTTTACTGGAAGTAGATCTCAAATCTCAGAAATTCTCAATTGGGGACTTAACAGATGACTTGTTAACAAAAGCTTTTCTCACTGGCACAGACATTCCCCCCTGTACTGATTATGAAGTGGATCAGTTTCCCCTCCGAATGCGAGACTGGCTTAAGAACATCCTTATTCAATATTATGAACGTGACCTGAACACTTCTGGGATTCTAACTGAAAAGCAAAGGAATAAGGTCAGCAATCCTTTTCAAATAAGACTGTGGTAGTCTGTTACTTTGCAGTTTGTTCTTCTGTAATAGGTTTTAAATATTCCTTGTTTTAAGTTTGTAATGGTTTGTTCCATGTACTCCATTTGGCTTCCCTGATGGTTTAGTCCTGAGCTGTTTACCCAAAAATTCCCGCCCAGTGCATGTCAATCCATCTGTCTGTCAAAGATAGCGCTCCCTTTTTGTTCTAGAAGGTTCCCTGTCCTTTATCCTGTCCTCGGAGAAGGATTGGATTGTAAGGTTTGCTCCTTCCCCTTATTAGCTCCTATTGGATAGCCCTTACCCTGCACCCCTACCCTCAGACCCCCCCTATTGGTAAATGGTTGTGTCCTCCCCTTATCCCCCCCTCTCCTTAAAAGCAGTACTTTTGGCCTCCTTCAGGATCACTCGTCCATGATTCCCCTGAGGAATAAATGTCCTTGGAACTCAAACAAGTGATCCCTCCCTATTCCTTCACCTCGATTCTCACATTGGGTTACCGCTGTTCTGCCACGACCCAGATGCCAGTGGCAGGGAGCTGAGAGCAGCCCCTGCAAGCAGCACTACCGGGAACACGGATCTGGGAGCTGAGAGCAGCCCCTGCACGCAGCACTACCCGGAACAGGGATCTGGGAGCTGAGAGCAGCCCCTGCACACAGAGCTACCCGGAACACAGATCTGGGAGCTGAGAGCAGCCCCTGCACACAGAGCTACCCGGAACATGGATCTGGGAGCTGAGAGCAGCCCCTGTACACAGCGCTACCCGGAACACGGATCTGGGAGTGGCCCCTCTCATGACTGCGTCGGTCTCGGGAGTGAGCGGCCGGAGAACATCTCCTGTGACCGCAATATTGCAGTGACATAAGACCATGCAGTTACATGGACTAGCCCAGAACATCAGATACAAAATGGCATGAATTAGATGACTTCTGAGATAGCTTATTTCCCACCAAAACATGCGTTGCTTGCCTCAGGACAGAAGATGAGATAAAACTGGTTTAATCTCCTAACAAGCTGAGGTTACTGCTCCCCTTAGCTGAATCGGACAATTAAGCCACAAGAATTTCACTTCCTTTCTAGTTACTGCCAAAGGTGACATGGACAACAGCAAAAATGTCCTGGACTACCTCAGGCAAGCTTTTCATGCTGCATATGGTCACCAACACTAAAACACATTTCCCTAGGGGTATTTTATTATCAAGTTTATGAAGCAACGCAGAGAATAAATAGACTCCACAACTAAGTTTAGTTATGAAGTGGGTATGTATTGGAGCCCCGGCACAAGCGAGATAGCTCTCATAAGGACTTGTGCCCCGAGCCTCGGGCTGTCCCACAGCTTTATTCACAAAGGTATTCCATATGTAAGAGATTGCACAACTTTGTTATGCATATTCAACCCCTGGCCCCGCCTGTCCTCGCCTCGTATGGTGATCAGGTCCACGCCCTTCTGGGCATGCGTTGTTGGCTCTGGTGGTCGCACGGGGGTCTCTGAGGCTGAAGACTTGTAGTCTTCCTCCGGATGAACTTTTGAACTTTTCCTCTTCTCGCATGCGCTTTTTGGTTCCTCGGTCCTTATCTGGGTACTCCGTGGTCTTAATGAGTTTGGAGACAGAGGGGTTTCTTTATCTGGGCTTTTTGTATCTCCTGATCTCCTCTTGGTATTGTTTTCTATGCAAGAATCCTTAGAATTTTGCATTTTCCTATGCCCTTTGTACCAGGGCAGGGTTTTCTTAAGTAAAAAGGTTAAACTTCAACCCAGAGTTCCACATACTATACTTTAAATGCTCAATTCATAATGTTTTTTTAAGTAAACTCCAAAATCTCTATTTCATTTCATTTCTCCAAAACATCTTCTTGCCAGATAGTTGTCTTCAGGACAGATCTTCAACCTGAAACAAAAAATAACAATTTCTGTGTTGTGTTCAGGTAAAAAAGATCTACCAGAATGACAAGCGCCTTGTGGCTGGTGACCACCCGGTTGAGCTGCTCCTGCATGACTTTGAAAAAAATTACCACATGTATGTGTATCCTGTGCACTGGCAGTTTCACCAGCTTGATCAGCACCCTGTTGACAGGTAAATATCTGTGGTTCAGTTCTGATTTGCTGATTAAACTTAGGCTGTTTTCTAAATAACTCAAGGGATTCTCTACATACAGAACCAGCCCCTTAGCTGTCAGAAGCCAGTATCAACCCCTCTCTAACACAGAACTTTTTCCCTCATTGTTTTCTTGATCATATCCTAGGTCAGACTCTGCTATCCTCTTGCCTTGCATGATCATGTATTACACTGTAAGCTCTACGGTGTCTTAATACCTACTAATGCTCTCAGCCAGGAAGAAGTCCTGTTATTACTGAAGCTAAGAGAAACAGGCTAAGTACAAAGGACAGAGCCCCAGCAGCAAAAATCCACTAGTGAGGTATCCATAGTTTTCTACTAACACCACTGTTGGGGGTTGGATCTGTTTCTTTTGTGTTTGTGGATTTTTTTCCTGGTGGTTTTGCTAGGTAACTAATTGCTGGGTACTTATGGATACTTGACTTAAACAAAAGGGGGCAGGGGGTGGCAGGTTGCTCCTGGGGAGCAGCAGGGAACAGGACAGTTCGGTCCGAGGACACCGCTCCGAAAGGACGGGGGAGTACCAGAAGACCCTGCTTGTTTTTCCTGCTGCTGGATTTTTCTCCAGAGGAAGACGGGACTCATCTCATCACCACTGGACTTTCTTACAGGACTGTTTCTATTTCACAAAACTGCATCTACTACTCAAGGAGGATTTCATCTGGACTGCTTTCAACACCCTGATACCCAGGGTGTCAGGTCACATCCCTGACTCTGTCAGGCCATTTTCGGAGATTTTGTTGGTTTTTTTTGTGTTGCTTGTCTCTTAGTGCTATCACATTTGTATTTTTCTTTGTTTTGTCTAATATTCCTAGTAAAGGACTGTTATTCCTACTCCCAAATCTTTGCCTGAGAGCCTCCAATTGGAAAATTATAATAATCTGAGGGAGGGGGTTTACATTCTCTATTCAAAGGAAGATTCCAGCTTTTTTGCTGGCAGGTACCTGTCTTTCAAACAAAGACAACCACAGAGGTCTCTCAGTTTAAGGAGCATATACAGTCACAATTCAGAGGAAGCTTCCAGCTTCTGAGAACATAAATCAGATTTCAAGCTTTTGGTCATATCACCCAGTGATGGGATCTGTATTTCCAAGTTCAGACCTTCAATATCTCAGGAAAATCACAACTGCTGTTTTAGAACACAATTAAGCCCTTTGCAAGCTTGATATCCTGAGGATAAACAGCAAAACTCCACAAGTGAGGAGCAGGGAGCAAGTTGCTCCCTTCAATACCTGCAATTGCTACAAAAGTAATACTTGTTCTAGGAAAAAAGATGTTAGCAAACAAACATGCAGCAAAAGCATTTTAGCTCATCAGATATTAGACATCTTTATCATGACCTGGGACATATTCACTACAGAAGCACCATAACAAAATCTACTGGGGCATCTCTGATAAAGCCATCGTTGTTGTCTTCTAGCATCTTAGATCAGCTTTGATGATCCTGTGGATTTATTAAGGAAATGCAGCTCTCCATATCTGCTCTTTCTTTCAGATTATTAACACACTCGGAGCTTGCACCCTTGAGAGCCTCCCTTGTTCCCATGGAACACTGCATAACCCGTTTCTTCCAAGAGTGCGATGGAGACCAGGATAAACTCATTGCTTTGAAGGAATGGTGCCACTGCTTTGGGATTAAAGAAGGTAAACCTAAAAAAATAGCCAGATATACCTGACAGAATGTTCCTGCCAAGAACATTACTCAGACCTCAACATAAGGCAAAGAAACTGTAAGCAGAAGCCCATGGCTACTGTGCCAAGAGGAAAACAGAACACTAATAACAAGACTGCGAAAGGTCAACAGGGTTAACAACGTGGCACAGGTTAATCCCAGAAATTATGGGACAGAAGGCATTTGGCCAAAAAAGTAGACTGAAGAAATATGTTTAAAATCCTAATAGCAAGTCCCTAATTTTTAGGCTTTAGCAAGCTAAGTGGAGTGGCTTTGCTCCACTTTAGCAAGCCTAAGTGGAGGCTGATTCTGGTCAGAAGTCAGACACACGGAACCTTTGCTCTTCTCAGAATTTTTCCAGCTCTTCTGATGACATTTTACCAGTCATGAAGGATGAAAGCTGCAAGGAGTTATCTTAGTACATGTATACTTCTGCTAGTGATTGCTCATTCATAGCATCAGTCACTTTATTGATAGTGATACAGCATAAAAATGACTCTTTGGCATAAAATGTCAATAATGTTTTCTTCTTTGTTGCAGAAGACATAAATAAAAATCTCCTTTTCTGAGCCCGGCTGAACAGACTCCCACTACTGCACTAAAATTGGTGAATCCTGCTTACTTCTGTAATTAACAGATTAACAGCTTCCAAGAAAAACGTGGAATAAGGTTCACTGAATTCTTATCAAACAACCCAAGTGCAGAAAATTTCTACATTAATTAACAGCAGAAAAATCTAACTACTTCATAGCTAAAAAAAAGTGTTTCCCCCTACAGGTATCCATGATCTTTCTGAACCAATAAATTCTACTAACCTAATGACTAAGCTGTTCACAAAACTTCAGTAGAATTATAGAATGTAGATTTTATCACTCACTGAAACGGGACCTGTTTCCTTTATTTACTGTATTGTCAGCTTAACATGCTGCATAGAAGTCTCAAATAAAATAGAAGTCTACTTGGATATATGGGTTTTGTCACAACTTTGTTGAAGAAAATTGTTTCTTTCACCTTTGTCCATCTTTTGCTCTCCTCAAGAGGCACAATTTAAGCATAAAAAAAACCCAGGACAGGATGAGATTATTCCTGAATCCCCATAGATTTGTGATTTTAAGGTAAGCACTTCACTGAAAACATTCATAGGCATATTCAGCTTTAAGGAAAAAGCCCCAAATGCTATTCCTACAAAGGATGATCAGCAAACACCTTTCACCTGAACCATGTCACCCCTCCAAAGAAAAGAAGATGGGAGTCAGAAATGCTATTTTGGTAGCTTAAATAGTGGAAGTCCCATCCCCCTCTGCTAACTTGCTCTTGAACCAGCACAGGCTGATAATCATAGTCCAATGCTAGGCTGATGCCCTGGGATACAATGAATTAAACTGTGATTTTCAACACAAGAACTTTTACACAAACCTGAGTTTCCTTCCTAGCACTGCCAGTTTTGTTCCATAATCCTGACTTGTTGCTCATTTCACATTCTGCAACATTACACAGCAGTGTGTAAATAACTCAACCTGGATAGCATGTACAAAAGCACAATCTCTAAGCTAGTTCCATTTGGAAAAGATCCTTTCTCTGGGACTTCAAACATCTTCGGGGAGAAAGTAATTTTGACGGCACTTTTCCAGCCTGGCTGCAGCCTATTGCCTATTTGCTCTGTTTTTTTGTTTAACCCACACAGAGCTGGGTGGCAGAAAGCACAGCTCTCAAACTGCAAGTACACTGCCGGTACACAGCCAGCCTCAAAAGGTAGTGACTTTAACCCACAAATTCCCGTTTCTTCAGGAAAAAGAATTTATGCTGTCTCTCAGTTTGCAGCTTCAGTACTCTCAGTATTAGCACCTGAGTACTCCTCCAGCATCACTAGAATATCTACAGTGAAAAAATAAACAACAAATACTCTTTTCATAACGCATTTCCACTGCCAAGCCTTTCAAATTCTCAAAGGATTAGTAGGGGTTGTTACAAAAAAAACTTTTCATTTTTATCAGCCAAGAAGTAAACTAATAACCCAAAACATCTGAAGAAGGCATGATTCATGACATTTTGTGGTTTTCTGATGCAAGACAGAGTATTAAAAACTTTGTCTCAGTATACAGAGACTGCAGATCCACATCCCTTGACTCTCTAAGAAGGGTCTGGTCTTGTGGATCATGCTTTCAAAACCCAACTATACTGCTGGGAGTCTACTCTGCACAGTGCATCACATCACAGAAGAAATCAGATGGGCAGGAATAGGTGAGCAGGACTGAAAGAAAAATTAATACCTTTTGACATTACCTTTTCCTTTGAAAGGAACATACTAATAACTCTGCAAGATTCCCAGGGTTTCCAGTATAAACACCCATAACTCCTCCAGGTTTCACTAGCTAATTGGGAAGCAGGGGTAGGGTTGAAAAGGAGAAAGTCCTAAACCCATTATTAGTTAAGCAGGATGTGGATGAAAGTCTCAACAGTGCATGAGTGTGTCATGGTACTGTTACACAAGGTAATTCCAGACCATGACATTTATCACCAACTTACCTCAACACATGGATCAAAATTCCTGAAGTTCTCAGGTCTCAACATCAACTTTCAGCTGTCACTGTCACCAACTCCTGACACCAGTACACAATTAACAGCAATTGATTAAAAACACAAAGAGAAATGTCAGAAACAGTTGTGCAGACCCTGTGTCTTGGTTTGAAA
>WBNO01014107.1:0-30645 GCA_013400575.1 Peucedramus taeniatus
ACATCAAGGAACACAAAACACACAGCTTGAGCCTCCTATTGATCATTCAGTGTTCCCTCAAGTGCAATCAAAATTTGAAATCACAAACCAGTTAGCTAATATGGGGACACTAGAAATAAAAAAGACCCATGAAACAACTACAGACAAGATTGTCCTGGATGGTCTTGCAAGAGAATAAGGGAATGAAGAGTAGTACAAATTATAAACTATATAGTATCTCTATGACATTTATCCAGTGCAGCATTGCCTAGCATGTAATGCAGCAGAATGTACAGAAATATCTGCTTTATTTAGCAGTATTGTCTCTGTTTAGATTCTTGGTATGTTTGTGCATGCAGCAAATACAATACAAAAACTTGTTCAAGCAAGCTCGTTTCCATATCGTGCCATTTGGGGTGGTTAAATATGCCCACCTAAAGCCTGCTTGAGGAGTTGTCCTCTTTTTTACTCAATGGCGCAGTTTTGCTTGTTTTGCTCAGCTTTTAGTATTTCAGAATTCTTTTGCACCTTTAAAAATCAAGAAGTTGTCTTTCCTATGGCTAAAGCCTTGGAATAATTTTGTATCTTTCATCTTTCCTACTGCTAAAATAAATGTTTTTCATCACCAGAATCTGATCCAGGGAATCCTAAATTACAAAATAATCAAATGTGGGTGTTTTAGAAGGTGCCAATGGAAGTTAAAGACATTGAGAGGCAATTTATATAAAAACAGCAGGTTAAGAAAAATCAGATACAGAATACCCATTTTAGTTAACTATTGGAACTGTTAAAAGTCTAATTAAAAAAAAAAGAGGCAATAATATACAAAAATATTAATTGCTTCATAATGCCATGCTGCAAAGAGCACTATAGTAAACATTTTGGAATCTTACTGCATATATGAACAACACAGCCCAGAAATTGCTAGGAGGTACAAAACTTTGCACTCAGAGTACAGATTACACTTCATGTAAATAAGTAATGCATAATCACTCAAAATAAATTCCCTTTTATTAATTGTTTTACTTCATTAATAGGAAAGGCAGACAATGGGGAGTTTAGTGGTCTTTGCAGTTATCAGTTCTGCCAGGTTTTTTCTTCTGTGAAAAGCTTTTTATGCATATTTCAGGTTATACGGCAGAACCTACTGGCAATGGAAATATCTAGAATATTTAGATATTTAGAAACATATTGTTCAAAAATAAGTTGAGATTTCTGGGATTCAGTGGTAAAGAAAGTTTCAGTCCAAGAATATTTTGTAATAACTGTGATACTGGGATACCAATTAGAGCAAAGATTTGCAAGGAAGAAGAAGCTGCAGTTTTGCAGGGCAAAATATTAACTATGAAATCTTTCACTCCAACACTGCAAGATGTAGGCTTTTACCCCACATTCATCACAACTTTAAAATACCATCACCAGCCCTGTGTGAAACTCAACATTCTTGTGTCACACAGGGTTCATTTTGCTGCGTGAGGGTTTGCACCTTCTTATTTCTCTCCTCAGGTTTCAGACCTGAAAGGTCTCAAGCTCTCCAGTCACAGCATGGAATGGGTCATGCTTCCTGCTGCCCCATCTGAAGAATTGCCCCCTTTAATGAGAGAGAAAGAACAAACAATGAATAATAGTTCATTTCTGTCACATGCTCAGAAATCTGGGGTGATTGGTGGGCACCTTCATGAATACCAGCACGAAATTGAGTATCTGGTGATAAGCAGGATCATGACTCCATGAATAATGTCAAGCTGAATTTGAGTCATTTATTTGTGCAAGTATTTCCAAATCTGATTTTAAGTCATTTGATAAGATGTAGCAAATAAGCATTTATGTGTTTGCTTATGGAACAGGTTCTATAGCATAATCTATTAATGAAACCCAGATGGCATGAAACACAGTGCATTACTATTTTATCATTTGCCTAAGAGATTTTTACTGTGCTATAATTCCACCTTTCATCAAAAGTCTCATGGCTACATTTCTGCTCAACCTGGGCACTGTTGATGACTGTTCTGTCATGTTGACTGTAGCTCTTGGAGAGGCAAGTGTCCTCTCTGGTGCAGGGCTTCAGGCCAGGGGCAGTGTGTTGAGGAACCAAATGAAACAGAGAGACGTGAAAAAGCAGAGATTATGCACCATTCCTAGAAACAGCATCACAGCAGTTCCCAATGATTCTTGTGGCCTCAGATTTTAACACTATTCATCACTATTCCTATATATGACAGATGCACTATTCCTATTCTGTGACAGAAATCTGGACCAGCCATCTTCCAGGAAGATCTTTCTCCTTCCTATTAAATACTTTGTATAAGAGGCAAAGAAAATGTACTGGGGCTAAGTACAGTGTTGACATTTTTCCATAGAGTATGAACATAATAATTATGCTCTTGCAGTTATGTGTCTGGTTTTCTACATTGATCATGAGAGGATTTATTTTTGAATTTTGCAAAGAAGATGTGTCCGAGCGATTGCTAAAAATTGCATCAGTGAAATAATAACTCAAATAATACCCAATCACCTCTCTCATCTGATTCTGACTTCCATACACCCTAAAAATGTTTAATAAATCTGACTAATACTTTAAATGGGGGCTGGTATGCACATATTGGGTGATACTTCAAGTGTTATATATCCTTGGGTGATATATATCCTTGACAAAGGTGACCACCAGCTGATGTAGCCCAAGTAAAGGTATGGAGTAGGCACTACTTAAAAATGAACTTTCTTGTCTATGAAACTGTCCTTTGTTTTGCTGATTTGGCTGGGACTTCTATTCCAAACTTGCTTTGTCCTTTATTCCTTAAATATCAGTTGAAATAGTGAGTAGAGGGAAAAATAATTTTTCCTCCAACATCTATACACTCTTTCCCTAGATATGCTTTCCAAAAGCAGAGGGTTACAGCCAGAGTTGAAGGCTGACATTTTTCTTTTAAAATCAAACTGTCTGTTACTCACAAAGGCCCCACAGTCTATTTGTTAGAGTAGCATGGCTATATTCTGGCATGAATATCTCAGAATAAATGACTTGAAGGAATCCTGCCAGGGAAAAAAGAAAACGGTGTTGAAACCAAAATGATAACTTCATTGTCAGTGTGCCTTAAAAGAGAAAGTTTGTGGCAATAATTTCTGTGAGAGACAGTTCAGGAAATTTGTACTGGTGAAGACTGAAGTCTTTAATTTTTGCATTCTTCAATGTATCCTTGAGTGCAGAAATAAGAAACATCAGAGAAATAAAAGAAAATGTTTCAAGGAAGACAATTAGGGGAGGGGGAAAGAGTATATTGCCAATATTACTGTTATATGGCTTTTATAGCACCTACATCTGAGAAAAAATGCATTCAGCAAAACTATATTTCATGGTATCCATATCAGTTAATAAATTTTATATTAGTGGTAGAAGATGCTTTTAAAAAATGGTACTGTTTTATGAAAGGTGCTATGTAAACATTGCTGTGTTAAATTCTGACTTTGTGCTTCCAGTCTCACTGTCTTATTTTGTTTGAGACCCACTGTGCCATTTGGATATATGGGAAAAATTTTAAAAATCCCAAAACCCTAAGCTTTTGAAAAGAGGACTTTTTACACCTTTTGAAAAATATCTCATGGCCATTTTGAGCAGTGGTGATCTGTAAAGAAAACAGATTAGAAAGTTTGATAATAGAGGAAGGAAATATTATTATCACAGCTTGAAATCTGTTAACAGGGCCTTCCAAATGGGGCAAACATTAAAGTCAAATAGAAACTCAATTACAGGAAGATTTTCAACTTGTCAAAAATAATTGCATTAATGTCAGCAATGCCGAAGGTCTAAAACAAGGAAACTATTGTACAGTATCTCTAGAAATAAAGATTAAAGGAATGCATAGTGTAGTTTAAGCAAAAGGTCCAAAATGCTCACATTTATTTTGGTTTTGTTCTGAGGCCAAAGACCACAGTACTGAATAAAACTGAAACATCAAGCTATAAATTTCTGACAGATGTTACATCACATGAAGACTGTGGAACAGTCAATAAGAAGAATCATTTATCTGCTTTGCTGTGAACCAAAATTTGTAGTAAATGCACGTACAGGACAGAGAGCTATCAGTTTGGATGAGCTGAACCTTTGAGACATGAACTTATTTCTGCTTGAATGTTTAGCTAATATTGCAGGAGGGAGTGTTCTGCATTTGCAGCTAATGCTTCTCCAAAGTAAATTTTATTTAAAAATCTGTTGAATTACTATAGAAAAGTTATATCCACTACTGATTTAAATGGGATTTTAAACATTTTTTTTCAAGAAGAACTTTGTTTCTTTACTCCCTGATAACCTAGCCAAGGCTGAGATAATATTTATAGTACTACTGTCTTCAGAAGTAGTTCCTGTGTTCATTCTGAGCAGGAACTGCAGACACAACAGGGCAAACTATAAAAACAAAGTAACACCATCAGAAATGTTCTTTCTTTTTCTTTATCTCTGTGTTGTATTGTAGAAGTTCATATATAAAGTGCTGCAATGCACAGAATTATTTATCTACTGATTATTTTTCCTTTTCTTCTTCTTCTTCTTCTTCTTCTTCTTCTTCTTCTTCTTCTTCTTCTTCTTCTTCTTCTTCTTCTTCTTCTTCTTCTTCTTCTTCTTTCTTCTTCCAGGTGTAATTCCAATAATCTGTTGTGGCTTGGACATCTACCTATTCAGTGTCTAAATTCTGCTGAAGTGAATGGATATTAGAACTATAAAAACAAGGACCTGATGAGCTTTTCAGAAGTACTTAGACAGGTTAGTCCTTTTTCAAAAATGTCACTACAGTCAATTTTTTGACTTTAAGCCTCCTGATCTCTTTCAGGTTGTAAAGGGGGCTTATAAGAAGAGAGGGAATGGCTTTTTTACAAACACAGCTAGTCACAGGACAAATGGGAATAGTTTTAAACTGAGAGAGGAGAGTTTTACGTTCTATGCTAAGGAGAAATTCTTTACTCAGTGGGCAGTGAGGCACTTCAAAAGGTTGCCCAGAGAAGTTGTGGATGCTACATCACTGGCAGTGCTCAAGGCCAGGTTGGAGGGGACTCTGAGCAATCTGGTCTAGTGAAAAGTGTCCCTGCCCATAGTGAGAGAGTTAGAACTAGATGATCTGTAAGGTCCCTTCCAACTGAAACAATTTTATGATCCTGTGTCTGTGATCCTATCCTAAATATGCAAGTAATTTTCACAGGGCATTAGATGTTATGAAATTAATTTCTTTGAGAGACTGATGTTTTCTTTACTTAATTAATCTGTTGAAATATTTCACCTCAGGTTTTTTTCTGGTTTTACAAACCCAGGAGCTGATTATGTCATATGACTGGAATGGCTTCTCATGAAAGCCTTATCCATGGAAGTGCCACAAATGTTAATTTTTCTTTAATCTTCTCAAGCTATTGAAGTTGCACAATATTAACACTCAATAGCTCATACCACTATTTTAATAGCCAAAGTAACACCCACACTGTAAGAGCCAGTATTCTGCTAACAGCCAGGATCAGGAACGCTTTTACAGGGCCAGACCAAATACTTTCCCAATCAGTACATTTCCTAAAATTATTTCAGGGACCAATGATGAGAAAGAAATGTTTGACCTCTGGTATTGTTTGTTGAAGAGCTATAACAGGTCCTCCCCTAGCATCCCTTCACCTTTGGAAATCTGTTCTCATTTCGTTATACCAGATCTGCTTCCAAATTCTGTGCTTTGTTACAAGAGCACAGGACTTTTTAATAAACAAAGTAAATGTACACAGCAGAAACACTCTGAGTTTGTGCTAGCTATTTATTTTATTCACATCACAAAGAGATTTGCAGATCACCTTTTCAAAGCTGCATGCAGCTGTATTTCTACACTAGGGGTGTAGAAATCAGTCTAAGTGCTGAGCTAGTAGTCAAGAAACCCTGGCTTAGCTGGTACCATAATTCTTTGGGCTCTCCTACTTCAATAACAGTTGCTATGGTAGTTTTGCATCAGACACGTTTTGCACATGACCCTGATAACACAATCCACTTCTCATTTAAAATGCAAGCATTGCTCTCCAGGCAGGGCACCAGGGCAGACTGTGTCATGGCTCCCTCCACCTCATGTGTGTGAATTTTTTTTCCTTAGAAAGTAGGGCATGGCAGAAAGGAGAATGGACTGTGCCTCATTTTTCTCTGGCATGAAAACACAGTGCAATGAGGAGGTGCACCAAGATGAAGGAGGTTAAGAGCAATCACAGTTCCAGGAACTCAGTGCCTCTGGGACAAATAAACTTATTATTCCACTCATTTCACACTCAAGCATTACATTAATGATGTGGATCCACTGAGTATTGGGCTCTGAAGCCTCGGGTAGTTTTTACTTGCAGTGGTGTCTAGCCAGTAGGCAGAGAGTAAGGGGTGCTCCTCAGGAGACATCCAGGCCATAGAATTTGAAAACAAGCTTAGGAAATGGACTCCGTTCCCTCCTTCCCACCCTGACTAGTTATACTGTTTCATGTATTTTCAGTTTAGGGGAACAATGTGGAGATTTGTGAGCACAGATTTATCCCACCCCATGGAAGATAGTTACCTGAGGCAGCAAGGGAAATTTCTTGCCCCAAGATGTGTTTCCAGGTAGTAGTCAAGGAAACTAAGAAAATCACTTTTTGAGGTAACTGTTTTTCATTAATAATTGAGCAGAGCAACCCAGAGAAAGGTCTAACATTGTGTGGGAGGAATCCATCCCACACTTTTTCCCTCATACTCTCAATGAGGTCTCAGTGAGAGAAAAACTTTGCTTGCTTGTTAAGTTT
The DNA here is from genome assembly GCA_013400575.1 of Peucedramus taeniatus. Taxonomy (NCBI): domain Eukaryota; kingdom Metazoa; phylum Chordata; class Aves; order Passeriformes; family Fringillidae; genus Peucedramus; species Peucedramus taeniatus. The sequence goes on from WBNO01014107.1 coordinate 6,754, forward strand.
GCATACATCAGATGGAAACCTGCATGAACAAAGGGGTGTTTGTGGAAACAGGATTTTACCTCTTTGTGGTAAAACACACTTTTTTGTGTAATAACACACTTTAAGATTTTACCTCACACAAGTCAGATGAGACTGTTCTGGCCCAAAGAAGCCTACCCTTGTAGGCAGCATACATTTTTGTCCTGTAAATGTTTACTCTTTTGCTTCTTGTCATCCAGCTGTCAGAAATCTCAGATGTGCAAGGGAAGCCTAAGCAAGTGTGAAGTTCACAAAGATTCACAAAGACTGAATCTGAAACCTCAAACCCTTTAGGGAAGAATTTGGTCACTTATTTGCTGCTTCAGTCTTTTTACAGATACTTGGCTCTTCTGCTCACTGGGATTTGCATTGTTATTATTATTAGCTGACCATTATCATTTGGACAGATCATAGACAATATAATCAATGAGGTTTTAATCTGTTATTAGTACATGATTGTATCATACTAACATGATTGTGAGATATAATTTTGTCCTACTTTAAAATACTCAAGTGAGCAAGTTACATATAAAACTATGTGTAAGACATTTTTCTCTCTTCCCTTAGACTAAGAGAGACATTCCAACACATTACCAGAGTGCAATTTAGGAAGGACTCATTCAAAATGTTGATAATGGATTAAATAGTTTCAAGCAGAACAGCATAAAGAATCTCCTCCTGCTGACTAAAATGTATAGCTGTGGCTTACATAGTAGCTTAGCAGTTCACATATGGCTTATGTCAATGGCAGAAACCATGTTATTTTCTAAATCACATTGATTTGTTATGTGGTACTGAAAGATCTAAACCAGAATCATTGGCTATAAATTACAGAATCTAGTCTTCTACATTCTTATCTGTGTTTCAGATCCGTCAAAATGAGCCCAAGAGTCAAGTCTTCTATGTACACAATGCTACTAGTCAAAGAGTAAGAGCTAAGACCATTCAATTTCCTCCCTTTTTGGAGCCAAGCCAGATTGACATTTTCCTTTCTGTTATTTTTGGCAAAGAGGAAAGAGAAGGAAAACTTTACTGCTCTGTTACTGATGGTTTTTTTATTTTGTTTTTATTAAAAATGTTGAAACATGGGCTCTATGTCAAAATTATTTTATTATTGAAAGCTGGGTGGGGTGAATGAACTGGCAACAGTTCAGAAAGCCATTAATGGTACTGATAACGGGGAATCCTATCCAGCCTCCACAGCACTGCAATACTTAAATGCAATAAATTTTACTGAAATCGGGTGACTGATGTGCACAGTTAATGAATCGGTAAAGATTCAAAGGTTAATCTGCTGGGAGGTAACAAGCTCTGCCCATCTGATACTGTAACCAAAATATGATATTTGTTAGTTACATGATGATATTTTTTGGGCATACAACAGAAAAAAATGAGTTTTTATTGGCTGCAGCTTTGTTAGGTCTCCAAGACCAAAATGCAGAAAAGGAAACAACTCTAATGGTGATTCTTGAATCACAGACAAAACTTAAATATATTAGAGGTGAAATGTGACTCCCTGAATAAAATATATTGTCAAACATCAAAGGAATTGCCCAAGAAGCAGAGTGTTCCTTGAAGCAGAGTTGCACGTGTGCCCAGGAGCGCCCCTGCCTCAACCCTCAGCCCTTTCCCAGCCAGCACACCCCCTCTCCTGAAAGACCTGAGAGACATGATAGCCGTGTGGAATTTGGGAGGGGTGGGGGAAAGTGTGCAGTCAAACCTCTTAAGAACTTCTCTAACAATAAGGCAGCTTTCTAGAAATAAAGGAGCGAGGTCCAAGCAGACTCAAAATTTAAGTGAAAACAGGAATGGAAAGGAAGAAAAAGATAATTCAACTAACAGCAAGAGGGGTGGGTGAGGTTAAGAAAGCCGATGATTAACTCTCTTGCTTCACCCTCAGGAGACTCACATTCACATTTTGTTTTGCCACACCTATTTTGTGGTGCTGGACATGCTATTTACACTCTCTGGCCCAAAGCCTCCCTCCTCTCCCCCACCCCTTTATATAAGGATAGCACTAGCTACTGCATAGTGAGCATAAAAATGCTGAAGCCTGTGAAAGGTGCAGATCTTGCAGATATTTGTAAAAGACAGAAACATTGCCATGAAAGAGCACACTCCCCGTGTCTTTGACAACACATGGCTTGAAAGTTACCCCTACGTTCTAGACTCTTGATTGTCAGCTCACAGCAGAGAGACAGTCTAAGTAAGGCTTCTAGGGAGTGAAATGTGCTGGTTCCTCCAGTATATTCATTCCTCTGTCCAGCTGACCACGGGACAGCAAAGCCTGAGAACTGCCACTGCTGACAGGAACGTGTTCAACACAAGCTCTGAGCTCGGTCCCTCATCTCTTCAGGTCTCTTGGCACAGGGTGATGGCCCATGAAACCAGATCTTGTATATCCACATCAACCCAGTTTTAGGACTTCTGCCTTTTTCTCCTTTCTTTCTGTGCATGGACCAAAGGTTCAGGTGTTGCACTAAAAATACATTAGTATTTTATTCCCTGCTTGGCTAAAATGACTATAAATTTAATGCAGTCTAATTTATTCAACAATGAAACAGGGATGATGAATATCACATTCCTTTTCTGCAGCACTTCTACAAATAAGCCTTAAATCACTTTCTGAGCAGGGTTTTGTAGATATTATTACAAGACTTAGCTGAAAGACAAGAAACTGATGAACATAGCAGCAAAGTTCCTTGCCCATGGTCACTCAACAGATCAGAGGCAAAGCTGCTTTGTGTTTCTCCAAGGTCTTCCTAAGGCCAGAAGACCTCCTCTAAAGAATTATGCTATTGATTTGTCAACAGGTTACACCAGAGCCAAGCCATACAAGTTCTGGCTCAAGCTAGCAGGATAAAGCAGGATGTCTATGTGCCAGATTGAAGTCTTCTACTTTGGGACAAATCAACACTTCCTTTCTCCTGCAGGATTTGCCAGGAAACAGATCTAGCATATTTCAGTCCAACTCAGAGGCATGTTACCTGAGGCCCAGCTTGCACATGTCCTAGGGCTCCAGTCTGGGGCTTAATATGGCCCTGGGATGATTCCCAACAGATAGAGTTAACAACCTCCAGACTCTTTGTGCTAAAAAAAAAGTAGTAACCAAAAGATCATGGAAAGACAATTGGTGCATTTGGAACATCCAGCTTATTTTGAGTTCTGAATTTCCTGTGTCTGGAAACATCCTTCTCTCTGTGACCATCTTGGTGACAAAGAACTGTCAGCTACAGTGCTGATGGAGGGTTAAAAGAGGAAGGAATCTACTACTGCGTCAGAAATTTATGTGCTTCTCTGCGGCCCTTCATCCCTTTTCTAGGCTTCAAAGTGGTTTGTTATAATGTAGTTATTGGTTATAAAGTGATGCTACTTAGTAATAGCCTACCTCCAGGTAAATCTGCAGGTAAAATGTACCTGCACCAGGAAAATTCTGGTCCCAATACAGTTAAATATTAATGCAATTAACTGCCTGTTTCAGAATCTCTAGGCGTCAATGAAAGATCTCTGAGGTCTGGACCAGGATCTAGCTAGATCTAATTACAGCTTCAGATTGTGAGTCACAGCAACATTTTCCCTAAAGGTGAGAGTGAAACTTCAAGGAAGCCAGTCATTGGCATAGGATGATGACGAGACTATAATAATCTCACACAAAAGCACTTTCCTTATTTGCAGATAGCTGTTTGCATAGATATTTCAGGACAGGCTTTGAAAATTACTAATGCCAGAGATTTGATTACATTTTCAGGTCTTTGTAGGATAACATGAGAAGATATTAATGGCATTAATAGTATTAGAGATTATGTGCTAATTTCCAAGTTCAAGACAGACACATCAGAAAACTTAGAACCATAGTAAGTAATGGGACCATCAGCCAGGATATAAAATTGGGTTGAAAGGACATTTTTTTACTGAAAGTCAAGCAGGAAGCTGGTATGTTCAATTTTAAAGTACTTTGTTGCTTTTCATCTTCTACTTTAATATACCTTGGATACACAGAGCCAGAAGGTAATCAGCAGGAGTACAGCATAAGGGCTTGAAACAGAAAAAAAAAAAAGCCTTTACAGTTATACTACTTTCTTAGTTTGAAGGAGGATTTATAATGTGAGAAAAAGAATTAGAAACTTTAGCGTGGTAATTCAGAACATTCTGGGGAGAGGTAAAATAGTATTTTGTTTATATTTTATTTAATTTGCTTATATTAAGATTTAATTAGTATAGAATTAAAGATTACTAACAGAATAATGAAATATGATTGCCATGACTACACATTTTAGAAGAAAGTATTAATTTATTAAAAATAAAATAGCTTTACATATTTGTATAAATACATATGTGTATCAGGTAGATCAGTTATGAAATGTAAGGAGAGGTCACTGGAGAAAGCTGGGCTAAAGGTTATAAAAATATTAAAATTGTAAAATAGTAAGAGCCATGGTGAGAAAAGCAAGCTCCAAAGCATATTAGGGTAGCATGAGAAGAACTTAGTATACTGGAGGGTAGGAAGTCAGAGTTCAGAACTGCAATTCAGCTCAATATTCTGGAATAAAAAGAAATATTCCTGAAATACCCCCTAAATATGTTTTTATTATAACCTAGTGATCAAGTTTAGCATACTCCCATCTGTTGACTGACTCCATGTGGACTATCCTTGAACTATCTCTGAATAATTTAATGCCTGTGGTCCATCCAGGGAATATCATGGTTGACAGCAGGAATACATGGCAGATTATGTATGGTCAGAGTCTGTATCCTGAACATGGTCACACACAGATCAGCTTTGTTCATCTACAGCAAAGTGGCTGAGAAATGCAATAAACTTATCCCAAGCAATGTTTGGCTTGTGAGATCTTTGAGGGATGTGAGGAAAAATAGGTAATTCTGTCTTGAGGGAAAACACAGTTAGTGAGGTGATGGAGCAAATGTGCACTGCAGCTCAGGAACTGTGAAGATGCTGAGGGAATGACAAAAGGATGATCACAGGATGTCCTTGACAAGAAAGGACAAGAAAATTATTCAAATAAATTCTTGATGTATTTCTTTCCTGCTCATCTAAAAGCTTCACAAAACATTAAAAAGAGAATCCACACTGAAAATGTTATTACACAGAATTTTACAATCAGATGGTTTCTATTGTGAATAAAGTTATCACTGATACATCATATAATTCACAACTCAAGCATACACCTTACCATTAGTGAGATATTCTGTGAACACCGTTTTCCTAGTTCAATCCATTTTATTCTGATTGTCAGAAGGAACTGGAGCCTCTGAGTATCAAATAGGAGGGGCCAGACTTACAGTAAATCATCGCTTTCTAAAGGGTTTTATTAAAAAAAATATATATATAATTCACTGATTGATTTTTAAGGGTTGGGCAGGTTTGGTTTTAAACAAATTCTCCTGGGCAGTTCTATGGTACCAATGAAAAAGCTGGGCTGTGATATCCCACTTTAGTTTAATCCATCCCTGTGACACTTTGTGGTGCCATAAGCAGAATATTCAAACATCAGGAGCAAAAAGAAGAGATCAGGTAGTAAAAGCAACATATCTTTTTAAGAAGAAGTATATAAGACATTGTGTTGTTTTAGATATTATGTGAAAGTCTGTCACTGAGTTACCTTTGCTGAAAGATATGTAAGTTTTTTCTCAGTTCTTAGGGATGTTTCCTAAAGAAAATACCATACTGTCTAGTCCCTCTAAGTTTATCTACCATCAAGATGCAAAACAAAAACAAATTTCAGGCTGTTTCTGTCACGTGAAACAGGTGGAGCATTTCTTCTTTGTCTTTGTCCAACATGAAAGATCGTTGCATCTCTGAAGTTTAAGGCATGTGTCCTTTGGAGTAATGCCCCTTCCACTGGATCTCCTCAAATACTGGCAGCTGCTCAATTTCTTTCCTTGGCCTTGCCAATGACAATATTTTGTGCTTCAGTATTTCCTTTGCATGTCTGTGTCTGACATGATTTTCCTTTCATACAGAAAGAAGCATACAGTATTTTGGTTTGAATACTGTAATTAAAATAAGTTGCCTGCAGACTTTACACAAACAAATTTTGCAATGAGTAATAGTAAAAGAAGTCCAAATGAGTTGAAATATAAAATTTGCTCTGAAATAGGCAGATAAAAATATGGACCTTTTGTTATGCTGGAACTTTTGGTTCTGTGGGAGGAAGTGGGGAAGAAGACTGAGATGCTCCCTTATGTCAAAACCATGTGTGCATCATTAACCACAACATAAATCACTTCAAATGCTGATGATTCCCTGTTTGTCCTACTTTATCTGCCTGTGTCTTCTCACCAATCACCAGTTTCTGCCCAAACAAGGTGAAGTATATAAATATTGAAATGGAATGGACTTTTTTTCTTCTTACTGTTGTGTCTCATGAACACGTTACTTATGACTAGGAGCAGAATCTTTCTGGAAAGGAAAAACAAAAGTACATTTAGGCCTTTAAAAGACAAATGTCCACAGTGGTGTATTTTTACCATGAGTGATGTACTATTAGCAGAGCTAAGCTTTGCAAAAGTTATGTGGGTTTAGGTCTGCTGTTATTTTGTCACTGCTTGTGCCAATGCTCTAATTTTCATCCTGCTTTGATCACGTATTAGGTAACGTTTAAAACAAGGGGTCCAGGATAGTTTCATGTTTTCAAGACTCTTCATTGTTTTGGTATTTTTTTTTCAATAAAACTGATGTTAAAATATAGTTCAGCATTTCNTAACAGTGATCTACGTTGGAACAGATGAAAAAAGATGTTGAAAGTGCACCCAGGAACATGCTTTCATTTTTACCTGCAGAAAGAGTGATGACAGTGGGTAGCACTGTATGTAATTGTAGATTCTTTTTTCATGACATTTAAAATGTTTCTAGTGCTGGCTCCAAGATTAGAAAAAATTTGCACAGGAAATTAAAGCGTTAAATACATACCTCTCAATTTAACATCAAATGTAAATCCAAAGTTTTCTGATCTCAGTTTACCAGAAATTCAGATGATGATATCAAAACAGGACAAGAAAGGGGAAATAAAGAGAGAAAATTTAGGATTATCAAATTGCAGCTCTAGACCAGGATTCGCCTGTCCAGCACAATAAAGTTCTTACTGTCTATGGGACTTCAGAGAAATCTGTCTTTTTACTTGGCCTTTGAAGTCACCAAGACACCAATGCCTGTGATAAAAGAGTTTATTTATAACTTGGTGAGCTTATGTCTTTTCCCACTGAACCAGCAGGCTTTCCAAGGTTTGGGGATACAATTTCAAGGGCTGTTAAACCTCTGTCAAAATTTTTCTGGCCCCCTAAGGAGCCTGACTATCCAGCGTTCTGTTTGCTATGACAGGACTTCATGTGGAAGCATTCACAAAACTGACAGCTTCAACTGCTGCAGTTTTTGTAACAGAAAGTGGCATTTAATCTGAAAAACAACATTAGCAAATCAGGTTATAATTGGGTTTTTATTTCCTGCCTTTTCCCCCTTTATTCCCTGCCCTAAGAGATAAGACAAAGCCCAATAATGTAAGTTCATGATCTCTATGGAAAGATGTTTTTTATATATAACCTGGCAAACTGCAAGAGGCAGGAATCAGAGATTTTTTGTTTGATGAAAAATGTTAAAGCAAGTCCTTAACAGAGACTATAGTATATAATGTAGCACTGGTTTAGGATAATATTGTAATACTTCTGACAATTGTTGTCAACAGTAAACATGAAGACAGGCTTAAATATCTAAAGTGGTAATTCTCCAAGTACCCAGTTTGTCATGTCACTCTGAACACATTTACTGTCAAGAATTTAACTGACAACTCTTTATGAAGTGTTACAAAGAGTTAACACTGAATCATTTACTGTGGTCCCACAAGCCTCTGCATTTTGGGAAGCCTTGATGAAGATGTCCACTCAAAATGAGCAAATACCAACTGGGTGAATGAAAATCTGCCCTCTGCAGCTTCAGATCATGTTTTGGTCTTTTACAATTTAAAATCAGTTCAATTAACGAGACTAACAGAATGATAAGACTGGCTTAAAACAAACCAGTATAATTTGAAAAGTACTGAGAAATGCAGTTGTCTTTGTGATTTGACTTCACTTTTTGATCCTAGGGGATCCCTACATTCAAAATTTTCTTCATAGTCTTGTGAGCAAGAAGTTTTATTTTCTTCTTTTAAATTCAGGCCAAAGCTCTCACATAATCTGACTCAAGATATTGGCCTTAATGTAAGCATAACATTTTATGAGAATGAAGAGAAAGTAATGGAACTTGTCCACACTTCCCTGAAAATAATTATACATATGTTTACTTTCAGATAGTAAATAACAGAGCGATAGGCACAGTAATTTAAGCAGACTGCCAGCTTAGTAGTAGAGCAATTATTAAAAATGGCTGTTTGGGGACAGAACGAAGGTCCATTCCAACCAATAGCCCACTTCTGACAGCAGTCAAGAGCAGAAACTTTGGGAAGAACATAAGGGCAGGACAGCTGTACTGTGCTGTGTTGTGCTACTTTCCTGGCATACTCCTCCAGCCCACCCTGGGTCTGAGCTAGTTAATTCAGTGGATGTTTCAAAAAAGTAAAAGTAAAAATAAAATAAGGACAAGGAAAGAGAAAGACTGAAAATAAGATAATAGGGACTTTTGTATTTATTAGACTGAGTAAGGAATGCTGATGGAAAGATAAGCAATGCTTTAGTCAAAGTATCCCAATTCTGATAGAATTGGTTCACACACTATTATCACAACCACAAAAAACATTTTATCAATAAATGTATTCAAATACACGTGCCGTGACAATCAGCCTTTGCACATTACTTACTTAATTAATTTCATTGACTAGAAACGAGGTCCTTGTGAATGTCATAGTCCAAGAAAGTTTTCATCATCATCTCTTGTTGATATCCTATACCTGTTCAGCAGGTAGCATCACACTGCTGCAGGAGGAGATAGTGTTGTAGAACTGCTGTAGCATGTTTGACTTTTTCTCCTTTAATATGATGATCCTAAGACATAGGAAAGAAATAATTGTCCTTCAATGTGTATAACACATTCTGTGTATACATTGTGTGCGTAAAGTGCCTTGTGTTCACAAAATGGCAAAGTATTTTTATTATGGTTAAGCAAAAAATTGTACATATGTCTCCAAGAGGTTGAGCTGGTGTAAAGAAATTTTCACTCTGTTGAGGCAACTCAACAAAAGCTGCATTAACACTTCCTTGCTTTGATGTCAGAGATCTTGAAAAATATTATGATGGAAAATAAATACTTTGTCCCTATAGCTGTATCTGTTTCCACTGTGAATCTATTAAAATAAGGAGTTTCTCTTACAGATTAGTGGCACCCGGAGCTGATTTAAGCAATGACAACTTTGGAAGTCAATTTATATTTGAATCAGGAAATGACTCAGTATTTTCTGAAGTGTTACTTCAAAGCTCGTTCTTTTATAGTTAGGTAAAAATGATATCACATCTTCAGAATGTTAAATTAAACAATTGCATAGAAGCCAGGACTTATTTCTGATGGTGTTTTAAACTCTTTTTTCGTACTGTATATATATACACATGTACATATATATACATATACATACATGCATATATCTCTCCCAGGATAGTTTTTATCATATCTGGACAAATAATGAATAGTGTCATATACACATGTACTGGTTCTATAACACCTTTTGCAATACTGCTTGTCACTGTTTTCTGTTGCCATGCATATAACTTGTCTACAATGTGTTAGAATTAGTGGTCTTATGGTTTATGGATCTCTTGACATTATATCCCATTATTATGTTAGCTGAAATTTGACCTTCATGTGAAGGTGATAGCAAAAAAAGATGTTAGCCAATAAGAAGTATTTCTACAAATGGTCAAATGACAGTGGAAAAGGAAATATTTTAATAAAGCAATGTTAATACAGCCCAGGATCAACTCAAGTGAAACCCCTGAGGAAGCCTATCTGAAGAAACAAACCATACTTTTGGCATAGTGTACTTTACTGCATGCCCGACACATTTTCCACAAAGCTCTTGTATATTTTCTGTATGAAAATCTAAAACATAAAGTCTTACATTTTGCAGTTGAAAAAATACAGGAGATTTAAACCAGCAATGGTTCTGCCGTATGCCTGCAGATTTTTTTTGGCAATTAGATCTGAAGGAAATTATGTATCTCAAAAAAAAAAAAAAAAGAAAGAGAGAGGAAGGGGAAGGCTGATGAATGTGGTCATATAATATGATTGAGGTCTTTCTTTCTCTAACAAGTAGAATGTTTGTGTGAACTATAGAAACACAAATAACTACTATTGTTATGATTACTAAGTGTGTTTTCAATATGATCAGCTCTAGTCTTGGCACCTATTGAATTAAGGAAGTGTGGGACTCTGTGACTGAGCCTTACTCATGCCATGGTCCCCTTAAGGGAATGACACTGAAATTTCCCCAAAACTGCTGCTACAGTCTACTCTGAAATTATTCTTGAAATATTCTTGCCAGTGAAATCATCACAGAGCCTCAGAAATTTTACTATAATGGAGATAGGCTTGTGGCCCAAGGTTAAATTGAAGTCTTCAGAATTGTAAACAGCCCAATGAAGAGGACACAAAATGTGGCTGTTGGAGCAACAATGTAGAGTATCACTCCAAATTTTAGTTTGATCAGCCACTGAAACAAAATGTAATTTATGGGTAAAAAATTGATGCACTATGATTAAAATGAAAAAAAAAAATCATGAAATTCAAAAATTTTGAAAGATGAAATGTTGACAACAAATATCCACATAGCTTACCTAAATTTGGGTCTAGAAAGCCAGATGTCATGGGGGAATGACAGTAGCCAATTTAGTTATTTCTTCCCACAGTAACTCCCTGTTGAGGTGCTGCCATTATGATTGCTTTTTATTTATGGTCTTATAGGATCATGTTCTTTCAGAAGAATCCCAGCAATGACCAGCATCCACAGGTGTCATATTTTAGCTAATGTTCCAGTATTGCTGGTCTTAGGCATTCTTTATCTTCAATCATAATTATTCCTGAGTTTTAGAGACTTAGGTTTATTTTTTTGATATAATTTAGAAACCATGCTTATCTGATGTTTCAGTAGATCTATGGCTACAGACTATGTCTGTATGAGTACTGAATTCCAGACAGTTGTTGTAAGATAGGAGAATAGAGCACATGATCTTCAGAAGTACCTTTAAACTGTTTTCAGCAGTTGCGTTCACTGGATCTTACCCCAGCAGTACTTCTAAAGGAAAAATTGTCTTAAGATTTCAATTGGAATTCAAAGTGTATTTTACTGCTATACCAACAACTAGGAGCTCAGAGGTCTTTGTAAGGTTTAGATGCACAGGATGTTGCAAAACAACAAACTGAATCATTTTTAGAAAATCCCCCAGGCTGAAATCAGTCTGTGATCTGGAGGAGTTTCTTCTCCCTCTGACTGTGTATGGTTGCTGGTAGGTACCCATTTCTAACCTGGCAAAACCTTTGGTTCCCCTCCTGCCATTCACACTGCAGTGCATGGAACAGAACTCTGGGGCAGCAGCTGAGCTCAGCATGTGGGCACAGTGTGGGGGAGAATCTCCAGGAGTGGGTGGGTGTATTACATGACTAACTCCACCAAGGGAAAACCAAGGAGGTAAAAAGCCTTGTTTGTCCTCTTTCATGCAGCTCATGGCTACTTCAGCCCATCTTTTCAGCACTTTTGCCCTTCTATTTTACAAGCCTGACAAACTGAAGGTGACTTACATTTCTCTTGGTGCCCTGTAGCACAGTGAACCTTTAGACTTCTTGCAATGTAATTCTTCTACTCAGAATGCTGGAGATGCAAAAAGCAGCAGAATGAGTGTGTGTGCAGAGAGGGAGGGATTAGGCAGAGATGTAGAAATAAAATAAAATTAAAAGAAAAATAAAAGTTTGCCCTGGACTAAATATTCCCTACATGTTTTGCTGAAAATAAAGAAATCACAATTCTACTCTCATTCAAGAATTTGTACTTTGCAGAAGCAAAACACATGAAAATTTGCACTTTCACTTATAAAATCTCTGTGCTATATATAGATAAATGGCAATAAATGGAATTGCCCATAACATTTTATTTCCTGTGATCCTTGCTTCATTTGTAGAGTTCTGACTTTTTAAAGAGGTATGTGAGAGGATGTCCTACTTCAGGTCAGGACAGGGATCATTTTTGCAGTAGCCCAGAGAAGGTGTGGCCAGAACATGGAGGTTATTCTAAACCACCTCACTCCCTTCTGGGCAGAAGGGATTCCTTCCAGTTGAGCAAACGTGGTGAGGAAGTTGTCTGGTATTGCTTTTTGTCATGGGGTTTCTGTGGGAGTCCTTTCTTTTCTTATACCTTTTGTTATTAATATTGTTGCTGTCACTGTTGGTTTTATCACATTGTTATTTCCATCATATTGTCCTTAGCTGATGATTTTGACCTTTTGTGCCTCCAGCTGGAGCAGAGAGGAGTGGCAGTGGCTCATGGTTTTAGTGGGAGAATTGGAGAACACCATTACTACATCATGACAGAGGGAGAAAATGCAAAATCAATGAATGCGACTAAACTGTTGAGCCTCAAATGATGAAGGTGCAACTGGGCACAGTGGCAAGAATGATGCAGCATAACTATTCTGGATGATGCAGAATAAATCAAAATACCACTTTTGAAAAAAACAAAATCTTGCTGCAAGAACATACATTTATTCCATCCTTTCTGGAATGAGGATTGGGAACAAAAACTTGCACTGCTCCTTGTGTCTGCTCAGTGGGGTTTTGGCTTGGGCAAGACTGGCCAGATTTTTGACCATATTAAAACAGTATTGCATTAATGTCCTAAAATACATCTTAACCCACCAAAAGAGAACTTTGCCTCCCCCCAAAAACCCCAGCAACAAATAAACAAAACAAGTCCACAAACAAACCTCCACCCCAAAACCAGATGAGAATTTGGGAAAAGGAGTGTTAAATCTAGGATCTCATGTCTGTAACATGGAGCTATCCTTGCTCTCAGGTGAACTCCTGGGAGAGCTGAGGGCCAGCCATCGCAGCTCCATCGAGGGCACTCCGGACTCAGGCTGGTGTGGTCTGCACCACGTGACTGCATGGATGCTGAGCTCCAAGAGGAGCTCACTACCCCAAGAGCCATTCCACAAGTCTTCTATTTGATGTGAAATAACTGCTCCTGCATAGATGCTCTGGATTTGAGTATTCACACTTAATTTTAGGCAATTGTTCAGCGTGTGTTTTTCAATAATGAATGACTGTACTAAAAATTAAACGCAAGGGAATTGCCTCTTGGCACTTATGCTACCAGCAGTTCCAGGAAAGATTATCCACTGCTGCACTAAGAAAGCACTATACCAAATGAGGAGTCCAGATGTTAAATTTGTACATTATCTTCCTGATTTCTTCCCCCATGCATAGTTAAACTTTTCAAATATTTTATCTCTTATCCAGATATTCAAAACCTTCTGCTTTATGGGGAAGACCATGAGATCACCCTGCCTGAAGCCTAAAGAACTAAAGAGACTAGTTGTTCTTTCAGTCAGCTTTAAGTCCTTAACTCACAACACAGGAATATAGGCTATTATCCTTAAACCATTTTGAGCAAAGTACTTCATAAATAGTCTGGCTGACATAAAGATTCTACCATTTAAACAGCAGAGTAAATGCAAAAGAAAGACTAACTCAAGCTGTAAGCGTTGCCCATGTACGTGGAGTACTTTTTTAAAGGTGCCAATAAATTGTAACAAATAGCTTAACACTTTGAAACACAGTGGAAAAGCCAATTAACAATACCTTGGAGCTGCAGTTGGAAATATTGTGAGCCAGTTGGTCAAAACTGGCTTTCAGAAATAATACAGAGCTTACTAATTTTACCATTAAAAGTCAGAAATACAGCAATTAACTGGAGTATCCTCATTTTACTTTGGACTGATGCTAGTGTAAGAAGGAAGGATACTCAAACCAAAGCCATTCCTTTGACATGAATTTCAGCCCAGAACTTTAGTCATCAGAGAAAAAGAGGGATTTAATCATGTAACATTTCCAAAAATACATTCATTTCCTTTTCTTCATAGCATCTCTTTTAAATTATGGATTACAAGCTAGCTGAAGCCTGGAACAGGGGGATCTCCCTTTTAAGTGCTCATGTATGGAGCAGTGGCATCCCAGCTTCTGGCTAGTATTATGCAGTGCTAAAATTATATAAGTGATAATTCACAACACCTGTGTTGTCTTTTGGGAAGCATTTGTCATATTCCAAAACACAGCCTTAACATCTTCAGGGTTCTCAAGTGACACATTTTGGCTATCTCATGTTGCTGCCACTTTTTTACGTTCTGCTAACCCAATGAACCACCTTTTAATACATTTTCCTGGCAGCCTAGCCTTAAGGGAGACTCCCTGTTCTCTGTCATAATTTCTCGTAGTTCAGAAAATCAACTGTGTTGAAGGTGCTTTCTTCAGAGCTGCAGGTGGCAAACTCAGTAAATATCCAACAGTGCTAGTAGCAGGGTTTGGTGCTAAGCCTGCACTAATATAATTTTTCTGACCAGTCAGACTCATCAGTCACCACTCCTTTTATGGTAAATTGGAAGAGCTCACCTGTCCCTCTGTTCACAATATTTCATCAGTGAAGCTTCTTTGACTTCACATGCCCCAATGCAGGAGAATATTTCACCTGCTATTTTTCTCTGCTTTCTTCCCCTAAAGGTGTGGATGTGATAAACTGGTAAAAAGGCATGTGCAATAGAGCTTTCTCTGTCTTTCACCTCACTATTTAACAGTGTGCTCTCAAAATGGGTTCTGGTCAATCTCTAAACAGAAGCATTAAATAAACTTGTTAAAAGCCCTTCCATTTATATCCTATGCAGAGGCAGAATTTGACATGCATTGCACAGTTTAAACTGACATATTTTGAAATTATTTTTTAATATCTTAGAAAAATATTTATAAATAGTATGGACACACAATATATGGATGTTTAGGAGAGTCATATAGGCTATTGATGCCTCTAACTTGAAAAAAGGCAGTCTTAAATAGGACTTGTGGGAATACTAATATAGTATATTGTGTTCACTTATACTGTCAGCATATTTTATGAATAAGTAACCAATGGAAAGATCATTTTTCATTAGCATTCTATTAGTATTCAGACTCACATAAAATGTTTAGTAATGATGAAACATTAAATTAGACAGCAGATTAACAGTGTAGACAAGAACATGGATCTCAGAGAGAACTTCAAACAATTTGAGTGATTTGGTTCAACTAAAATTCCCCGAGGAAAACAACACTTCTTATATGAAACTTGACCCTTGAAAAATGTTAAAATCTTATAACATGATCACCACAGTATGTGTTGTTTTATAGCACTTTTAGAGCTCTAACTGATCATTTCTATAAACAAAGTGACTTCCTGTCTTCAGTCAATTGCTTAAGAAGAATGAAGCATGCCAGCTGATAGATATGGATGTAGCAGAGAAGCTAAGGAAGAACACTGAGAAATAGGATAAAATCCCCACCAAGGGACATGCTAAAAAACTGTGATGAATTTTTGTCTTTAATTTTTAAGAACTACTCTAAAAATCTAGAAAGACAAATCTCTGTTTTAAATCCCTTGTCAGTAGGATTTATAGAGCTATAGGTTGCTCCAGGCTGGAAAAAGGGAAAAAAAACCAAAACAATTAAATCATAACAACTGGCTAAATACTGCCAAACCCCAAATTTTCCTATATTTTCATATTTTATTTGAACTGAAACAACAACTCTTTTCTTTGATAGGATCTACAATCTCTGTCTACAATTTCAGTTAGGTTTGGTATGAATATTCACGAGTGCTCTTTCCTTCACAAGGAAGCTCTCAAAAGAGAACTCAACAAGGCACAAGATTACTGATGACTTCTAAGCAAAGCTTTCCACCTAAGCTCTCAGAGTCCATATTTGGAACCAAAATGTGGAGGTTTTTTTTGCAAGGAAAGCTCTGATTTCTCAGTTTAGAGCAGTTTCCACTAGACATGGACTATTCACCACAAATGGCAAGCTAGGTGCTTAGTGCCAGGACTATGAAGTTTGTAAGTAATCTATTTCCCATGTCATAAAGATATTCAGTGACTTCAAGTAAGACTATAACATCTCTATTGATCACAGTTTAAAACAGAGCTACAGCTGTATTTTGTATGAAATCCTAGCTTCAGAGAAGCCAGTGTCTTTTTGCATTAGCTTTTGATGGACCAAGATTTCACTCCTTTTTTTCTCTGTCAGAAAAAAACATATTTATCATCTGGAAGCTCATTGCTCTGGGTATGAAGAGTAAGTTCTGATGCACCAGTTGCAAAATATTTTGTATTCTAAACAGACTTTTTGAACCTCTAGTGGAGTCGATGAAGGTAAATGGGGAAAGAACATAATCCACTTTCATTTGGTCTTTGTTTTTTCAGATTAGCAATAAGTACTGATTTCCATTAGTTAGTAACATGTCTTTGTCAGGAAGCATTTGGTAATGCTTTTCAGAGAGGAATAAAAGTCATAGTAGTATAAGCATCATTATAGAGCTGAAACAAATTTCAGCTAACAATTTTATAGTGGCCTTCTATTCTAATGTTATCATGAAATTGCACCTCCTCAGGTGTTTTCATTTTGTTAGTACAGCAGGAAGCTAAGACTTCAGTAAAACATTATACATAGCATAAAAGACTAAACTGGAAATTTTGCAATGTGTCATTAATTTCTTGTCTTGTGTGCTCTGGCACTATTCTAAAGGAGTTAGTAGCACAATATTTACTAGTTTTATTGGAGGATTTCCGCTGTGATTGCCCAGATGCCATCTGCTGAAATCCAGAGTCAGTACAGTATTTCAGTAAAGCAAAATTCCTTGTACAATTGGGGTCTGAGGGCATTTGCCGCTTTCTGATTTCTCACCACACTACACAAATTTCCATTGTTTGTTCTCTTGGAAAGGATACTCCCTTTCCAGTGACCAAAAAGAAAAATAGTGAAAAAAAGCCCTTATAAATATTAAAGTATTGCTATCAATAAATTTTGCTGCACTTTATGATCACACAGGCAATAAAAAGGCCATGCCATGGCTGGTGATGTCTCAGGCTTCCTGAGTCCTGGCTGTCTGCACTGACCCTGCAGCTCACGGCCGCTGGTTTGGGGAGCTCCTGCTGGCCCAGGCAAGGAGCAATGCTGGGCAGGGCTGCCTGCAGGGCAGTCAGCTGACTGATGGGGAAGGAAAGTAGTGCAGCAAAGAAGCCATGCCACTGTAGGGAGGAGGAGTGCGCTTATTTTTGTTCCATTTTTCTACAGAAACTGTCAGTCATGCTGCAGCATGTCAAGCCCAAGCAAGCACAGTTTGCTGTTTGCAGAGTGACAGGCTCACAGCAGGGTTGGGGCTGGCTGGCACCTCTGGAGATGGCCTTGTCCTGCACAGAGCAAGGTCAGCCTCAGCAGCCTGCATGGGGCTGTGTCCAGTAGTGTTTTGAATCTTTCCAAGCACAGAATTCCACAGCCTCTCTGAGTGGGCTGTTATTGCTTTGCAAGTTTTAATTGCAAAACTTGAGTCCCTTTTGCTCTGCAGAAATGCCAAAAGGCACCTTTCAATGGCTTCTGCAGACAGTGCTGCCTTTCAGCTCCTGTGAAACTGTAGATGGTTCCAGAGGACACCAATCCCTGCAGAACTACCCCAGGGAACAGGATCTAACCTTTAGCTAGAGGCAGGATGGGGTGGCAAGATGACCACAACCTCACCACCTGCTTTTCGTAAGCCACA
This sequence comes from Peucedramus taeniatus, assembly GCA_013400575.1. Classification (NCBI taxonomy): domain Eukaryota; kingdom Metazoa; phylum Chordata; class Aves; order Passeriformes; family Fringillidae; genus Peucedramus; species Peucedramus taeniatus. Next base: position 24,540 of record WBNO01014107.1, read on the forward strand.
GTTCAGGCAGCTTGTCCAAGTGCTGCTGGAAGTCTTGGCAAGGTCAGATCCCCTCATTTCCCCTCTCTTGTCTCTGTTTTTACTCTGTGCCACAGCAGAAAATGGTCCATCTTAAGGGAAGAAAATCAACCTTTTGAGAAGCTTCAGATCTATTGCTTTAAAATGCAGAGAGAAAAACAATCTCTGCATGACCAAAATTCAGTGCATACTCTGTATTTATGAATTACTGCACAATTACTCTAACTAGTTTCACCTTAAAGAGAAATATAGTATTAAGCCCAGTAATTTCATCAACATTTAACATCACAAGTTATATTTCTTGAGACAGAGAAAAAAAAAGCAGACAATAAAACAACCCTCCAACACCTGCACAGTTGCCTTGCTCCTGATTTTTTCTTCTAGGACTTGATACTGCAAGCTTCCCACAATTATGATCCTTCCTGCTAATGTGAACTTAGAGGATGTGGATCTCTGTTCATCTAGCAATGAAATTCAGTTGCAAGCTAAGTAAGTGCAGATGCAGCAATATTTCAGCTCTGATTTCCTCTGATATACAGCCTAAATATGATGCATAAATATATGCAGCATAAATATATGCATAAATAATTGCCAGCCAATTCCAATTACAGAGTAATCAGAGCACTGAGGAAGTCCAGATATTTTGAAAGACATTGGAGTAAAGCTCTATCAGGACAACTCATGCAGAGAATTTTGGACCCATCCCCCAAAATTTCCTAGAATTTTCTTATTCCTACCCTAAAAATGAACAAAAATATGATGCTTTACCCCCTCCTGACTCCTAATCTTTTCTTTCTCTCCTACACTTCAAGCTTCTTTTAAGAAGTTTGGGTGGAAATACTTTTATTTTTCCAAATGCTGTGAGAATAGCTGGTCCTGTAACACTTCCAGAGCAGCTTTACTTCAAATGCTGCCACAGCAGCAAACGGGTCTGATGAGGATTAACACCTCCCTGTAATTGGTGGATTTTGATCATTTACAGAAGTGACGTTACTCCCACTGCTCTCATTGATTTTGTTTCATAAATCCCAAGTGTGGTATTATCCCCCTGTAGTTTAACTGCTTTTTAGGTGGTGGGAAGGACGGCGAAAGGGAAGAAAATGGGGGCAAGTTGCACAGTTCATGCTACGTTTAAAACTCTAATCCACATGTTTTATTTCAACATTCTCTGGTTTAGGCTGCCTTATTTTCATTTGTAGCTCTCTTTGTTTCTTTTCCTTTGGTTTGCAATGTGTTACTTTGCTTTCTACCATCTAAATTTGCTGAATATTTAGAGGTGCTTAGATTTGGTGGTAAAGAAGGTCACACAGAGTTCAGAAATGTTTGGAAAGGAAAAAAAAAAAAAAGAAAGAACCCCTATTTTTCTTTTGCTGATGGAGGGTGCTCATGATTTTGTGATTTGCATGGTAAGGGTTATTGGGGACTAGCTCTGGTACAGTTTGTCCACATGCACTGAGGACAGTGCAGGGCTGCGATGCTGTTTCCTCACATGAGATCATATCTGCAAATGAGCAGTGGGAGTTCTGCTGGGGGGAGGAAGGGAAGAGACAGACTACAGTCCAATTTGAAATAATTAATCTAATCTTCCTGTTACTACTCTGACCAATTCATATCATCCTGCTGCTCAAAACAAACTGCTGGATGTCGCGTTCCCTTTTTTATAGACTTCCTGTAGCCATTAGCCCTACGTCAGCTTATGTGATATATCACGTATCCTTTAAAATTCTACATTCATTTGAATGAGTTCTTGAGTTATTAGTTCCTCCATCCACCCACCAATCCCTCCCTTCCCTGCTCTGCTCCAGGTAATCAGCAATTCAGCAGGACACTCAAAGCAACTGCTTATAAAATTATCTATCCAGGAGGATGTTAGAGGTTTTATGTATATACAGAGGAGGACCAAAAACAATTGGCTGGGTAAAACATTTACACATAACTTCTGGCTTTCTCTCAGGCAGAGCTTTTGCAAGGGATTTATAGGTCAGATTGGCTCAGCAGTTTCAGCCAATTGCCCACCCTACCTTAACAAAGCTTGCGTGTGTTTGTACAGCTGTGCTCATAGCTGTGGGAGTCCCAGGGATCCCACAAGCCTTCAGTTCCTCTACCTCCCCTTCATCATTTACCAGCACACAAATGTGCACAGAATGAAACTGTAGAAATCTGTCTGACTAGCAGGTTAAAGGCCCAGGATTCAAACCCTGTTTATTTTCTTTGCTTGATTTCCTGCTGCTACAGTGAGTAAATGGTATTTTTCTCCTTGCCTTTTTACCTGTTTGCCTATCACTGTTTGGCCAAGAATGAAAGAAACCATCCCTTTCAGACTCCTTTAGAGGACTTCAAGGGACACAGAATGTTTATGTGCTGCTCTGGGTCTTCAGTGTTTTGTTCTGTTTCAGCGGGGATGTTGGTATAAAATGGGATATAAGTCACACAGAAGAAAACCCACCTGCGTCTCTTGAAACTTCATGCTAAGGAAGTGATATGTTTTAATTAAACCAATTCACAATTAATTCCAATGTTTGATGCTGAGCAGTTTAGAGGCAGTTAATATACCTTTTTGAACTGGTGCCACAAATTACAAAGTCTGCCATCTGGGGAGGTATTATACTTGAAATTAAATTAAAAAAAAGTCAAGATGTTTCTGAAAATTAGCTAGCAAATTCCAGCCAACCTTGCATACATTAGGATTTTTTTGCACAGTAAAAGAAAACAAGGAGGAAAAAAAGGTTCTTAAATTATATCTATTAACCTAATAAAGTCCAGAAACTAAGAATTTCAATAAAATGTTAGCTTAGCTAGTGATTTCAAAAGAAACTCTATTTGTATTTCAACTATTATTGTCATTCCTAAAGTATGATGCCACTTTGATAAAAGCTCTAATTCAGAAAAGTATAAACTCTACTAACAAAAGAAATTAAAAACTGTCACATTTTCAAAGGATCCTATTACTCAGTTCTTGCAGACATTTCTAATTAGAGAACTGTATTCATTAACACTTGATATGTTAGCAATCTGCCAAGATTTCTGCTTTCTCTTTCAGTCATTTGGGCCTCTGTTCTGCAATGAGCTAAGCAAAGACTCATGGCCACATCCAGCCTGACTCTGAGGCAAGAAATTCAGAGAGAGTGACAGCAAAAGGTAGAGAGGCTCCAACACAGAGCTTACAGGGGCAAAGGGACATTTTAGTTCCTTACTCTTCTGACCCCTCCTTTTTTTTTTTCATTTTACAATTCTGTCGACATAAAAGGAAACAAGGAAAACCTCAGGTGTTGTCTCCATTGGCATCTGTTTTTGAAAGTGACTTCACCAAAATGTTTAAAGAGAAGTCAATCACTCAGAATTAAAGATTGCATCCATGTTTGAAAAATAACTGAAGTTTCTGACTAGAAATAAAAAAAAAAAATCAGTCTGCAGTTTCTGTTGCAGCACTCAGAATTGCATCTGACACATTTGAAAATGTGAAATAAAAATCCCAATTCCTTTAATTTTTCCATCCTGCTCTACACTAGTTCTGGTTTGCTTGGCTCTTCTCAGATTAAACCCACTTTGCACATCCAGTAAGATGCTTGCTAGCTGAAATGAAGTGAAAAGAGAAAGAGGAAGTATATGGATGCACAAGTAACATTCACTTACCAAATGACCATGCTTAAACTTTTCATGGAGAGTCTCAATGAGATGCCCCAAGGAAGTATTGTAAAGAAACACCAAAGGAAAAAATGGTGTTAAGCACAAGAAATCTCCAAACACAGTATTCTTCTGTACAATTACCCATACTGTTGCTATATCAAAGTTTTTCAAGAATCTGGAGATTGACTTTTTGGAGGGGGAATGGGTGGGAGGCAGGAGAGGAATTGCTTTTGACACATTTTTAGGTTCATATTTTCATAATTTCTGTCCAATTTTAATGGTTGAATTTTTGTTTTCTTAAGTAGGAGCTGAAATTATTTTCTCATCAGAGTCCTCACTTTAGGACAAGAGAGTAGTGGAAGAAAGAGCTTCACGCCATACCAAATCAAAGATCCTACTTTTAGCACGTGACTTCACACTTTTTTCCTTCCACAGACATATTCACAAGAGACCTTCAAGAGCTCTCTGGTTGTCACAGTGCTGTCTCTTGACTCAGGAGAGTTTCCTCTGCATCCTGGAAATAATTTCAGAGGCATTTCATGGATAAGACAATAGGACTTCCATAGTCAAAGCTCAGGATAAAGTGAGGAGAATAGTATTCGCATACCAGTGCATATTGTCAAATTCTGTACATTTTCATTAAGGAAGTAAGCAATATTATTCACTGCTGAAAGTATGACTTGCTGAAGGAGCAGCTACTCTTCTTTTCCAGTTTATGAAGTTAGATTATAAGCAGGCAGTACAGGAAGGGGTGAAGGACTGGAAAACTCAAGCCCTTCCCTTGAGATACATTTGGAAAAAATCTGTGGGAGAGCTGAAGGAGTTTTTGTTTGACTTTCCGTTTGTTTGGTTTGTTATACTTCAAAATAGAAAAAGAGCGTGGATATAATACAAATCTGTTCAGTGTTACAAAAGATCCACCTCCCATATTAATCAAAACGTGCAAAGATAGACATTTAACTGAAAGAATTTGTACAGTATGTCAAGAAGGAGAGATTATTGCAAAAATCTGGAATGGAACGTCTCAGTGAACAGGAATAGAACACAAACTTATCTGGAAGTAAATGAACATGTTTGAAACCCTCTTTTGGCATGCATGCAAAATTCATTATGTGTTTTGCATCCTAGTGAGACAAGGTCTCCTCAAGGCTACTAGCCTAAAATCTACACTTATTTCTGAAGAACTCTAGGAGCTTAGTCCATTACTTAGGCCAGAAGATTTTCTTTTGCTTTTTTAAATTATCAGATTAACAATGAATTTTAGACCTGCCTCACCCAAATAAAAAAGATAAAAGCACACCAAAAAAAGGAATTAGAAACAAATAAATATGCAGCCTGACAATTTTTTACTTCTTTTGTTATCACTGAGACTAAAATTAGAGGAAAATCCAAAGATGCAGTATTTTTTCACCACCTTGTGCCAAACATTTTTTTATACTGATAGGGACCCCATCTTGTCAAGAATCAAGTCTTGACAACATACAATAACTACAGCTACACACAACAAGTTTATAGCTTTCAGACCAGAATGGAAAATCTTAATTACCATCTGCATATTTTCCTCAAATTTCTAAGGTGCTACAGATATAATTCTAACAGTATAGGTCATATGCACTTATGGGTTTCTAGTATGATTAGAGATTCACAATTTCCAAAGTGAAAATTTGATGTGAATGAATGGTAATTCTTTAGTCATGGTATTCTGGGGATAAAGCTTCTGAGCAGTAGATAATGCATTAAGGTAGATTTTGCTTTTAGGTGATCCAAGCAGAGAAATTTATCAGTTGGTAGAACTGCACAGCGCCAGGCAGTATCAGCCCCAATTTTTGTGAGAGGGGCACATTGCAGAGAACACGTTGTGATTGTTATCAATCCTCGCAGAGAAACCAAGGACCAACAATTTTCAGGCTTAAACTTGGAATTTGTGAGGTCTTGAGATTTGTCGAACATTCTGGAAGAGTTTTATAATTGGCAAGTGACACCATTCTCATGCTGGTAACATTTAGATTAAGATTGTGCTTAATCTTTCTTTTTTCTTTTCAGGAAGGGTACTGCTTCACCGAGGACTCATTCTTCCTTGTATCCTTTTATGGTTCTCATTGATGTTGAGCCATTTAAACCTATTCCTGTTTATTCATTGCCTTTCAAACCTTGACCTGGAAATGCTGCAGAACAGACAGCATACTGGAGAGTATGACTGAGTGATTGGCAGGAAGGATTTAGGAATATTGGAAAAGCTAATCAAAGAGAAGCAAGAGAAACAGAGAAAGAAGAACCCAGAACTAAAAACCACTGGGGCAAATTCTTACAGGATAGTGTAGGATGCCATAGAGATTCCCTTCGGAAGACCAGAGGTTTCTCCCTATAGTTCCAGGAAACACATTTTCCAGAAACAACTACTGGTGTCCAGATGAACAGATGACAAAAAGAGAAGAAGAGAAGAGGGTAAGAATTCAATAGA
>WBNO01014118.1:7233-28954 GCA_013400575.1 Peucedramus taeniatus
TTGATGGAATGAAGATGTGGGTAGGAGCAAGGCAACTCTGCCTTCAAGAGCACAGAAATGTCCTTATACCTAGGAAACCAAGGCAGAGATTTGGATGAAAGAATAGAGCAGAAAAAGCCTGAAGAACTCCTAATTTCTTTCCTTGTTTTATATGAATATTTTTATTAATCCTTTCTCCCATTTTCCTTACTTAACAAACCACATTCTACCTGCATTTACTCAGTCTCTCCCTGCTGCAGCTGCAAGCCTTCACACCATCACCCAACCTCTCTACATGATCCGCTCAACTTGTAAGAACGGCATGTGTGCTTCAACCATTGCCCCACATTTTCCCCAAAACAGCAGCTCTGCTCTCCAGTTCTTGAAGCCCTTTAAAGGCTCATCATGGGGAACGGCCTCATGGAAAAATCATAGGTTATCCTTACAGTATTTCTAGGTCCTTTGGATAGCCTGTGAAATTAATGAAGCCACATAAGACCTAAGCTATGACAGAACTTTAATACATAAACCACACAGAATTACACAGGGAGTAAACAACAAATAGCACAAACAGGAGCATACAAATGTATTGGGTAATTAGTTTGATGAGCAAGAGTTACACAAACTGCAAATAACAACTAAATATTCCATTATAGTATCTGTGTACATGCAAATTTCCCCTATATTTTTACATGTGATAAGGGGAAAATTATGGTTTTGATACTTTCTATTCTTTCTTCCTTTGATTCTCTTTATTCTTCCTTTCTTCCTTACTTGCTTTTTTTTCTTTCTAGAGACTTCTGAAACCAGCAAAATTTTATGACTGCACCTGAATTCTGCACAGTACAATATCATAAATCAATATGATACATCAATTTCTGGTCCTCTCCATCATAGATAGCAGGGAGGTTCATTGCATTTACTACTTGCTGCAGTGATTATTATGGGAAAAGGAAAAATATGAAAGAAGAAAAATATTACATCTGTGACTAGAGCAAGTCTACCAATGGATATCTCATCATTTATTTAATGACTTTTGCAATACCTTTTAAAATATAATCTGATACATATCTTTGTAATTTTTCACTGAGATCTCAATGTTTGAGGATGATTGGAGAGATAACAGTCACTTCAGTGTCTGAAGAAGTTGTGGAACTAATTCAACCCAGTAAAATATTCTTAGCCAAGTATATCTGACACCTGGGAGTGAAAAAGGAAGCAAATATGATCGTGACAGAATTCACTGCAGGAAGCAACAGTAACAGTGATTCTGTCTCAAGCCAGAGGTGTTTTACTGTAATTGCTGCTAGATGATCTAACATATACTCTTTTTCTGTAATACAGCCTTGGATAAAGCCTGGCTACCAGCTGACTCGCTTCAACACCTGAATGCCAAAAAGTGCAATTTTAGAAGTGACATTGCTGATCTATTTGCAGAACACATCACCTGCCATTCGCAACATTGCTTGGGAGGGGGATCCATTAGAAAAAGAAGCTTCAGAACAGAAATGAGGAGATTTTCTTTCTTCTTGCTGGCCTCTTTTCATCTTCTCTTCTTATATTTCAGTAGGTAATTTCTCCCACTTCTTCCAGGCTTTATGCTATGGTAGTGGTGCTGAATGCTGATGAGGCTCTGCTTAATGCAACTTCAGGCAATGCAGCCTAAGCTTTCTATAGTCAGAGAGCCTTTCAAGAACCTTCAATTAGCAGGCATCTAGACAGAAAAGATAATAGAATGAAATACTTAATAAGCCCTTAAAAAGAGACCAAATGAAGGTACCAAGGCAAAAATTTGAACACGGTATTATCATTCAAATACTTGATACATATGTACAGCCTGAAAAATATAGCTGTTAATATAAATATATATAGATTAGTTAATGTTTATCTTACTTCAATTTGCTTCAATATCTCTAATATTGCTGGTCATATATCTATTGTGCTATATCTCTAATTGTGCTTCATCCTATTTTTAGCTGCAACCTGTACAGTAAGTCTGTATATTTTAGGATTGAGAATTCAGATTAAATTTCTATTTATCTAGCGGATCCAAAATAATTTGTGTGTTCCAGTGCTCTGCTGCTTTCAAAACAATATCACCATGAAGACTTTGATTAGCACAAATGATATTTCAATTGTAGATGGGCAGTGCCTGCTGAAATAAAACTCATGCCTGTTTGAAAAGTCATTTATTAAATACAGATTATGGTGGCTGGAACACCATTTTGGAGCTTTCTTTCTTTCTTTCTTTCTTTCTTTCTTTCTTTCTTTCTTTCTTTCTTTCTTTCTTTCTTTCTTTCTTCCTTTCTCTCTTCCTTTCTCTCTTTCTTTCTTTCTTTCTCTCTTTTTTTCTTATTTATAAATATTGATTACCACAGACAGTACACTTTCAAAATAGAGAATTGATTCTTTACAGTATAAATAAAATGGAAACAAAGTGCTAATCAGCTTTGAAAACTTTCAAATTGAATTCTCGAAAGCATCCAAATATTTTCACATTTGAATATAAATACAGAGATAAATTCTGAAGTCGAAATTAAAGTGTTTCGAGAATGAAATATATCTCTTCATAAGTAAACAGGTCCATTGGGACAACTGTTAATTATCCAATATATAAATAAACTTTAATTTGCATAAGAGAAAATGAATACATATCAGAAGGGGACACACTCTGTATTATGTACATCACTTTCTAAATTGTATTCAGAAATAAAAGATGACTAAAAATAAAGTAGTTCAAATAGTATTTTCAAATGAACTAGAACTATGCTCTTTCAGCTTTATTCAGATCCAGATTTCCCCTCAAAATGGAAAAAATACTCCTTCAGTGGTATGCATAAGTTCAGATTCAAGAATTGGAATTGCAGATTTTTTTACCTCCAGTGGGCTCGAAGTAATTGTAGACCTACATGAAGACCCCACAGATGATGTCATTACAGCAGGTGACTCTTCTTTTGATTGAATAGGTCAAAGCCATACACTTCTTGCAGAGACTGCAATCAAGTTCATCCCCATTTGTTTTAGTATGAAGTGATACAGATGAGGAATAATGCAGTATTCAGGGTTCTCTGCCTCAGCCACATTCTTCCTCTCTGACAGTTAGAACAGTGATGGGGTTCAGAAAAATTGCTAAAACTTATCTGGGATTACAAAACTAATTTCAAATAGATTAAAGGAAGATTTAGAAATTAGATCTCGAGGGAAATTTCTTCTTTCATTCCTGATTGTGTGAAGACTTGTATACATGTTTATCTTTACATATGCAAGTTAAGAAGCTGTAGACAACAGAATTCACAAAAACGCTATTTAAACACATACATCACAGTTGTCAGGACAGAAACCTCTGTAAAATTGTGCCAGACAAGTAACTCATTACATAGCTATTACTTCAGGGAAAAAAAGACATTCTATTCAACTGAACAGATTATTTATGAAAAATGAGATGATCGATAGCTGAGTATTCTGCCTAAATCTATTCCACGGAATAAATCTCACCTGACTTGTTAATGTGGTGACAGCTATGAATCTCATTATTTTAAGTTCTGACTGCTGGACACAAGTTTTATTGCAATGACTGCCATGAGAAATATTTTTATTTAAAAAACAGAGTACTAAAATCACAAACCCCTACCTTGAGGCGAGCTTGCAGCAGTTCTATCTGTTCTTGGTAGAGTTGCTCTCAACAGCTACTGTGGGTTTAGAGCACCTCTTTGTGGTATGTTAGTGAGATGTTACTTATAAAAAGAAAATTCATAGGAAAACATGTTTCATGCAGTGGATAGAAATCCGTTTTAAAAAAGAAAGGAGATTTGCTGGAAAAATATTAGTGTTAATTGTTAAATAAATGATGGAGAGTAGTAATGTGCATCCTTCCTGTGTTCTTTTTCTGTAGTTTCTCTTGGTATTCTATATAGTACATGCTAGCCCATGAAAATTTATGTACAATATGTACTTAATACCTATTGTGATTACACAATCATTATATCTTCATTTTGGAAATATTAATAATAATGGTAAAAGATATTATTGACTTTAAAATACTTCCTGCAGTTATCTCAAAATCTATGGCAAAGTACATCTGCTATGATAAAGATGAAATTTGATCTAAAAAATGTTGCACTAAAATTTTTCTTTATGCAAAATACTTAAATACATAAGTATGGAAACATAAAAGTTACATTTAATTCAGTGCTACCACTGACTCATTCTTTCACTGGCTGAATCAACTGCATTCTCCTTATTCACAGAGAAAGGCAAAGGCACATAAGAATGATGCTGGGAAAAGGAAGTACATACCTTTCTTTCTCCCAGAGATAATGAATTTCCCAAGGCTTCTCAGCTGACTCTGCAAGTAAGGCTCAAGACAGCATAATTCTAGGGTTTAGAGGGAAGGTGTTAAGGTAGAGATGGCTGTTTTGGAGAGGACCTCAAGGAGTTATATTTATTTATGTTGTATAAAAGGAGCAGTTCTTTATGAATCAGTGACACATATGAAAACTGCTCTGTTATGGAAATTAGCATGGGAATCACGTTGAGTTCAAGTGAGCTTGTATAATTAGTATTTTAACAGTGTGGTTTTTCAAAGGGAGAATTTTCAAAACTGATACTTTCAAATGTTTCTATTAAAATAAATGATAGATTATCTTAGGAAAATACAAGTCTATTTTAAAGCATTAGTGTTATAGTGGGGAAACTAAACTAATTCAGGTAATAGGAAGGAAAAATTTTAGAGTTTAATCACAGTGTATAAGCCATCACAAGTATAGGCAAACTATAGAAACAGCATGAAATATCTCCCTAGAACTGCATTTAGAAAATTATCAATGGTCATTTCTTTGCATGGCAAAATTTAGAAGGAGGATCAGACAGTTTAGGATTATGCATATATAAAGTACATGTTCTGCCATAAAAATAGTATCTAATACAAAAAGCAATAAAAAAATATTGTGGGACAGAAATCCTCTGTCCTTGCCCTGGTAAATACCCAGGGGGGAATTTTTTGTTCATATATGCTAGAGAATAAATCAGTCCTCAGAAGTAGGACTTTTATGTGTTAGGAGACATTCCCATTGGAAATTCATGTACATTTTAATATAAATGAGCATTTATAATTTAGAAAGCTTAAACCCCCCACAACTGTTCCCTAACCACCATTTATGTATAATGCCTTTGTTAGTCTGTCAAGCCAATATTTAGGATTTTTTTTCCTATTATTGTGAAGGCCACTCTTGCAAGGATTATAACATATGACAAATATGGAAAGATAAGAGATTTTGGTATTTATGCTAAAGCTTATGTCAGCTTTTCTGCTTTTTGAAGCGTAAGCCTCTTCATTTGAATTGTATCCAAATAGCAAGACATCTTGTGTGAAAAATGTCTTACTATGCAAAGGTCTGTGAGATGACCATGGAATTCAAAGGATATTCTGTCCATTGGGAATTTTAGGAAGAAAAAGAGTCTCACTTCAGCTTAGCAGAGTTGTTTGAAATTAGTCTGTAAGCCTTTTCCCAATTTTGCTGTCATTTTATTCAGAAACAATGCTGCAGTCATGTTATTCATTTTTAGGCTGACTAGCAAACTGAAGCTACTGAAAGGTAGTCAGCTACAGTGAGAGAGCAGGATAAATCCCGAGCTTTGTGTCACACACATCAGATCGGTCTCTTGTTACCTTGACAATCCAACTAACTCCAAGAAGCAGAAAAGTTAAGCAAATGCCTTCACTATGCCAAGGACTACAGTGTACTGGGCTATATGGAATCCTCCATGTAAGATATGGATGCTTTATGTGCCCATTACTAATGATACCTTTTGAATGCTGGATGTAGTCTCTACTGTGGATGTATCTGAATGTGTGTACTAATATTTTATGACAAATTTTAGATGTGTTAAAAAGAAAAATTGGTTCACTTATTTGTTTAGGTTCATTTTCCATTCAGGAATTATTCATGCTTTAGCTACAATTTTCAGGAATTAATCATTATCTATGGATTGTGTGATAAGGTTTGTGAATTATTCTTGATCTGTAACTCATTCACTAGCAATTAGCTGGAAGAAATATACATTTTAATTCCTTTATTAAAGATGTGACTGCTCCCTACAAGGGTGAGAACAATGGCTAAATTTCAAGTAATGTTGAGAACACCAGACCCCAGAGGAGTTGTACAGCAGGACATAGAGGACAAGGCATACATTTGACTCTGAATTATCTACACATGCATGCAAATGCAGCTGGAAAGCCTGCAAGCTTTTCACAATACATATGTAAAACTTCCTGTTTCAATATATTCTTGCTACTAAAATAACTTCTAGAAAGAAAAGAAGGGGGAAAGGAACACAAAGAGATGAAGAGATGCAAAGACAGACAAAAAATATTGTTCTGAAGAATAAAATTACTTGTGATTGTCCCAACACAGATTATGAGTAAATGATTCATATGACCTTTTCTTTATGTCTGTTAAAACTCTTTGCTAATTCCAAATTCATCGTCAAGATTTTTATGACAATGTTGTTCAACATGGAAAGCTAAATATATTTATGTTTCAGCTGATGATTTTGAATGCCAACAGTTGGTAGGAGCAGAGTCATGGGGATTTGATTGCTACCCTGACTTTTTTAGAAGTGATTGGTGCCAATATTTACTGGGTAACTAGCTTTGCTAATACTGGGGCAATAGTTAGAAGATTTTTTCATGAATTATTTACTGGTAGAATAAATGTAGAAGGATAAATCAGAATTATATCCATAATGAATCAAATTTGTCTCAGCTAGATGTGGCTTGGCATCCAGGTGCTTCCCTAAACCAAAAAAGGTTTTCTTCTGAGCATGGAGGATGAAAAAGGGTCAGAGGGAAGAACAGTAACACAACAATAACGAATCTCTGGTGATCTCTGAAAGAGGAAATGTTTCTGTAAACACCTCTCACACAAAGAAGGGGCCTGAAAATACATGATTTTGCTGCCTGGCTTTTCCAGACACTTGTTATGCATCCAACCAGCTGTACCAAGGTTGCTAATACAGGCATGAATTCAGAGGGAGGAAAAAGACAACTAAGTCCATTGCATGCTAAAACTTCCCATAGGCTAAGCCATCATCAGCTCTGTCATTATTCTACAGAACTACTCACTGTTCCCAGAGACAGCCAGCACCCTCTTCGGCTTTCACCATTCTGATTCATGACATTTCACAATATGAGCAAGCTTATATTTCTGTAGGTTTTGTAGCTCCTATTGAGATCTGCACAGTTTGATAAAATAGCAAGTGCCTTTAGAGGGGAAAGCTTAAAACAATTGTGATCCATTTCTCCAACAAAAAAATGCACTTTATATCTCTTGAAAAATCGCATAGGTAAGAAAATTTCATCAAATGTACAGTTATTTGTTGATATAGTCCCAAAATGTGTAAAGAAAAAAGAAGTTTCTCAAATGTCCTCATTGTAATTCTTAAAACTTCTAAGGAAAATATGTCCTTATTTCTTTTATTTCTCTGTGAATACTGCTAAACTTTATACAGTGTTTAGAGCTCAGTTGGTACATTTTTGTCCATTTGAAATCAATTTCAATTTGGTAGACTCAAATATTTTATATCAGTAAGGCAAGTTTGAAGTATATACTTTTGCTGATTTGAAGCAATATGCTCTACATTTATAACCTCAGACTGGTATTTTAAAGTCCTATCCAAATGATTGACAATGATATATTTTTGTCACTGTATAATTGCATTCTGGAAAAAATATTGGCTTTTCCAATATAGGTTTTCTCTATTTTGCCTGAGAACTTCAGACAAGTCTCTATTTATGTGCATGTGCCTGTCTGCTGCCTGTCTGTGAAGGGAAATGACAAATTTTTGAATATTCTGAAACTGCTTAGGATGCCATATGTTTCTTTGTCTGCATATAATTTTAGTTTCAGTAAAGAAAGCAATTACAAGTATATTTGTATACAAATACAAGTATATTTGTAGATTCAAGTATCTAAAAATTTAGGTAGAGTTTTAATTTTACAATTCAAGGAAGAATTTCAATTAAAATCAATATTGTTCTCCAATTTTGTAAGTAAGGGCAGTCCATAAAAACACTGTTAATGTTTAATGAAAAATTTTCATTAATAGCAAATTGCCCAGAGGCATTGTACAGGTGTAGATTGAAAGACAGTTTTACCAAAATTACGCTCTTAATTTTGGGTAAGGATAAAAATGAATCCTTTAAAACTATGTTTCAAATCAAAATCTACATGCGAATGCATAGCAGGCTTTTGGTTTTGTGTTTTATTTTTTGGTTTTTTTTTTTTTTTTTTTTTTTTTTTTTTTTTTTTTTTNGGGGTTTTTTTGGGTTTTTTTGTTTTTTTGTTTTTTAATGCTCTTCTTTTCAAGTGTTTTGAAGAAGGGAAAAGTAATTCTGCACCCATGTTTCTATTTTGCCATCAGAATTCAAAGTCTTTTCCTTACAATTATTTTAATTATATACAATGAGTTACAATACGTTTATGTTTTTATGCAGTATGTTTTGCAAGACCCTTTCTATGGACCACATAGTTATATTCAGTGGTATTTCACATGAATGCCTTTTTCCATGGTTGAGTTTTTTTACTCTTTTGGGGAATCTAGTCATTTTGCAGATGTGTGTAATTGAGCAGTCTTTAAGGACTTCAGTTAATTTCAGTTGTATAAATGTATGCATATTTATTAAAGCACTAATTGGAAAATATAAATTATTTGTATTATTTAGCCAATATTAAGCTGACAGCTAAATCACAGTGAGTGCACAAACACTTCTCCCTCATCTCTCTCTATGCCTTTTTTATTCTCAAGGTCATGACATTCTCCACTTATATCTCTTGCTGTGTTTATTCTGGTTCAGATGGCCACTCCACTGCACTTGTTCTGATTCTCTGAGCAGCAAGTAAGGTAGCTACCACTGTAATCAGTGTATTTTTTTTTCCTCTGGTTACTGCCTGCAGCCTTGTTTATCACTTGTTTTGCTCTTCCCTATCTATCCCACATTCCCATCCCTTGTCCCCAACTCCTTCCCAAGCAGACTTGTACTCATTCCTGCCAGGATATCCCCTTGGAAAAGCCAGGTTTCCATAATTTTAATTTCAGGGCTAAAACTGAGGCAATGAGAAAGCCATCACAGTAGTAAAGGACAAAAATTGCTATTCTTCCAGCATCCATGAAAACCCTAAATTCAGCAGCCCACTGCTTTCCCCTAGAGGCACTAGATGGCAGCATGGATCACTGCTGCATTGCATCAGGAGCAGAACATGTTAGGAATGAAACAGCAGCAAGGCTTTCAACGAGGATTTTAATTGAGGAGAGGAAAGCTTTATTATGGATGAGCTTCATTTTCATTAAAACTATTTTCAAAACTCTCATTGTCTTTATAGAGAAAGGCTAACATTGAATATCAAGCCCACTCCCTCACTATCTAAGACAGTCACATCTGTCATTTATTTCACCTTAAAATGACAGGCACTCTTTTTCTTCCATGACTTTTTTGAAAGGTTGTTCCATCCTGTCTCCCGTATTTAATGAATTTGTGTTTGAAAAATGCACTTAAATGCAATTTTATTGCGAGCTGAATGAAAATTCATGAAAATTGCCCCAAGAACAGGGAACAGTAAGACAGAAAGGTGAACAGGGGTAATACATAAAAGTGAAATGATCTAAGGGTGACTTATATGCCTGGTCAGTTTCTTTTCTTTGCCATTTCAGTTTCCTCTTATTCTGAACAGACTATGAACAGTGGTTGAAGATGATCTCTTGCACCAAAACACTTGCTTACTTTTCTTTTGCTGCAAGACAACTATCCCTGCTTCTATTTATACTCAGAAATAAAAATCAGTTCCCACAAAGGAAGAATGCAGGAGAATGGGGCAGGTGATTCTGATTAATTACCTAAAATCATATAGTAAATTGACATATATAATTTAATTTAAGCAAAAGTGCATCTCAGTAAAAAGAAACATACAACAAAGTTGGAAGGCATATCTGGAGGGCATCTAGTCCACTTATTAGTTGAAAGCAGAACTAATTTTGATATGAGATCAGTTTGTTCAGAGTCTTGTCAAGATAAGTTCTGAAAATCTTCAGGAATTTTTGTTCCTCTTTGAGAAGAAAAAGAAGAAATTGGCAGAAAATAAAGCAATATGCGGAATAAATGAACTCCACAACTAAGTTTAGTTATGAAGTGGGTATGTATTGGAGCTCTGGCACAAGTGAGATAGCTCTCATAAGGACTTGTGCCCCGAGCCTCGGGCTGCCCCACAGCTTTATTCACAAAGGTGTTCCATATGTAAGAGATTGCACAACTTTTCCATGCATATTCAACCCCTGGCCCCGCCCATCCTCGCCTCATATGCTAATCAGGTCCACGCCCTCCTGGCATGTTGGCTGTGGTGGTCGCACGGGGGTCTCTGGGGGTCTCTGAGGCTGAAGATTTTGTGGTCTTCTTCAAGGATGAACTTTTGAAGCTTCTCTCCTCTCGCATGCGCTTCTTGGTCCTTTGGTCCTTATCTGGGTATTTTGTGGTCTTAATGAACTTGGAGACAGAGGGGTTTCTTTATCTGGGCTTTTTGTATCTCTTGATCTCCTCTTGGTATTGTTTTCTATGCAAGAAACCTTAGAAATTTGCATTTTCCTATGCCCTTTGTACCATGGCAGGGGTTTCTTAAGTAAAAAGTTTAAACTTCAACCCAGAGTTCTATAGGCTATATTTTAAATGCTCAATTTATATTGTTATTTCAAGTGAACTCCAAAATCTCTACTTCAAAAATTATTCACAAGAAGTTCCACCTAAACATGAGAAATAACTTTACTGTACTGATGACCAAGCCCTGGAACAGGTTGTGCAAGGTTGTGGAGGTTATGGGGTCTCTCTCACTGGAGATATTCAAGAACTGTTTGGATCAATCCTGTGCCATGTGCTCTGGGATGACCCTGCTCGAGCAGGGAGGTTGGACCAGATGACCACTGTGGTCCCTTCCAACTTGACCCATTCTGTGATTCTGTGAAAAAGAGGGCAGATGAAGACAAGAAGCAGAGAATGAGATGTATCTCAGAGCAGCAAGGCAGGAGCAGTGTCACTGACTCTGGGCCATGTGTGCTCCTGTGTGTGTACACACGTGGATTTGGAGCTGGGGCAGGGGGCAGAGGGGAGCATCCACAGTTACCAGACATCGTCTCGCTGGAGCAGCCTCTCCAAAAAGGAAATTTAGACCACTGTACCTCTCTTCCCTTGCAGAGTTAGAAAGGGCATATGTCTTTTATCTCTCTCTTCCTGTAGAAGGAACCTTGTTTCATACAAAACAAACTTCGAGCTGAAAAACTTCAAACCAAACCTTGGCTTTTGTCCATATTTATGTCACTCCACTCAGTTTTCATGTGAAAAAGATCAGCCCCAAGACTTTTGCCAGTAAAGGTCATCCTTTCTGCTCAATAAGGCTCTAAGATGGCCACATTCCTTATCTTCTCTGTGGCTTTTTTGACTTATGAATAGGTATCTTAAAAATACCTCCAGTACAGAAGAGTGTTACTTCTTTTTCAGCCTCCATAAACTAAAGTCAAATGAGAACTTCTGGTCCAAAGCAGGTTAACTAGGAGGCAAGNTAAAAAAAAAAAAAAAAAAAAAAAAAAAAAAAAAAAAATGGAAAATCAGCAAATTGGAAAATAAAATTAAAAAGTGACAAAAAGATAAGTCTCTGCTACGTCAGTCACAGAATGGGCTCTGTCCTTTTGTTTGCTACTGCATGATATTACAATGGACAAGATGCAATATGAATGTTAAATGCAAGATAAACTACATTTTTAGTGCTTGAAAGTGTTTACTTTTAGTTTCCCAATGGGGACACTGCTTTCTTCTTGATGAATTCCAAAACTTTCTCCACTTATTGAGAAAAGAGCTTATATCTTATATTCTAATATCCCAGCTTCATAAAAGAGTGAGTAATATGGGCCCACTGTATTTAGCAGAAATATTGCAATTGAATCAAAGCAATCAACTGATAAAATAAAATTACTAAAAAATCTTGGCTGGTACAAATCATCATGATTTACAGACAACCACAGCCAAGCAAGCATATGTTAAATACAATGTAAAGGAAAGTTTCTGTCCTGTAACTACTGAAATGTCAAATTAAACAGAGATCTATTCTTTAATACAATGAAATGACGGGAAATCTGACCTTTTTTAGGAATAGTTTTGTTAATGACAGCTTCTGAGAATGTTCTTTATTGCTAGAGCATGCACAAAGTCTTCTAACAGCCTAGCTGATGTCCAGTTTCAATTCCAAAACATATTTGTTTCATTTACAGCTAATTTAAATATTAGTAAGAACTAAGACATTGTGGCAGGTATGGGAAAGAAAGCAAAGAATTTGCCAGAAACATATTATTGAAGGTATTTGATTTTTCTTCTCTGACATACATAAAGGATGGAGAAGAGTAATCAATCAGTAGTGTGACTCTCAGAAGGATTAGAAAAAATATTGACAGCTAACAGTTTAGCAAATAAGAATTGCATGTGTGTATATTTATTAAGAAAGAACATAATAATTTCAATGAATTTGCAGAGCTTAACAACTAGGACTAAGATTCAAAGAGAGGAATGTGTGTTTCAAGCAGATAAAAATTCTGGAGAAGTTAAAAATATGATGAGTCCATAAAGCATCTTCTGGATTTTGTTTTTTAAAGATACAGTAAGGTAGTGTATAGGTGTAACTTTAGGGAATAAGGCAGGACTGTGGCAACTGCTGAATACTGAGTTGAATAAAATAACAAGGAGACTCTTGAACAGCATCAGAATGTAAAAGATGTCATGAGTACTTTAGGCCCTGCAAGAGTAACCTGAGCCTTGCAAGGCTTTGCAGAGTAACAAAGAAAACAGCAGATTGTAAAAAAGATGAAAAGGTTACAACGTGTGAGCTGCAAACAGTCCTGAGTGCGCTCGCTGCCAGCCAGGTCCTTTCAGAAACCCTGAGAGGGTAGGACCAAGGGAGTGCAGCTGTGATGGGAGTGCAGATGGGCTCTCTCCGAGCCATCTCCCTGACCACAGCAAATTTGTGAGTACTCACAACTCATACTGAAGGCAAAATTCAATGACCATCAATTTTATTGGGTCAATCCTCCGTCAGTCAAAATTTCCAGTGAGCCTGTATGCAGTTGAGATCTAGATTTTGAAGTTTCAGATAGTTTGTTAGCAATTTTGTCTAAAGAGAGAAAAAAAGTCTGTTTCTAGAAATTTTAGAGTTCCTGAAAGTGGCTGAAGCAGTATGTTGAGTTGTTTAACTCATTCTTTAACACAAGTTTTTGTGTATGAAAAAGCTTTCTGTTTTGCCTTCATTAAACTTAGACTTCATCAGAGCATGTTTCCAAGCTAATTTAATTCAAAATTTAAAAACCCCAAAACCCCAAAATCTATCTTTCACAGATTTATTATACTGCATGCTAAAACGAATACTCTTACAAACCCTTGTTTTCACTTGCAGCAGCAGCTATGTCTAAAGCCTAATTGATAGAGAATCAACTATTTCAATACCTGAGGTTTCGAGGAAATAAAAAAATTCATGTAGGCCCAGTAACCTACATTTCATTAGAAGTATTGAATGGCAACAGCGTGGTCTTGTATACATAACAATTTCATTTGGACTGATTCAATTTCAAAATAAGGAAATAAATCTATTTTCTTATTTTACAATACTTTTGGGTTCATCCACTAGTAATGAGTTTCACATTGTAATGGTGTAAACTATTACTATCATGTGAAAAATCCATGTATTCTGTTCAGTAGGATGACTTCTTGGTAGTAAGTGATAAGCAATAACTTTTTTACTTTACTGACTCTGTGCCATTCTTAAGGCATAGCAGTGTGATCCATTGGACTGCTGAAAGCCAAGACTTCATTGCAGAGAAAAATGACAAGCAGTTTGCACGTGCTAGAAAAGATACTCAGTTATTCATTGTAAATAGTATAACCTACATGGTATTATGGCTCATAGCAATAGAATTGGAGGCAATTCACATCCTCATCCTTGACACTGGCTGGATTGTCACTCCAAGTAATTTTCCCAGTCGGAAACCAATCCATTGAGAACTGATTGTTTCGCTATTCCATTGTGCAGTTCTACAACTGAAAATATTACAGTAGCATTTCCTTAGATACCCTTCAAGGTGTTTCTCAAGAGGGGGAAATGCACCAGATTTGCTAGGTAAACAAGGAATAGTTTTCCACAAAATTTTTTAATTCGCCTGTTTTATCAATGAGACTTTTAGCATTTTTTCTGTTTTTTTCATCCTATTTATTTTTAAATGATTTGGGGGTTATTTATTTTTTTAAATATCTCAATAGTTCTGCCAATAAACAAAAATGCCAAGGAATGAAACAGATTTGTTTGGCTGCATTTACTGTTTGGGGAAAACAGAATTATAGTTAAGAGACCAGAAAGCAACAATTTCATGTAAACTGCAGTGACTGATAACAGCTTTGAGATACTGCATAATCATGCATGTTATGGGTAGCTGTAAAAAAACAATGAAAATATGTATCATACCTTCAGACATGCATAAATTATCCATCTGTGTGGAAGATTTTGGAGTAGATTTGTTATATCACTGTCATATAAGGTAATTCCAAACAATAAGAGCAAGCAAGAATATTTGAAATAATTGGTTTCGAGTTACATTCTTTAGTTATGAAACATTATACATACTTCTTTTATTTGTATGATAACCTCTAGAGTGAATCCCTCTTCCATTCTTGGAAATAGTATTATGATTCTTCCAAACCTTGTTTTAGATGTAAACCAAAAAATACAATATTGTCTTCAGGTCCATATTAAAATATTTTTTTAATTATTTATTCTTTAAGCTTTCCTCAGTAAAATATTCTTCTAATGAGGACTAAAAGCAGAATAAAAAAGAATATTATGTATGTTTAATTAGAATATCTATTCTTTCTCAGAGTGAGAGGTTTTATACATTTTCTCAATTATTTCCTAACTCTAAATAGTTTGTCTATGAAAATAATTCTGTGTTTCCTACATTTAGATGAGCATTAACACTTAAACACTAATTTTTATTCATTTAAATACATAAACATATGTCCGATTACCTGCTCTGCTTTGCTTATGGGTTAGTGCAGGGTTTGCTTATTTTTTTGTGTCATTTCTTAGGAAAAATCCAGCAATGCTTCAGCAGCTTTAACTTTGCCCACTGGAGGGAGTGCCCGGGCACTTTTCCTCAATGTGAGGTAATGCCTCGTGCTCTGCTGGGCAAGTTTTTCTCTTTACAGCTTGTAGCTATAGAAATAAACTCCAGAAATGTAAAAATACATGAACAGGTGAATTATTTTTAAAAATCTAATGTAATGCTGGTCTTCCTAAATGCTAGACTTTCTAAAATACTGTGTAAATAAATGCTAAACTTTCCAAACCCATGCATATGCACATTTATAGGTGCCATTTAAGTTTCTAATTTTATTTCCCTCCATTAATAATTTCAGGTATTTGTCTAAGCAATTTTTACAGTAGGAGGAAAAAAAGGAAAGAAAAATGAAAAAATAAGAAAAAGAGAAAAAGAGAGAAAAAAGGGAAAAGGAAAGGCTCAAAGTCAAGATGGAAAGAGATGATACTTTGGAGATCTTATTCTGTATGCAACAGAATGTGTAGGTCATTGCTAATATGAAATCAAAATGCATATTTATGAGGGGAAGTGTGTTCTTCTGTGTATATATAGCAAATTTTCCATGTTTTAATATAAACAGAGATGTTTTTTGACATACAATATGTTTGTAAATTGAAAATAAAGCAGAAATCCTCATCACATTATTGTTCTATCACATAATTCTTATCAGTCTTCTCTTGTAGTCTTAATTTGGTTTCATTTTCTTTTCTGCTCTGCTTATGAAATATTTCCTTTGGTTCAATGGAGTTTTGCATGAGTATGTCTCAGAGGAACTTTTCTCTTTGTGCAGTGTATAGTTCTATTGAAATAAGATTCTGTATCTGTAATCTCAGCAATTTAGTTAGAATAAAAATGTATTACAAATCAAGTATGGTAAATAGAGATTAGTAGGTGAATGCTAAGTTTGGTAAATAATGCAGCCAAGAGAAATCAGAGTAGATTATGTTTCTAAAAAAAGCATCAGTCACAAGGAAGTTGTTTTGAAATAGATCTTAATACCTTTATAAATTTGAGTGAAGTATGAGTTTGATTTGTGGTAGTTTAGAGCTAGAGATGAGAGAAATTTACAGTGTGAACTGAAATAAAAGGCTGTGTAGTGGGGATTAATAAGAAAACTTCTATAACCTTGAAGCCTGGTAGAAGCAGTATAAAAGAGAAAAATCTGACTGCATCAGATGTCAACATGAAACCAACATGACAATAGCAAATATAATTTGCCAATCATCTCAGTCATATTATTTACAAAATAACACTAACACAATATTTAAGGCTCCAGTGAAACTAAATTTAGAATACAATTCATAAGGATAAGTATGAATATTGAGAGTAGATTGACTGAACCTAAAAGAAGGTTCATTCCTAAAACGAAGTAGGAACCTCTGTCATGTTCACCACAATTATGACTTACCATGCACAAACAGGTTAAAAGAGTTTTTCAGTCCACAAATTATTGAAAAAGCGAATATTTCTGTAGATCCACAAAAGACAAATATTCAGGGTTGGAGACATTTAAATTCATATATTTAATACAGAACCATCTGTTACCTTTTTTTTTGGTGCTTTTTAAATGAACTGCTTGATGCAGTTCAACTGAGTTTTGCAAGACTACATCTTAGAGAAATATGGTTAATTATGTAATGCTATCAGTTAGAACTGGGCTCCTCATGAAGAAAACTCTTAGCATGATACTTGTATACTACATTCTTTAATTGTAAAATATGAGGTCCAGAATGCTGTTTTTCAGTGTCTGAAATCCTTATTATATCAGATGACTGTCAGACAGAGCACCACAAGCTGTGTTCCCAAATACCAATCCAAGACGTAAATTTCTAAAAGGTCCTTACAGTCTAATTGCTGTCAGTGTTGGAATGAGCTGGCAATGAGATTTTTCTGCTTTGCTAATTTGGGCCAGACAAACTGCAGTATATATTTAGTTTAACTTCTCTGAGTCTTAGATAAAATACCTTTACATTAAATGGTATTATACTGTGTATTTTAATGTAATACAGTAGTTTTCATGAAAAGAATTTTTCTTTAATGTTGTTGATAGAAATGCTTTAAGTGTCAAAATTAGTTCCACCTGATCAGTAGATTTTATAATAAACATAAAATAAACAATGTAATTATTTTTGTAAAACATTATTCCCATTACCTTTTAATTTTTTCAAACCCTCTCTTCTATAACCAGAATTCTTTCAAAAAGAACACCCAAAGGGATAATTACCACCATTGGTTCTACCAGCTCTGGGCAGTCAGAAGCACAGCAGGAGCTTTTTAAGGAAAGGACTGAAAATAACATCACTGAAATGCATTCTTGCTTATACACACAAGAAGATATTCAAGCAGTGAGTTAATATTAGCTGTCTATATATAATGATTGCTGACAGGTAGGCTTGTTAGCCAATATATTATGCTTAAACTTGTTGTATAGGTACTCCACTGACACACAAGTTATGTTATGCAATGTTGTGTATGCTTTCTGTAACATTCACCATGTTAAGAGGTAGAAGAACCAAAGGTGTTTTTCCACAAGAGGGGGCTAATACTCCTTACTAGGTCCTGATGGTTAAGTTTTCTTCATCAGAAATGTGCAACTTAGGCATGCCACAGAGGGAGAGGGAGGAAGGGAAGGAAGGAGGGAAGGAGAAGATGAACCTACATTTCTGTTGTGCCCATTCTAAAATGTTAAATCCCTGGTTAACTGATCTGTCACAGTTGAGGGGTGACATTTTAACCTTGGAGAGACTACTCAATGCAGGATCAATAAAATTTAGTTAACAGTGAGTTGCTTTTAAAGAAAGGACTACATGGATGTGGTCCATAACTATGGTCCATAACTGAGTTATAATTTGAACTGAGTGAGCAGCTAGCTAAAGCAATTACAAGGAGCAAGGCGTAAAGAGTTAATAATAAAAAATAGCTGATCAGTCCTACACCTTGATCAATTTCAGACTAGATTCTAAATCATAGACTGAGCTGAAATTGGTGATAAAGCCTTCAGATTTGATTTATCTTTGCACTGAAAAAAGTTAAGTATACTTTATAGAACTGAAATTCATAGACTATAGAGAAAGAAGGCTGGCACCATACATAGGCTGTATTACATTGAAAAAGGACTCAAAGTATTTATAATAGACTTTAGCAAAGGGAGAGAGGGGATAAAACTTGAAATTAAAAAATCAGATGAGTTATAGAAAAAGCTTATGGAACCTTGACAAGAGTCAGAAGAGCCCTGACTCTCTGCCTCTTGCTATGAGGCAGAACAAGGGGCCAAAATCAACTCTGAGAAAAGAGAAATTTTCTTCAGAGCATTTTTCTTCAATACTGAACAAAGAAAATACAACAGTAAGAAAAACAGTTGTCATGTCTTGCAAATTTTTAGTACTTGTGTACTGCTTAATGCTGAACCTTTCAAGACATTTTCTGCTTATAGAAAAACATACTCTTTTATTTCACAAAGTATATCTAGCTTCTGCAGCTGCTAAGATAAGCTGGAATACATGGCCTCAGTGAACCCAAAAGATTCCCAAGCAGGGAGCTAATTAAAATTCCATCCACTTCTAGAGATTGTTTGTTTGTTTGTTTGTATCTGACTATTTTATGCCATCTCATGATTTCTATGCAGCCTTAGTCATGATTCTTGAATGCTGGAGATCAGCAGTACCAGAGCACTTCTATTCATAATGCTACACCAGTACTCTGCACCACTGCCCAGCTCCTGCTGGGAACCTTCCCCAGCTTTCAAAGATATTTTTGGCAAAAAATTATGCCTCTTACTTATGGCTGTAGTGAGGCATGAAGTACAGCTGTCCTGCTGTGGTCCCTACATTGTGAATTTGGAATAGGATGAGCAATGATCCTATGCATATTTCCTGTTGCATGCTCTGTTACAGTACCAGTTATTCATGTTATATACATATATCAAGCTAATTGGATTGTTTCTTCATCTTCCAATTGCAATCAAGGATTACTTGATAACCCTATGCAGCTACAGCTCATTCACACAGTCCATCATTCCTATCCCTGATTGCAGAAGAGTCAGTTTCTAGGACACAAGTGATTTCTGTTGTTTTAATAGTAGCTGGATAGATGTAAAAGATACCTTTTGTGTCATAGTGCAATATTCTGAGCTGAAATTTCTGAGGGGAAATTTACATTGTGTGAAATTATGAACTCAATCAGATACTGCAATTTTGAGATCCTTAATTTTTTTTCAAAGACCCCTTTTTTCTCTCTCTTCAGTTGATGAGACACATTGATTAAGACTTACCACAAAAAGCAGATCATCTAACAATTGCAAATTTCAAGAGGTTGAAACAAATGGAGAATGTTTCTATGTTTCTCATGGAACTCAGGTATTGAGAAATGGTCAATTCTTTGAAAAGCTGGTTAGGTGGAAGTATTTTATACTGAGTTTGAAGGTCAGCAATCCTTTTCATAAGAATGTGAGCCAGTCCAAACACATGAATTTTACTTGCAAGAAGAAATACTTCAATCATGTTTACACGGGCATTTTAGGGCAGTGTTCTGGTTTGCTGAAGTAATCTGATTAACAGTTCCAATTTTTAAGTTTGGAAAACACAACAGTAATAGTCCATAATGTCCAATACCTCTTTGCTGGAAACAGGCAGTCCTTGTTTCAGGTTACAAATCAAAGCAAAAAGCATATAGTAAAAAAATGATTAAATTGAAAAAAAAAAAAAAACTGAATAGACTTTTTTTGTACCCAAAACCTGCCTTTGAAAATAGTTTGTCAAATTGGTCAAAACTGCATATATTTCCTGATTTATATTTCTCGATAATTTTCTTTTTTGTGTCAATTTTTATAATTATCTATATTTTTCATAAAGATTCAAGTAAGGTTAAAGTAATTAACCTGAATAAAAGGCCATGGTTTTCTTCATGGTTTTCCTGCTTTGTCAAATTCCAAAACTCTCCTTTTAAAAGACCAAAATAAACACTGTCAATCTTCTAGTTAAAGAAAATCTTATGGTAATGAACTCTTTTTCAATTTTAAAACCAGGAAAAGGGCTTTCTTTACTCCATTCTGCCTCACATTATGACAGTTTTATCATTAATATTTTTCTCATCTTGAACAAAAAGGCCAATCTATTTTTTCTATTTTTCTAATTTTTTTATTTTCTTCTTATTGTAATAGTGAAGCCCAGACTAAGCAGTTTTTAAAATGGATCTGATATACCAACATTTAAGAACAGGCTTATAATTCCACAAAAAGAGGGATTTTTAAAGATGTTGTCATAGATGTTGGATTTGAATCAAATTGGGAATATGGCTCTACAGTCCCTTGAAGTTCCATGCTCTGATCTCAAAAAAAATCAGGGTTCAGAGGAAGAGTAAAATTTTTTATTATTTATTATTTTTAAATTTCATCTCAGGAGTTTGAATTGAATCATATTCAAAGTGCAAGATGGTACCAAATTTTTATTTTATTCATATCTACTTATGTACATCAAAAGACTTAATACCTAATTCTCTATTATGTTTCTATTGTTTTATAAAGGATGAATGGTATGTAGGGGTCTGAAGAAGAGCAGGAATAGTGCCCTCATGAGAAAATATCTTCTTTACAGAACTCATATGTAAAATGTCCAGCACACATTGCTCATATTCTCTCAGATAAAAGAAAAGCCAAAATACAGAGCTGGGAGATGAAGAAGACAAAGACAGTAGATGAAGAACATGTCACAGTGAGCATATCACACTTCTCCTGTGGCAGAGCAGGAGCCAGTTTCAGAGCCTTGCCATCAGTGGCACACACCTGGTTGCAGTGCAAGGCTGCATGTCCAGTTTGAAGCCACAGCTGCAGCAGGGCTTGAAGACAAGAGACAATAAGTGAACACAGGAAGATGAACCGGGGGTCCATTTCAGTTCTCAAACCTGAAATTTGTGCAAGGAGGTCAAACATCCTTGCATGTCACTGTGGATTTATTTGATGTGTCTCATAGGTCGCTCTGTCTTAAAGAAGAGATACACTGGGGCACAGGAGCTCAGTACTCAGGGAATTCCCTTTGCCTGTGGAATCCTGCATGCTCATCTTCCTTTGAACACTGATCCTTCAACAGTTTTTTTCCCTGCATCCGTGGGTCACTCCTTGGTATGCTTCACCTTTCAGAGCAAGAAATAATGGGGGAGGATCACTCCTTAATGGATTCAGCTCTTCATTCACAGGCCTGACACTGGGGTTTATGTGCTATTTTGTTAACTATCACATTCTGATTTTATCGGTAACATAACCTAAAACATAACACATGATTGGTGTTTGCACTGTGAGCACCTGAGAAGTTTCCA
Source organism: Peucedramus taeniatus (assembly GCA_013400575.1). Taxonomy (NCBI): domain Eukaryota; kingdom Metazoa; phylum Chordata; class Aves; order Passeriformes; family Fringillidae; genus Peucedramus; species Peucedramus taeniatus. Next base: position 28,693 of record WBNO01014118.1, read on the forward strand.
TCTATCCCACTTTTCAGAATACATCTGGTTAGTTCATACCCTTCCAAGTCAGCAGCCATATTCAGTAGCAGTATTTTTTATCAGTTGCTGTTGTCTGCCAGCAAGACAAATAGCCTTGCTCTGCCTCCGAGCAAGGTCAGTATAAAAAGCTTCCTAACAGGGATTAAGAAAAAGAGAGTTTATCAACATAAAGATTGCATATAGCATTTAAGAAAAAAAAACCCTTAAATATATATTATATTATAATATATAAATACATATA
>WBNO01014151.1:0-27152 GCA_013400575.1 Peucedramus taeniatus
TTTAAAGCTGAGGTAGGACTTTTACTAAGTCTCACATTACTTTGCATTACAACAGCAGAGGTTCCACTTGTGGCTGAACTTATACTCTAATTAAGAAGAGCAAGAAAAATTATGTTCAGGTTGTTTAAAAAGTCTTGCTGCTAATTATTTTCATTTTCCAGAAAACAAGTTAGCTAACAGCTTTGTGGTTTTTTGTTTGTTTGTTTTGGGGTTTTTAAAAACATTTGTAAATTCAGTATTTGGTTTGCATTTCCCTTTTCTTACTAAAAGAAGCAGGGGGATGTGGAAAAAGAAGAGCAATCCTTACCTCCACTGACTAAACCCCTATTCTCACAGAAAGAGAAGGCAGAATAATCTCAGAATTTCATCAAAATCTGAAAAATGTACCTTTTTAATCCTAAAGAAATCAGTACAGTAATTTTTTTGACAAAATACATTCATAGTATTTTTTTTTCCTTGACTGGAGAACATCCAAAAGAGCCACAGTGAGTAACACAGTAGATTTGTTTTTTACTGTGTTCTGTTAGGTGAGTTGTTATTCTTGCTAGCAATAAACACTGATAGTACCTGATAGGAAAATTAATCCCAGGCTGCAGAATAAGCCTAGTAGAGGAATTTAATTTTATTTGTTTATCTTTTGCAATTTTTTTAGTTAATTTTTAATCTTAAATTTGGTGACAATGAGTCCATAATACACTTGGAGACCTAGGGTAAGGTAAGAATATGCTGTAGAAAGAAACATGCAATGAATGCTATGCTTTTAATGATGCTTTTAATATTTAAATGCCTTAGAGAAAAATATCTCTCACCGGGCTTTGATGATAATTATAACCCTGCTGTGCATATGTGGTTTTTTTGTTGTTTAGGTTTGAGGTTTTTATGGTGTTGGTTGGTTTTTTTTTTTTATTTTCATGGTATTCATAGCAAGACATATACTGAAGTAAATTAATATTTGGGCTTAAAAGCTGTTCCCTGAGCAGAACAATATTTGCAGTTTTCATACCAGTTTTAGTGGAAATCAGGTTTTACATAAATTAATTTTCCTTTACAGATGTACTTCAGCATACTGTGTACTAAATTTCTTACCCCTAAAATGTTCTGTGTTTTATTGGTTGTAAAAGATTTTTAACTAAGAGGAAAAAAATGCGAGTAATGGTGTTTTTAAAGAAAATATCAGACTCTGTGATAACCAAGGATGTGCTCAAGAGGCATGAATACTTCAGTTCCAGATGGGTCAGCTTTAGGGGTCAAGTTGTGAAGAGAAAGCCATCACACACACTTCATCAACACCGTGGAATGAGAGACCAGTGCATTTACTGAGCAATGGATTTCCAGTGAGCGTATAAACTAATTGGTGGATGAACATGCCCCAGGAGCAATGATTTTAAGGTCATAGCAGGCTCAGTGAATTGTGCTGACTTACACTGTGTCTCAGTGATAGCTGATCTTACCAATGAGCAGTTTAGAGGCATTCAAGCCTGAACTCTTTTCCATGTGCCTTGAATGGCATGTCAGCGGTCACTGTTTCTGACATCCTTTATATTTGTCCAGTCAGCTTTAAATCTTTAGGTTGGGCTTCAGCGTACTCAGGAAAGAAAGGAGAGAAGTGATTATTTTCAGTCATTGAGTTCTGAAGATCTTAGTGTTAATTATGCCAAACACGGTTCGTTCGTCAACAAACTAGAAATATTAAAGAGAAATGAGAGAGGGAACTGATATTTTTTGGGATCAAAAGTATCCTAATTATAACTTTCTATTGCTTAGCTTTCATTTATTTTTTCTCAATAACTCTGTATTCCCTCTTAAAATATTAATTAGTAAATACTGATTTCTATTTGACATGTAAAAATTCACAACCTGAAAAATTGCTGTAACATTATTTAAGAAACTAAATACTGGGCATGCCAGTCATATATCCCTTCCCTGCTAGGGGTACATTGCTTCTCATGTGTAACATTTTCTTTTGTTTTGGAAAAATGTTTATTCATTCTTTGTCTACTATGAGTGCAAAGCAGAACCGTGCAGAGGTCCTTTAAAATTTGCAATCAGTTAAGAAATGCTACTCTTTAGTAGCTCTAATTCTGGTTTTTTTGGAGGGGAGAGGAAAAGGTAGTTTGTTTTATGATTGTTAAGGCTTTGCTGAGAGTGTTTTCTTTAATATTAATAGCAATTTAGTAGTTTAAAAACAACTCTAATAATTTTTTTGATGACATTCAGCAGAGGGTCTATTCAGCTTTGTCTGTGAGCATGGACATATGTTCAGTGATCCTTATGAAGTAAAAAAAAAAAGAGTTAACATGCTTTTGGCCTTAGCACTTAAAATCTAATAATGATGATGCTCATATAAAATAATTTTTAATACTATCTTTTAGGAGTAAGTACAATGATTTAGTTCTAAGTAATATCTATGTATTTATACATCTATGTGTGCTTGTGAATTGGGTAGCATATACAAATATGTTCATTCCTTGAGAATGTGGACTGAAAATAGCAGAATGCAATTATTTTTTTTTGAAACAAACAATTTATCTTCTGTACTGTGTAAAAATATGGGAATTTTCTTCATCTAGGAAGCAACAATTGGGTATTCATCATCATTATTTTAAAGACAGAAAAAAAGCTTGTTTTCATCATTGGATGTAAATAGTATGATTTAGTATGATTTGAGTAAAGGAAATGGCTTGCTATGACCTTCCCATACAACCTTTGTTTTCCTCAAAACCCTCCCTTTATCCAGAAAGGAAGCGACCACAGACATTCCTACCAGAATGATATAGAACAAGCAGTAGGACTAGTTGATAGTCTGGTACACATGATTAAAACTTTGGAAAACTGATGTGCTTGGCATTTGCTAAAATATCTGTATGCAAATGTATTCCCACTTTTATGCAGCTGTATACCTGTATAGAGCTCCATGCTATTGAGTGGAATTCCAGATTTACAGGATTCAGGTTTAGTTCAACAAGTCACAGAACCTTTTAAGTAGATTATATTTAGTTAACACAGACCTTGAATATTCTTGACAGTTCTGCTTCTCGGATTAATGGAAAACAATCAGAGTTAGGATCAAATATTGAATTAGTTTATAACCTTGCTATGTGTATTAAAGGAAGCAATATTGTAATTGAAATGCAGATAAACATTCTGGAAATCTTACATAACTGTAATAGGATATCCTCATCATATGATTTTGCTTCATTATACTCTATTACTTTATCCTCTTGCTGTACCTCTGCAGCTGATTTGTTGGGGGATATCAATATTCAATTACAAAAATTAAGTAATCAAATAAAATTTCTTTTGTATTTTTTACAGTGACATTTGAAATAAATACTGTTTCTGAGCAGAACCAGAGCACAACTGCTTCAATAACTCAAAAGACAAATTGCAGATTTTGGCTATTATGATAGTTCTCTGGTGTTTTGAAAACTTGTTAAAATATTGATGATTATGCATCAGTCTCACTATATTAAGAATGTTTTAATATAGCGTTAGTGGCAAAACAAGGAGAATTATGGCTAACAATCTCTTCCCTATTACTTAATTTTCAACTAAGTAAAATGGGAGTGTTTTTCTGTATGTAGTTTTATATTATATGCCATTTTAACTTTTGGTTTTGTAGTACTACCATCTCTTGTTGTGAAGCAAAACCAACATCTGTGTGGGTATGACTTTTCTGTGTGATGTGATGATGACAAAACTAGACCAGGTTGCTCAAAGTCCCATCCAGCCTGGCCTGGAACAGTTTCAGGGGTGGGGCATCCACAACTTCCCTGGGCAACCTGTTCAATTGGCTCACCACCCTCACAGTAAAGAACTTTTTCCCAGTATCTTATCTGAACCGGCTCTTCTTCAGCTGAATCCATTCCCCCTTGTCCTGTCACTGAGTGCTCTTGTAAATAGACTTGTCCCATCTTTCCTGGGAGTTCCTGGAAGGCCACAATTAGGTCACTCTGAAGCACTCTCTTTCCCAGGCTACACAATCTTGATAGGTGCTCTGTCCCTCTAATCATCTTGGTGGCCTCCTCTGGGCTCACTCCAAGAGGCTGATTTCCTTCCTATTCTGGGGACCCCGGAGCTGGATGCAGCACTTTAGGAGGAGTCTCACCAGAGCAGAGGGGCAGAATCGCCTTCCTTGACCTGCTGGCTGCACTGCTGTCAAAGGTGAATATTGACAAGAAGAATGTGAAGGATTCTACAAAAATCTCTAAAAAAGAACCTGGTTATGTAATGAGAAATGAACAGTACTTCACTATGGGGTAGATAATATTTTGAGGAGGTTATGAATCAGGAAGAGAGAGGCATGACCTGTAGTATAAAAGTCTATGGAGAGAATGAAGGGTGAAAATACAGAAAAAACTCCTTTCATTGTAAGCAAATGAAAGGTATTGGTGTGATGATAAATGCTGTTCCTGTGGTAAAGAAAATATTGGAAAGGGGTGATTGATAAAGAAGCAAAGGAGTTTTAATAGAATAAACAGAGTGACTTGAGCCAAAAAAAGATGGATGGAGTTGTAGCCAGAAATGGGGCAAGTAGAGTGGTGTGGTAGGACACAGCATGAATAGTAATTGTTCTTATATTTACTGTATTTGAGAAACTCAAATCTTACATTACAATATGTCCCTTACCTTGACCATTCCCTCCTCTTTTCTACTCTTTCCATTTATGTATTTTTTCAATTTCTTTTCTCAGTTGTCAATACTTAGAACAGTTTCTAACTTCTGTGTACATTTTACAGATATCTCTTTTTTCTCACTTGTGTTCTTTTCATTCCAAATTTGATGTTTGTTTATTTTTACTGATTGTCATTTGAAATATCTTAATGTTAGTTTCCAAAGGCTTCTCTGTTATCTCACTGAGTGCACTGTGGGAACAGATGTGTTCACAGTGTTTTCAGTGGTGAATAAAATTCCCCAGTGAACATGTGCTGCCATCTTGGAAGGAGCTACATGTAATCACAGAAAATATTACAGCAAGTAAATGGATAACATCTCAGAGCCTGAGAGGTATCTGTCTCCAGGGTATATTGGAAAATAGGAGGAGGTATTAAATTTTTTTGTCTTAATGTAATGAACTATTAGAATTTAAATAAATCCCTAATTTTTATTTTATTACACTCTTCTCTGCAAAAATGTTAATATAATTTAAAGATAGCATTTGCTTGAAGACAAAGACCAACTTAAGATAGAACCATAAAAAGAGTTCTTTTAAATGCCAAAGGCAGAACTGGAAATAATTTATAAACAATTTTATTCTGTGCCCAAAAAATCTAAGTGCTTTTCTGCCTTACATTGTTCTTAGTAAATCTTGTCACCCAGTGCTATGTCCCACATTATATAATCTTTCATTTTATCTTTTCATTCTATCAAGGCACAGCATACCTAGCTAATCCATCAGAAATCCTTTTCCTTATCAGTCACTCAAGAATGGTTATACTGTACAGTGTGACAGCATTAGACATCACTTACCTTCCTAAACTACAGATTACTTGGGAGAAAAGTAGTTTTTTGTGTTTGAGGATGCCTTGACTATACATCAACTTCATTGTTTGTTTTCCTGTGTACTGCTTTTTCCAAAATGTCTATGTATTTTTTAATTGTAATACCTTTCTCTACTCTTTTCACAAAATTTTTGGATATTGCTATCTTCCTTTATCGTTTCTTCAGTGTAGTGATTTAGCAATGTAGCCTATATTTTCTGTCGTTTAAGATAATTTCCATCTTCATAGATTAGGGGGTTTGATAATATGTTCAAATGTATCAAAGATCAGAGGCCTTCTACACCTTGACAGCCTACTTGAATGGAGTTTTTGGCACAGTAGATCACAGCTGCCTCTTTGGAGGTGTTGTAATATATTGTCATGTTTTACTATGAAGCTGTTAATGCATGTTTGACACTAGATACTCTAGGATTCTCACAAAATGATATACCACACAGTACAGAAATATTTGTTTTCATTCGATCCTTATTTTAAGCCAGATGAGAGTTGTAGTTTTATACCCTCAATATCATGGGGATTCCAGACTGATTATAAAGTGTATTTAATGGAATTTGCATAATTTTGTCATAAGAAGACTAGTGCCGTCTGCCATGCTCATTAGCTCTTTTTGCCAAGAACACTGCGAGTAGCGAGTAGTTTTACAGATATATAATAAATTCGATGTATATTTTAGATAGCCCTGTAATCACATGATAGTTATCAAGTAAGCCGGGATGAATAATGATGACCCCTTCAGTTGTTAGAAATTTGTTTTTCCAGAAGAAATATTTGACAAACATTATAGAACTTTCAGGCAGCACGTACTTGACTGGTGAGAAATAGCTGGCTTCAGTTTTGGCTTCATTTAAAGGCCTGGCACCAAAACACATGGCCAAAGACAGTGTGGAAACTAATAAACCATTGTATCTAAACCACCTATACAAATAACATTTATATCTATGATAAATTTATGTTAATTTAATTTAAAGAGAAAAATAATGTGGAAAGTAGGAATTATTGCTATCCAAAAGTCAATTTATTACATTTAGTGTTGCAAATATTCTTTGCTGATACTGCCACAATGGTGAGGATTGTGGGTGTACTGGTGTTTGAAACTCACTGCAGCTGATATCTGTTACTAGTTTTATTCAAAGGGTTATACTGTTTTTGCATATGCTTTTTCTGTGAACACTTACATTACATCTGCACAGCTTTTGCTTGCTCTTGATTGTCTTAGTGCTGAATATCTCATATAAAAGTCTTTTATTAGCAGATTATTTATATAGGAACATAGAATAATTTGGGTGAGATGCCATCTAGTCTAACCCCCCCTGCAATAAGCAGGGACATCTTCAACAAGATCAGGCTGGTCAGAACCCCATCTAACCTGATGTTGAATGTTTCCAGGGACTGGGCCCCTGCCACCTGCCTAAGCAACCTGTATTGAAAGGCTGCATAAAGTCTTCCCAGAGCCTTCTCATTTCCAGGCTGAACAACCACAGCTCTTGACCTTTCCTTATAGGAGAGGTGCTCCATCCCTCTGATCATTTTTGTGGTCCTCTTCTGGACTCACTCCATGTCCTTATTTTGCTGGGGCCCCAGAGCTGGATGCAGGTCTCACCAGAGCAGAGCAGAGGCGCAGAATCCCCTCCCCAGCCCTGCTGTCCACGCTGCTTTGGGTGCAGCCCAGGACATGTTTGGCTTTTTGGGCAGTGAGAGCGCCTGGCTGGGTCTTGTCCAGCCTTTCATCCACCAGCACCCACAAGTCCTTCTTGGCAGGGCTCTGAATCCCTCAATCCCCCAGCCTGTGTTGATACTGTGGTTTCCCTGATCCAGATACAGCACCTTGTGCTTGGTTTTGTTAAATCTCACAAGGTTCCCACAGGTGTACTCCTTGAGCTTATCCAGGTTCTCTGGATGGCATCCTGTTCTTCAGGTATGTCAACTGCACCACTCAGCTTGGTGTCATCTGCAAATTTGCTGGGAGTGCACTCAATCCTGCTATGTAATAGATGAAGATACTAAATATGGTCATAATTAAGATTAATAAATGTTTTTTTTTCTTTGATGCTGAAACCCAGTCTGACAATCTTCTTAACATGGCAAATGTTTTGCAGCTAGATCAAAAACTCTGGAAACGGAGGAACTATATAACCCAGTGTTGCTACATAACCACTGAGTTGCATCAGTGGAGTTCTTGTCTTCTTATTGTCGAAAAATAATTTGTTTTCCAACAAAATAAGGAAGGTATAGAGCTTTATACACAGTGTGGGGATTTTTTTGTCTGTTTTTCCTTTATTCTGCTGGATTTTTTAATGAAGATAAAGAAGTCTATAATCTGGTCCTAGAATTCATTATTTGTATTTGCAAGTAATCAGATCTTGTTTTAGTCTCTTTTTTTTTTTCATAGCTGTGAGCCATTTTGGCATGCCTTTATGTTTATGACATCCTGCTGTGTAAGGATGTTTCAGCTGTGCTTTCTAGATACCTTTTTATAGTTTTGGGTTTTTTTATGATATGCTAAATTAGATCATGAGCTATTAAGACAGGTTATGCATTTGTTAGTTTAAAAACGTCCCTAATTATTTCACCCTGCTAAAATATTACTGCATATATGCTTTAGGCATGATTTCTTTGCTAACTACCTATTATGTATTCATAGGAGCAACAATACCAATTCATACCATTGGGAATATTACTTAATTTGACAAATAGAGTATTTTTATTATTTGTATGTTGTTTAGAGTAAATATATCCTTGAAAGCAAACAAAAGGATGAATATACTGTATGGTCACATTCAGTAAATCTTTTGATTTACTTTTATTAAGGCCTGTTTTAGGTACAAATGAAAAATCTGTAGTAGCTTTAAAGTAAAATAAAATTTGCTTTGATTCAGTTCATGTCAACCATCTCATTTAAAATTAGCCCAGAGGTCTTGTAAAAATGCTAGTAATCTAAACATAATAATGCACATTGCCCAATTGCTACTGTATATGATATAGGTTCAGTGCTGTAATGCTTTGACAGCCCATTACTGAATGTAATGAACAGCTATTTTTAAACAGAAGAAATTCAAGTTGACAGCTTGGCAATGAAATTCAGCTAGTGGCATAATTTTTGTCGTCTTCAGTATAGTGAGTGGATTTCAGTTTTGTTTAAAGAAATTTGTATCATGGACTTTATTGGAGCAAGCATTTTTTTGTTTCAGTTTACTAAATACTTTTTAAAGAGCTTGAACTAAAGCTGCATTTTGTCAGATCCTGAAACCTGCACTCCTGTCAGGGCAGAAGCAGCTCTGTGAGAAGTCAATGATTAATAAAAATAGGTTGAAGTCTTAAGAAAGAGAATGTACTAGAATTGAATTTATAATCATAAACTCACTTTTTTTGATAGATGAAAACTGTAGCTCTATAAGTCCTTCAAGAGGGATTTAAGTATGAGTCAATAGGAAACTAAGAGAAGGGGCAGAGAAAGTAGCTGCACAATTGCATGTATTTTGTGGTAGAGAAATCTATAAATTCAGGCCAGGCTCCCATCTATCATTTTTCTTATCTCTGTTGGCTACTGCATTGGGACGTGAGTAAGATTCTGGTTTCTTTGTATATGTATGAAGTGATGTCTGCTCAGGGCTTTCTTAAACAGCCTGTGTTAACAGTGTGTACTGGGGCTTTTTGGCAACGTTTTAGTTGTGAGATGCTACAAGGGCAGCTTCTGTGAGGAGCTGCAGGAAGCTTCCCCCGTGTCCGATAGAGCCAACCCAGTCAGCTCCAAGATGGACCCACTGTTAGCCAAGGCTGGCCTCTCAGCAACGGTGATAGCACCTCTGTGGTAAGGAGGAGGATGCTCCTTTTGCAGGGACTAGCTCTTGTGCTCCTGATGGTCCTTCATGCTGGATTGCTGGGATCCAGCAGTGCTGTGCTCTGATTCTCAGCCAATCCTCCTTTCCTGTGGGGTTTACTCAAGCCCTGATTGACTTAATGTCATGCCACCCTTTGGGTTAGTTTTGTGTTGTCATTCACTCTTTTCTTCCAGCTTCTTCCTATACCCATTAACCATCTTTCCAGAGCAATTTTAGAAGCTGTATTCTCTTCCATGTTCTGTAAGTACACTGAATTAAAGAACAATTGCAGCGTCTTCACTGCAAGATTTTTGGAAAAAAAATATGATCCCAGATTCAGTGATTTTAATCATAGCTGTGAGATATATGTAATTCTAATTCTAACCAGTTCTAAAAATCATTCCATATCTTGTTTCCTTTCCTAAATTATTACATGAAACAGCTACAAATCTTCTCTGCTACCTCAAGAGTCTTGTAAATGACTTCTTATTTCTGCTGACTTCATCTCACTTTCAACTGTTAAATCCACTTCTCTGTTCTCAGTAATCTCTGGTCCCAATCCTTATTAACACTTTCTTTCTGCAGTCCACAATACATCCAATCCCTCAAAAATAATCCCTTTCTTACATCTGCCCATCCTTATTCTGAAACAATTTTTACTACTTGTAATGCCCCTTATTTTATATCTTCTTGTTTTCTGCCCGGGGTCTGCCTCTGTATCCCAGACTGCACACAATAAATGCATTTTCACATTATTTTGTTTTAAAAGGCTTGTTTATAGATGTGGTGTAATGGTATCTGGTTAGGATGACATCTGTACCTATCTCTCTCACATACCTGATTGCTTTGTGCAGAGGCAAGTATTCTGGTGCATGTGGATAGCTTGTATGAATGCCATACTCTTGACCAAATTAACGGTGTTTTAATGTATGGATTATTATCCTTACTTACTTGTTTTTATGAATTATCATTCCCAATGTGCACCTTCCTTTCAGAACAAGTGGATACATCTGGAATTTTCTTATTTTGAAGTGTTTGGGTCAAGGCAGTAATATCGGGATACAGAATTCCCAATGATTTTCCAAGGTAACATGCAAGTCCTTCATTTAAGTTATTTTTGAGAGGAGCTGGTATGGTTTTTTCAATCGTGATTTTGCCTGCTGATCACATAGGGCTTTCACTCTGCTGTGACAACCTGCAGAAGACTGTTCATTTATCCAGCACTGTTTTCCAAGAGAAACCCCCTCATGGTTTATTGGAAAAGAATGCTGTGGAATGCTTGGTGAGAAAGGGCCTGAGAAGCAGCTAGAAAGCTCATTTCTGCAGAGCTAATTTCTTAGTTCCCACAGGGTTTGGGAAGAAAGGGCAGTCTGTTCTAGAGGTGTATAATAATTTAGGTGGCATGTGGAGATGATTTAATAGGATTGTCATTAAAATTATCCTTCTGTGAAATACCCAATAAGCTCCAACTAGTTTGTATTACTTTTTTTTTTAATAGAAATTTGGTGTGAAATATTTTGAGTCTTCTGAAATTCATGGAAGGCTAGATTTAATTTGGCATTTATTTGTGCATGCAGGTTATCTGCCCCAAGAGAATTACTATGTATTAATGATAACAAAACAAAACAAACTTGATAGGTTTCCTTCCTTGATGCTCTTTTAAGCACTAGAGCTCATACTTATTTTCCTTTTGGAAAGGTATGGAGATTTCTTAAGTATGGAAATCTCTCTCATTCCATAATATAATGAAATCATCATGTTAGTGGTTGAAAAAGTGAAAGGCTTATTTTGCAGTGCATCTTCCTGTGGTTCTCTGTGGGTTAGGTTTCCACATGATGTGGAGTACTACAGTATGTAATAATTGGCACCCTTGTTGATAACCTCAATTGAAAGAGCAAGGATTAGGAATCAAGTTGCAACCTCCTTGAAAAATAAATCTTAAAAAAGAACAATTAACTGGAAAGCTGTGTTGACTTCCCGAATTTGTCCTAGATTCTCAGTGTAGCAAAACATATATTCCTCCTTTTTTACATTTAAAGATGTGAATATACAGTGGTTAGTCAGAAATGTATAGAACAGGCTGCCTGGGAATGAAACTACTTTGTCTCTTGAGGATTAATTTTTCAATATGAGGGACATATTTTCAATATATGGCTGAGTAGGTGGTTCACTGGAACTAGTTCTTTATTTCATCAGAGATTAAATGACAATGGAGGGGAGATGGTTCTACATACCTGTTCATACTGCTGAACTCTTCACTTGAGAGCTATAGAGGTTTTGATCTTGAGAGTTACAGCTTATGGAGGGTTTAGAAGTAATCATCTAGTAATACCTCACATGCTGTGGCTCCTAGTGTAGAAGAATTTTTAAGTATGTCCTTAAATTTAACTACATAGACAATTCCTTGAGGTTTTGTTAGTGCGACATAAACAAGAATGCCTTTCTTTCAAAGCCAAAAAAGATTGGCCAAGATTGAAAAATGGATGATGTGGTCAACAGGGCAACAGGGTGTTTTCACACCCCTGAAAATGAGCAGTGCCTCATGACCAATGATTGAAAATATTCCAACCACACTTTAGTTCTGCCGTCTCATCTGAGCCAACGCATGGTAACTCCACGTGCCTGTTAGAGCCTGTCCTTAGAGGAACTTAGCCAAAGAATTCTCTCCTTCTTAATAGGTACCACCTTGACTGAGTGGCCTAGCTTTTCCCATCCTCCTTGCCATGCCAAGCACAACACATTCACTGTGTCCATCTCAGGGTGTGAATAGGCTGAGTAGAAATTTGCTCTGAAGTGTTGGTATGTGAAGAGAAGAATCTAAAGCAAAGAACAAGTGAATGAAGGATCAGAAATTAAGGCTCCTAAATTAATTATATTAGTGGTATAATACCTTTTAAGCTATTAAGTGTGCAAAAGCCTTCTTGGTACTTCTTTCCTTCATGTGAGCTCTGCCTTTCTAATTAGAGTCTGTGCTTTTACTCTTCAAAACCTAATATTCAGGTTATGTCTGCTCTTGTGCAACAGCTTCTCAGTGGTTTTTTTCAGCATCCACTGTAATCATAGTACAAATCCCTTTTGTGATGGGCACATAACTCACTCTCTTTCTTTCTCCAAATACCGACACTGCTTGATAGCTCAACAAGCAGTTGTGCTGGAGGACTGCCTTATGCTGTACTTGTACTAATCTATCCCAAAGTAACTTTACTGCTTCACTTGGCTCTTCTGTAGACTAAATGTTGTTGTTAAACAAAAGTGTCTGCGCTATGTTGAAAACTATTATAAAAATGCCTGTGACTGATTGTAGTTATTAAGAACAGTGTCAGATTATGAACCAAATATTGTTATTACAGGGAGGTTCTTATTCCCACAGTATTTTGTATGTGTAGCTACAACGGAATTTTACCCCGGAGAGCATTTACAGATGTACATTTGGCCCAGTGTAGTTCAGTTCTTTTCTGTTCTTCACTTTGTCATTACTTCCCCTTCATTTCTGATCTGTGAAATTCTTTTAAAAACAGTTTCTATTACTTGAAGGACCATGGACCTCTGAGGAATAGTTATTTTAACTACCTGGACTACATATGTGTATTTTAATTTTACCCAGAGGAGTGGGGTAACCCTTATAAAAGCATTGGAACTAACTAGCAGTTTTGGTTTCCCTCACACTTTCATCTCTTAAATGTCCTTAAACTCATGAAGACACTACTGCTCATAACACATGCAGTTTTGTACTCAAAGCATAAAATGTAATTCTCATACTCTTATTCTGATTGCCCAGGAGTACTAACAGTCCTCCTGCTTACATTCATGTCCTGGAGGCTCACTGGAGTATTAAGAGAATTGCCCTATTGGATTGGAGACCAGCCAGCTTCAGGGGATTCCCTGTGCTGCAAAATGGAAGGTGATGTCCTCTCCTCAACACACGCATCCTCTTAATGTACTTACATTTTTCAAGCTTACTGCTGTTTCCTCACATTAAATTTTTCCTTCTTGACACAGACTGAATTACCAGTACATCAACACTCTTTATTAAAAAATAACAACCTATTAACTAGATTTCAGTCAGGCTTTTGGATAGCCATTTTGTCATTCATTAATAGTGGATGGGAGGGTAGAAGGGCTGAGTCTATTTTCTGAGGATTGTTGTTTCATAGTTTTTGGTGTCATAGCATTTTTTTTTTGGCTGATCCTTTTGAAAACTGTAGAACTCTACATATATTTAGGTGCATATTGCAACTAGGGATATTAGCGCTTTTTATGGTGGAAGTGAAAATATGTCAGACTCCTTGAGCAGTCTAACTGACAGACCATATGTTAAAAATCATTGACATAACTGTTGCTTGACCAACGTTTTTCTCTTGAATTCCTATGCTTTCCTGTCCATGGAGCAATAGGGGTTGATTAATGCCTGTTTATACCCAAGCTCAGAAGAGCACTATGTTTATCTTAACATCTGCGATGGCTCTTTTTGCTTTGTAATACTCAATTATCATTTTCTTGGAAAATGCAAAAATTGCAACAATTTTTAATTTACATTTTGGGAAATAGTGTGACGGGAAACTTTAGAATCTGTTCTGTAATTTTCTTTACACAATTTTGTGACTGTTGAATATTTGTGGCTTTTTGTTGCAGTAATTATGTTTTGTGGCCACATAGTTTGGCATGCCCTGAAGCTTGTGCTAGCTTGCTTTGTTTTCAAAGATTTTTTTTATTAAGGTGATTATACCACATGTGCCTTTAAGTTTCAGTGGTTTTTTTTTTTTTCTGTTACAGTATGGTGATTTCACAGTATTTTTAATCTTAATGAACAGTGTTCATTAAAGCCAGATACTCAAAACAAAATGTTTTGAATGTTATGATGCTGAAGTTTCCTGGTTTATAAGCAGAATCAAAGCAGCATTTTAAAAACATCACACTGAAAAAATAACACCCCAAACAGTCACAGTCTACACTCCACCACCCCCAGCATTTAATCAGCAGTCCTTTTTGCTGATAGAGTCCTAAGTGATTTTTCTTGCCTACTTAAGGCCATTCTAGATATGCTCACTAAGTGGACCTAACAGTACCAGTGTATTTTATGTTAGCAAGTCATGATAGAAAAGTGCTTGAAGTTCAGGGGGCATTTGTCTCCTTTCTCACAAATTCATTTAAGTACCAGTCTTGCCATAGCTTTAACTGGGGCAGACAACCATACAAATGACTTGAGATAAAATGAAAATAATGGACTGAGCTAGGTGCCGGGGGTGGTAGTTACACTGCATGCACATCAATAAGCATTGAGTGTTATTCTATGCTAATGTAAGCCTGATGGATCAGCTTTCGCTTTTAGCCTGGAGGACCATTAAGCACTAGAAGCTGGGTCAAACTGATATAGTGAGGCAGACGTACCCTAACAGTTGGCAACAGTAGTTAACAAGCAGTAATTTGCTATGTGTGAGACTAATGTTGTTTAAAATCTTCATGATCAGAACAAAGATCAGAGAGAGGATAATGTTCTTTGTTCAATATTCTTTTGTAAACTTGATTCATTTTGGAAAAAAAAAAATCGCTAAGATGCAAACATGAATAAAGCATTTAACAGTTCTGTTGGAAACAGTTAATGTATTAGTTTATGTTACAGAACATTAAAGCAGTGCATATGATCTTCAAAAAATGTAAGGAAGTTCTCAAAGGATAATCCTGCATAACTGAAATATATGCTATATTATTTTATTTCAAATTAGGTACAATTCATTCCTCATAGACTCTTTATAGCCCTGAAAGTATTAAAATAAAAGCAAAATTACTGAGTAACAGAATTATTCTGAAGGTAAATTTAAAAAACCCCACTAATTATGTAGATCTGAATCTGAAGATAATTTTGTGCTTGACATCACAAGAAGATTATAATAAAGCATTATCTTTAGTCCGTTTTGCTTATACACTATTGCCTCAGATACAGATATTGTTTAAGTAGGTGGCCCAATATAGCTGAACGTATATCTAAATTTAGAAGTAGTTTTCCATCTGCTCTTTAAAGTATTTTTATTCACAATTTGAGATTTTATTGCAGGTGCAGAACTGCTGTGTGTAAAGATTTGATAACCAAAATCCTATTGGCAATGCTGGTGAATATTAGCAAAAATCAATATAATGTGTTAAATAAGGTATATCACTGTTACATTTCAAAGGCATACTGTGAAGCTAGGCTGTAATTGGTGTAGGCTTTGATCTTTTTGCTTCAGCAGTGTGGCCTTATGCACCCTCAAGCTTAGTTTTGTTGAGGAATATTCACAATTTATGCTGTCAGGGCCACGGTTTTTGGTGCATATTATGTTTAGTTCGTCTTCTGTTGGTAAGTTTTTTTTCCTCCTTGCTGGTACAGCATGGCTTGGTGGGGGAGGATGAAGTGGTCCATTACAGTAACAACCTCTGTAAATTTAGGAGACTCCTTTTCCTTGTCAGGAACTGTGGATCCCATGTGCACAGCAGATACTCCGTAATATTGCCTAGTCCACTGGGTAGCTCAAATGATGTCCAAAGAAGTATGTGGGGGTTTAACGTATCAGAGTAAGAAGTCATGGTTTCAGATTATCTGACCTTCAAATCACCCTCATGTTATTTTTGTAATACAAAAATAATTGCTGTTTCCTACCTCAGATCTAAAAATAAAATTTTGTCTATTTTAGTAATCAATTATAATATTCCCAAAACCTGTTAAAGGTGATTTAAGTTTTAGGGACATAAACAATGTGCAAATAAGGCTAATTTGTTTTCCTTTCCAGTTATGTAAGAACTACTTGTGCTGGGGTTTTTTGAAGCTTATAAAGGAAAGAAGTTAGTTGTGTGTCTTGTTTAATATGTCCTTTGAACTGTTAGCCTTTACTCTAGCGATTATTTTTTCTAGTTTTTATGTATTATAATTAAGAGCTTTTTTTCTTCATGATGCTCTTGTGTGTGTGAATTTTTTTTTTGGTTGTGTCATAAACTTGTTTGAAATTCAGTACATATTAGAAAGATAAAGCTAAACCAACAATATTTCTTTTCCTCCAGGCAAAATTTATGTTTGGAGGTTTTTACTTCAGTGTGTGGCTAGCTTTGATGTTTTATGTACAGGCATTGTTTGAAGTTGGTTTGCTGTAGCACAACCTTATTGATTGAAACGTATTTACTTTCCTGAAAATGAAAAAAGGAATTTATCATTTAGCTTCCACTTAATTAGAAGAATATTTGTAACAAATGAGAGTTATAAAACACACCTCAATTAATGGAGAACCTTAAATAGTAGTTAGTTTTTTCTGTTTTGGAAATTGAAGGAGAAAAATTTATACTTAGATAAATGCCTATTAATCCCTCATGTCTTCTTGTGGCAAGATAAGTACCCTTGTATGTCGTAGCATGGCATCCCCGGCTGGGTAATAATTAGCATTGACTCCATGATTCTAGAAGACTGATCAATCACTTTATTATTCTATACTTATTAAGAAACCCATTGCCTTTATAGACAGCTAAGATACAGGTTGACTTATTTGGTCTTTAAGTAAAATACCATCACCGTTGGCTAATTAAGAAACCACCCTTTGGTAAACAAATCTCTATATCACATTCTACATGTTCATGACAAGAGGTGCAGCAAGTGAAGATAAGAATTGTTTATCATTCTTTTCTCTGATCTTCTCACAGCCTTCCCCAGGACAATGCCTGGGAAAGTTGTGCATTGCTCTCTGTGGCCAGAGAGCTGCTGCCACGCTTGTACTGTCTAAGGTAAGAGTAACTCATTACAGAATGGGGGTAATAAGTTCAGAAATGCAATATTTTGAAAAAAAAATTAAGGAAAAAAACCTCAATAAACAAGCAACCCTCAAAGATCATATTTTATATTTCCTATTGTTTCTAGGACATTAGGAAAGGAGAAATAATTACAGAAGCATTGGACAGCCTGTCTGTGATATTGCAGGACCTACTGATAGTTTTATTGGAGGATCTAATCTATTGTCAGTGGATAAATTTCAGGAAGTTTTAGCTAAAGGATAAAAAAACCCGAATTTACATAAGGTATTGGTCTGTATCACAACTATAGGTGTTTTCGCATTTTCTGAAGCACAACAGCAGCAAGCAACAGTTTCAGAAAACATTTCAGGCCCATTTAACTAAAGACAAGATCAGGCCACAGTATTTCCTGTCCAAATTAGCATGAGAAGGAAGCACTGAGCTTAAGTAGATTTCCTTGGGAATCTAGTGAAAGGAGAAAATGTAGATTATTGGCTTTGTCCCTTGCTAACCGAAGCAGCTTGGCGAACATGTTAATCTTTGAAGAAGCCTATGGCAAAAAGGAGGAAGACCAATTTGGACTATTTAATATCTTGGGAGAATTGCTGGCAGGAAGGTCAAATGATCTTTTATCCACTCAGGCTGTGCTTGTGCCACTTCATTTGGCCCCTGATGGATTGACTTTTCAGCTTTTCTCAGCTACCTTGACAGTAGCTGGCAAAGCAGCGCACTAAGGACAGGGCCGTCTCCTCAAGACAACACAAATTTAGAAGAGCCTGAACTTACTGTCCACAATGCCAGAACAGTTTGGAGAATTATGGTACATGGTCTGCTGTATTAAGGAATCACCACGACTGCAGCCACACTGCAGAATTGAGAGACTTCAAGATTGAGAACTGCCACAAGAAAGAGACTGGTATCTCACTGTCTTCCTCATTTGCTTAGATCCCAAACATATATTGGAAAACTAAGAAAGAAATTGCTCTGATCAAAGATGCCAAGTCATATTCACATTTTATTCCTGAGTGAGGGATCAACTAAAAAAAGAATTTAAATCAGACCTTTTGTGGAATAGGACTATGAAACATGTACTATGAAGAGAGAGTCAGCCTTTCCAAGAGGGAGAGAGAACCAGGTGAGCTAAACCCACTGATGATATCAGTTCTTGTAAACTTCAGCAAGTGACAATCTGCCTAGGAAAAGGGCTGAGATACTACAGGTGACAAAGCTTATTAAGATTATATGTACTGATGGGGAATTCCAAGCATATACCTAACTTGTCATTCCAATATAAATTGGTAACTGAGTGAATTGGCTCTGGGTCAGATCTCTCATTCATTATCATGACCTGTTGTCTTAGTGATTGGCTGGGAACAGACTCGAAGGCGACTAAGACTCTTAAGACTGACATAGAACTTTGGAAATTGCATCCTGAATTACCCACAGAAAGGAAAAGAAAGTGAAAATGCTTTGGATATTGCTGTGGAAAAAAAAGGTTAGAGAATAGGAAGAGCTTTTATGTTGACCTGCAGTATTAACAGATTTTGAAATTGTACAAGGAAATGCAGAGTAACTCCCGCCATTTTACTGTGATGTCAATGACATCCTAATAATTTGGTTTCCATAAAAATGAGAGTGGCTCTAGAAGGGGTGAAAGTTTTTTCTGGGACATGCATATAGTTATAGGAAAACCAGGTTAGAAGACAGGCTTTTTCCACCTTTAGTTTTAGTTAATGGAAGAACCACAAGTTGTAATATGGTAGCAAATATTAATTGGGACCTAGGAATTGTTACATTGAAATGCTACATCATAAATTTAGATTAGAACTTTTTTATTTTTATTTAACAAAAAATTTGGAATATTGTGGTAAAAGTTGTGGAAATTATTCACTCTTGTTTGGGAGAGGGCATTTCTGAAGAGGAGAACATATGTTAAAAATGATTGGTGGCAGTACTTGATGTTTAAAATGGGATGTTAAAATAATGCAAATTTACAGTTCATTATAAAAAACTATCTTCAGAAGACATTTAAAATATTGTTTATTTTTTAGAATAGTACAATAGATCTGCAGTTCCTGGCTTGATATTGTCATGTAATACTCTACCTTCAAATAAAAATACAGATTAAAACTGTTTATATCAAGTACTTTTAAAATTATGACACTACAAGATTCTAGAATTATGTTGGCATGAAGTGGAAGTACAGGCTTTTAATAATTCTCTGAAGGTCAAGAATTTAAAAAATTGAAATTATATACATCATGGTCAATGTGATTCTCATTCAGCTATTCATATTGTATAGTCAGTTGAAGGGACCTGCATGTGAGTGTAATGTTAACAATGTGCATTTTCAATCCATTTTGTCTTTTAATAATTTTCTGTGGTATGTTAATAGACGTGGTTTACTTTTAATGTGCTATGTGTAATGTCCTTAAGTAAATGGAGAGATTATAGGAGATAATTGACTTTGTGTATTGTATTTTTTTAATTGTTTTGTCCCTTTGAAGATACAGGGCTTCATAATCACATCAAACTATTAATGATGACCTGTTCTTGTAAAGTAAGTCAAGTAATTATATTCACATTATTTAATTACATTATTTCAATAGGAAAATAAGAGACTACAATGGCTACAGGAGATGTATAACAGGAAGGGAAATACAATAACTTGTGATTTCTCAAAGACTGGATTCATATTACATTCAATCAGAAGAAAAGAAGGAATGTTATAATGTATCAAGATGGCAGGATTTTAGAACATATGCAGAACTGGTGCATAATTTTGCAGAATTGTTAAGTTTGATTTGGAGTGAGCCAGGTTTGTTCTGCTTGGACTATAAAAGTGAGACAGGAAAGATATTGAGAATGAGATAGGTTATTCAGACAATGTTGAAGATAATTAATAGTTCATAATTATGAACTTTGATAATTTATTTACGGACATAGAAATCATATTATAGGTTTTAGTGTTCATGACATATCATGTTACTGAATACACAAGTGCCAGGTTCCCCATGTTTTGAGCTATATGTGATTAGTGATATGCAAGCTATGTAAAGTAGAGAGCATTATCTGAATAGTCAAACTCTTTTCCTAGTCATGATCAGACTAGAATGGAGCAGAAAGCTGCTGCTTTTGCAGCTTCCCCACCTTTATTAATTAGGTACTAATGCAAATCAAGTTTAGGATCGTTTGGTTTCAGTAGTAATCTCTTTAGAGTGTGCTTTATCTCTATTTTTCTTGTTTTCTTGCTCCTATAACAGCAATGAGTACAGTAACACAATTACTTACCTTCTTCCTCTACTAGCAGCAGTTGTAGGCAGATAGAGAACAGCTGAGCTGGAGATGATTATATAGTAAACCCACTGATCTCTATTAAGAAATGTCCCATAGGACAGGGCAGGTATGAAAAGGATTTAGATGATCAAAACAACTAGAGGACAAAAACTGGCTGAATGTGATTGGATGACTTAGGGTTATCAGAGATAGCAAAACTTCCTCTATAGTTAAGTATAAACATCTGTTTTTAAAGGGAAAGAAATTTCCTACTCTGTGTATGATTCTGAAAAGGTGTTTCAAATCAGTAGGAATACCTGATTTTAAGGCTTGTGGGATTGTTACAAAACACTTGGTTTGGATTGAGTAATATCTGGAATGAGTTTTTGGACTCCCAGATTAGAGAGACATCAGGATGACAGGTTCAAACCATGAGTTACTAGTGTAATGTAATATTTTAAAGCAATCTCTGTTCCTGAAACATAGGTGAATAGGAGCTTCTCTAAAATTATGGGCATTACTCGCAGAATAGCCTTGATTTATTTGCTAGATTTCTCTGCTCTGCCTAAATAGACAGCAAGTTTGGAAAACCAATTTTCTTTGCTTTAAAAATTAAATTTAAAACCACAGTTTTCAGCTTGTTTCTTTTCCAGCCTGGAAGGGAATTAATCGAATAATGATAATTAAAACAAAACACCTGTGAGAGAGAGAACATCCGGCTGTGGTGTCCCAGCTTGGGACAACACACACCCATGGTTGTGGTTCCATGATGTTATTATCATAGTGGAAGAGAGGGGAGTATGCCCCCTTGAAGTGGTATCATGTGTATCAGCTTCATGCAGTGCTTGGTGTAACTGCCTGCTGCTGCTGGTCTCTGTCTCTTCTGGGGCAAAACACTTGTGTGTTTGTGGATTTGGTCAGTATATTAATCTAAATTTGTTTGTTTGGTTTGGTTTGGTTTTGGTTTTGTTTGTGGTTTGGTTTTTTTTTTTTGTGGATTAGCCTTCCATTGATCTTGATGTACAACCCAGAATCACCAAATCTAGTGCAGGAGTAGTAGTTGGAATGTATTGTTTGGACAGGAATGAGGAGGGTGGAAAAAGAAGAGAGACCTGTTCATTGGGTAGTGAACCACCATTAGATTGGGGTACTCTACATCTCAGAATAGTTTATGCCCCTGAAAGGAGAAGGCCTACTTAAGTCAGCAGACCCAGGTTTCTTTTTGTTCTGATGCAGGTAGAGAAAAGCCTCAAAGCTGCTGAGATGTGACAGTACAAGTAAGCAGATGTAATATTAACTGAGCCCTAAGGGAGCTCCTGCACTCAATTCTACAAACACCCAACCTGACTGCATTTCTACCACTTCTCTTGCCACCAGTGAGTCACTGTTCTGACTCCACATCAGGCAATATTGAGGCTGAAGGCAGGGGGCTGTTAATTTTAATTTTTTTGTAGATCTACTGTTCTAAACTAGTCAGGGAAGAGTCAGTCATGGCATGACTTTTAGTTGTGTTTTCTTACAAAAAGGCGGGAAACAGTGTTAGCATAGAAAATGAATTGATTGTTCTTTTTTGTGGCAATAAAGTAGTTTTCTTATTAATTAAAAAAAAACAAATTGGAAAGTGAGATGGAAAGATAGCTTTTTCCCAACACCAAAAGAAAGGCTGGGTATTTCTGGTACTCAGTGTTGAATGGCCAAGTATATGCTCATGTCTGCCTTTTTTCAATATTTCAGTTTCCTTGTAGCTCTATCGTCATTAAGCCCTGAAGGGGATATGGAGAGAACAAATTGTGCTATTGTTTGTGCCCAGTCAAAGAGATACTGATGCCTTAGGAATGTCTCTCAGGTATTTTCTCATGTTTCTTTACTGCTCTTGTAGTTTCTTTTGAGTACTGAGTCTTTTGAATAATAATTACTTCTATATCAAACCTCAATAAATACATCTCTGCTTTGCAGAACTCTGACTTTAATATTGTCCTGTTTTAAGACCTTGCTATTAAATAATGTTCTTTTTAATTTTCTCTAATCAAACTGATAGCAGGGTGGTATGTGCTATTCAATGTCTGCTTAGCTTTAATCTCCCTGTTAATGCTATTTCTTTTGGAGAGCTGTGCTGTATTTTATTTATTTTGATAATGTGTTCTACTTGACAGAATGAATCTCTGTTGTAAGAGTCTCTTGGCTGTAATGTTACTTCACCTAGGCTTCTAACTGCATTACATATAGTTTAAAGTTACCCTTTTGCTCTGCCATTGTTTTTTATCCATACCCATTTCTTGGATTTTGAGGAACAATGCCTTGATGTATTCAAATAGAATTATGATCCCTGAGATTAAATATAGAGGGGGTAGAGATTGAAGAGAAAAAGGTGACATATTTGTAAAATTAGATATTTCTAGTTTTGCGCTTAAAGGGTAGGAAAATTTTCTTTTTTCTTCTTGATTAGTAAACAAAACTGCACTGACTTTCTGCACAATTGCTTGCTTTTTAAGTAAGTCAGATATATTGATTTGAAAAAGCTAAACATCAAATGTTAGTGCTTTTCCAAGGGTATTTCCATATGTTTGTGCATATATTACTGAGCCTGATATTTCAAACTGAATGCATTTTAATGCTTTTCATTCATCACCTTCTTTGTAAGGTTATTCTGATGCAGCATCAGTGTCTTTGATGAAACTATTGCCTAAACAAAGCTGATTTTATCCTACTTAAAAGTTTCTTGGGTTTATTTCAACTTATGCTTTAGAGGGAAACTTGTTTGGCTCTGGGCCTGCTAATACATCACAGCAGATAACATTGTGCTAACAACAAGGGAATTTTTGTTTTTCTGCAAAATTGCATTTATTGAACTGAATTAAGAGTTCAAGGGCTGCAATTTCCTATCTCAAATCACCTTGGTACTACTTAGACTCCGGGCAGAAGTTGGAGTTTATTTTAGGAAACATGAAAATGCTTTTAAAGGGATGACTTAGAGGTAAAACATCAGCAAAAGTGGGGACACCTGCTGTTAACAAAAGTGCCTGCACCTTTGTCAGACCTACATCCCCGGCAGAGGGAACCGGCGAGTGAAATCCTGACCGCTCCTGGGGAGATCCCATAGGTGGCAGCAGTCACTGCGGTTTAGGAGGTTAACAATGGAATGATTTATAGGTACAAGAATAAAGATGTCATAGCTCAGCTAATGGCATCGTCCTACGAAAAAGTGCTGCTCTTTGAAATATGATAAGTAAGAAGAATGCCACTTACTTTTTCAGTTGGCTCTTAAGGTTTGACTAGTTCATTGTCTGTAACTTATGTTTTTAATATTGTTCCTAGACTGGGTTTAAGGGAGCCAGAATTTTATAGTGCCGTGCTATGAAATACAGTCGAACAAAAAACAAACAAACAAACAAACAAAAAAAAAATCAAAAACAAACAAAAAAAAACCACGCCAAAAAAAAACCAAAACAAAAACAAAAAAAAAAAAACAGTCTTGTTAATTTTGTTAATTTCAGTGCTGGAATTGCAAATTCTATGTTTCTGTGTAAGCTTTGTCTGATAATCAGAAGAATTAATGGTGCAAAGTAAAGAATATTGCTTTACTTTTGAGAAGCCTGGCTGAGACCAGGTTGTTTTTCTAAACTAAATGTATATTTGGTGCAATCTTTATTAATATAATTGCTATACTTCAAATTCTCTGCATGAAGATGCCTCAGAACTGAGGTAGCATGTTCATTGAATCATTTTTGCTCTCTAGAGTGAAGGAGAGAAGCTTGCCATTTGAACTTCATAAACAGAATAGCTTAGTTAAATTACCCCAACTGAATTAATATGTGCTGCTTGTAAATATGTTTTCTTTTATATGCCATTGGGCAAGTAGCTATGCTGTTTTCATTTTTAACTTAACCCCCCCCCCCCCACACTTTTATAAGTGTCAGGTGAATTGAATTTCATCTTTTCTCCCCAGAAGTACCACGGCACAAGAAATATCATGCCGTGCTGCTGAGAAACTGGGGAGTTTTTCCTTTATGTTTTTATCATGGTAGATATTTTATCCAGTAATGTGTTCAGATTCTTTTGAAAAATCATTGAAGCTCATGTCTTACTTGTTTTAAGAAGAAAAGAATAGAATCACCTCACTCATTGTAGCGTTTCAAATATAGTAGTTAGAAGTGGACTTTCTACTGTGATAATGAAACAATAAATAAAAACTGTTTACTCCTGTATCAGTGTAAATCCCTTTTTTCTGGGTGAACACATTATTGTACCCTCCTACATATACAAATACATTCTTCCTGGATGGAACATTTGTCTAGCTAGCTTTTTTGCACTGATAAAACCTTCACCTGTTCTCTAGGACATGCTTTCATGTAGGTGTGCTGTATTGTGTTGGAAACTTCTTTGTTTTAGTAGTTTGTAGCAATATTAATGGAAGATAAAATTTCATAGAGAGATATCATTAAATCCCTTTTACAGGTAAGCAAGTAAGAATCAATCTCTTTTGTTCTATGTTTAACAGTCTTACTGTGTTTAAAAAGTAATAAAATTGACAGCTTAAAATGTAACCACAGGTTTTGGGGCTTGTTATAATTCTTGATAGTCCTATGCTAAGTCTGTGGAAAGGAAATAATTTTTTTTGTCCTTAGAAAAAAGTAGGATTCCTAAATAGGGAACTACTGCTTATTGCCATATGCACTTTCAGCTGTTGTGTTTCTAAATCACAAGTGAGATAATAAATTATTTCATATGGCCTTTGAAGTTCAACTGTTTTCAATGAACTGTCTAAATAGAATCATTCATCAGTCAGGGGCAGAATTAATATATAGCTTTGAGATAGTCCCTAAAACCTCTGAAAAGTGTTTTACAGAATGAGACAGCACTGAAACAATTTATTAGTCAAATCTTGTTTGACATATTTGTGGCAGTAGCTTTGTTTGGCAGACTTCGTGGGCCTGCTGCATGGATCAGGTGTGAAGGATCAGGACCTCTCCATGATTTTTGTCTTCTTACAAACTGGAGCTGTGCATACACAGCATTCCTCTCTTACTGAGACACAAAGGAAAAGTACAATTTTAAATGTGTGAAATGGTGAATAAAACTCTCCAAATACTCAAAACATAGATTAATTGCTGCATAGGTTTTCTTCCATGTTGACAATGACTATAACTGGCTGTATTTTAGGGATATTTACTTAATTTTCATTGATTATTTTCTTAATTATTCTTCTTCATGTTGTAAATTGTTCTTTGCTAAATATTATCCAATAATTACCCGCATAAGCAATGTCATGTTCATAACAAATTGATTCAGAATTTCCCACAAAAATAGGATTTATTTTTCTTTTAATTCTTTAGTGTAAGCAGTGACAGGAAACAAAATAGTTGTTGCTGTGTGCTTTGTTCTTTGTGCGAATGTCAATCATTCACTTTTCTGCATCTAGGAGGGTTTTAGTTTTGAGAACTACAGCACATGACTTGAAATCTGTAGAGCATTTTGGAGTGTTATGAGCACTCAGCTTATGTCAGTGGAAGCAAGCAGTTTGGCAAGTGGAAGAAGAGATCGTTAGATCAAAGCAGTTGGTGCTGAGGCTTACATGCTTGCAGTGTAGCAGTCTAGACTGGGGGTTCTACCTCAGAATAGTTTTAGTTTGGACTGTTAGATGAAATGCCTTCACCAGAGGTGTGATTTGAAGTTGTTCAAGGAACCAGTTACTGGTTTGGAGCCCTGTGTCTCTATTACAGTACATTTGGTGCGCATCCAAAGTGGAGCTTCTGGCTGAGTCTTCTCTGGAAAGAATCCAAGTCAACACACCAAAACTCCTCCACAAAGGTGACACTAGTGTGCTGAGTGAGGACAGCTGGCACATTCAGATCACTTAAACCAGCCTGAGTATGCAGGTGCAGCATCAGAATTCCCAACACCTTTGGAGTGCTCCTCAGGACTCAAAGCTTGGTCCTTTGGAAAGTGTTGGAAGGAAAGAAAATAACTGTTACCTCTGCAAAGTGATTGTGAAAATCAAGATACAGTTTGGGGAAGAAGCCCAAGCTGTTAGCATTATTTTTTAACTGGTAAATTTCTGAAAATTTGTACTGAATGCTATTGCAGGGATGTTACATAATTAGATTCAAGCATTTTGATTGTATTTGGTGCACTTTTAACGTAGGGAAGACTTTAATCCAGGGAAGACTTCAAGCACTTCGCAATAATGTATAAAGTACTATTTGGAATATCACTGTAAGTTAATTTAGCAACTATTCCCTACTTTTGTTTTGTTTTCATAATGTCCCTTCCTCCCTGCCCCTTCTTTTTCACTGTCAACACTTTTCACAGGTTTCAGGCATCCCTCATTTCTGTCATTGACTCTGTGCGCCAACAGTGTTTTTATTGCAAGAGAACTGATACGAATTATTAGCTTGCATAGAACACTGGTGGAAATAGAAAGATGGACCAGGTCATCAGCAAAGGGGTGTGAGTACAGTTACTCTGAACTATGCTCCAGTGAGCATAGTTCAGAGTGTATCTTCATAGTTCATAGTGTATCTTGTTTCCAATAGTAACACAGTTCCCTAGTGTTAGTGCTTTCATTGTGAGAAAGTAAATTGTCCTTCCTCTCCTTGTACAGCTTCTTCTACATTGACAGCCAGAGGGGATGTCTCTTGAATGATCTTTTCTTTCTGTTCTTACGAGAAATTAGCTTAATGAGATGAGAAATATCAAAAAAATTGGAATGTTTCTTCATTTGGAAGAGTTTATGTTCACTATTTATGGATTTCTTTCTCTCTTCCTCTGCTTTTATATTTAATAATATAAAATATTATAATTTATAATA
>WBNO01014151.1:27206-42171 GCA_013400575.1 Peucedramus taeniatus
AATTATCTATAAAATATAATTTAATATTTTAATTTATAATATTTATAAATTTAATATTATAATTATAATGCAGACCCTGTGTCTTGTTGGGTTTTGGACAGTGGCCAGTAGAAGAGCATAAGAACTCCTAGACTGTGTCAGATAAAAGGGTCTCCTTATCTAGAGTGATTATTGGTGATTCTCCAAGAAGGTGGAAAGATGCAGAGTGCTGTCTCTGAGGCATTCCCCTGGCTTCTGTGAATCTGTGGTTTAGGAGCTTCTTCACTTTAAGATAGTGCGTGTGTTATGGTTTTCATAGTTTTACTGATGTATCATCCTTAAATTATCTAAATATTTGCTGGATTTATTTGCACATCCAGTGGCAGGGCATTCCTCATTTACTCATTTAACCATGGATTATGTTATAGAGTAGTTTTCCTTTTTTTTTTTTTTTTTTCATTGCTTCTATTTAAGTATGCTCCTGAAGTGCAGATTGATAATAAAATAATGTCAAAGTGAAATCCCTACACAGAAATCTCCCACTTGTGCACACCTTGCTCAAGTGATAAATTCTTACAATCACTTGTGTCTATTTTTCACAGTGCTGAGACAATGTCTATGGCCACAGAAAGAAATAATAATTTTCCCAGGAGTCTTGTGTTCCTCCAGTCCTGTAAATTGCAATTACTCGGACATGGCAGCAGCGCCGCCAGGTGCTGTATACCACGGACAGATCCTGGGAGGCCTGGGGATTTGCCTTCTGGAATTCCAGTCAGTGCTGCTCAGCTGTACTCTTTCCTTGTTTCTCTTGCCACACAGCAGGTTCTGAAAGGAATATTTTGTAGCATTCATCCTAAACTGACGTTGGTTAAGGTAGTGGCTGATAATTTGGGAATGTTTAAAATGAAATATAAGTGTGTTTATGCTGTTTTATGTTTTTATTCCATATGGGACCTTTACATATGATGCAGATATATTTATTATTTTGTAAGAAATACTCTATTTTGCATCCTAATAATACATTTTAACTTATTTCAAAATATTTTCCCATTTATTTAATTTTAAGACATTTCTGTTGTTTTGATTTTTTTTCCATTTTTTGGGTGTTTTTTCAAACATAAGTTGCCCAAGCAAACCTGTGTGTTTGCTTTATATGCAGTTTTGTGGTTCTTTTCCTTTCCAGACTGAGAGAAAATATTTTAAACAGCTCTGTTTCAGATCCTACTCCTTTTCTCTTCAAATTTGCATTGTCCTTGTGGACTTTTCCTATTAGTAGTGTGAGTTGGGTTCAAGTAGAGAAAATTTTTGAAAATTTACTGTGTCATAGATTGCTTTTGACCTCAGTTTTGTGTTAAATAGGTAAATTTACAATTTTTTTCCTGGAGAATTTCAGTGTTATTTCAATAACTACTATGTATATCTCAACACAACTTCTTTTAACAGCGATAATGTTGAATATGTCTAAATTAGTATGTATGTGCCAACATGAGATTTTTTATTGCTTGATTCTTTTGGAATTTTTGAAAGTTTTCCCTGACTCAGTCTGATCTGAACCAATCTGTGTCTTGTAATTATGTGATGTTTCTTTTGTCTTCCACAGAATGAACTCATCTATGACAATAATAATTGGGAAAGTGGCTGCATTTCATCTTAGACATTATCAAACAGATGAGTTGTTATAATTCTGTTTCCGATATTGTGTTCTTGGAATGGCTCTGTGTAGTTTGAAATCATAAGTTCTTATGTGAATTTTGTCTATTATACTCTTCCTAATGATTGTCTTCATTGCTTGCTGTGATTAAATTAATCTTTGAATATATCTTTTGGAGTTTATGTGGCATTAAAAGCCCAGATAGGTCTAATTTTTCTTTTATATGCTCTTGCTAAACTACCTAATGAGTTCTAGTAAACTGAGATGTGCTTTTCCCTTAAAATCTGCCATGATACCACTTTATCATGTTGGTCATGTTTTTTTTCTATATGTATGTATATTCATACATACATATGTGGTGATTTTCTTTGCTACCTTCGAATTTTCCTGGATGAAGTTGGGTTTAGCAATGGTCATAGACACCAGGCACATTCTCTTTAGGAAGATGGCAATGAGAGGGCTGTGACTGTATCACAGGAAGCACAAGCACATGTTACAGTAACTAGTATTCAGAGGAAGATAAGGTTCAGTTGCCACTCAGTTCCCAGGGAAATGTATTTCCCTTTTTTCATGATTAAGTTCATAATAAGTCACTTGAAAGGCCAGGAGAATACAAATTAATGTAGAATCTGCTTATTCATGCTGACAACAAACATTATTGTCTTAACCTCAGTAAAGCTTTGAGCAGCTAAATATTGCACAGCATATTTGTTCATTATTTGGTTGTATTTTATTGCTGTAGCAAGCTTTGTTTTCCATATGCATGTCTTTTCCTTTTTGTGTCCATACTAGCTATTCGAAAATTTCTGACAGATGAAGGGTGTTGAGCAGTAGATTAAGGTCAAATATATTTCCCTTCTTTTTCAATTCGTGGTTCCTTGATGACTATACAAATCCACATGAGTCCTCTTATGAATCTGATTTCCACTAAATATTCCTCCTTTTTTTTAATTATAGCTCAACAATAATTTTCTTATTTAGAAACCTGTCTTTTCTAAGTAGAGAATAGCTGATAACAATTGGAAAAGCCAGCAATTCCATTTTGTCATTGAAAGCAGAAGGATCAGTTTTAAACATACGTTAGATATGAACAATGTTATCTGAGATGTAGCATTACCCATGTTAAAATATTAAAACTATGGATTTGAGCTGACCTTGATAAGTTGTTGCTCTGAAGTAGGTACTGTTTTTAAAATTAGTGAAGTCTTTCTAATGAAACACCATAAATCTGTAAGTAAGTGTAAAATTCTACAATATGGCATGGGAAATCAAGTGACTCCAGGGGTAGTAGTTTTATCTGAAGTAGACATACATAAACTTGTGGAAAAAACCCTGCTATGTGACTTGACAGAAGTAAAACTACTGTTGGCAAAATTGAGAATATTCACTGCTTTTTCTTATGTATTTGTCTCCTGAGGAAGGGCTCTAAGTCAGAAGTAGCTCCAAGTAATTGATTTGTCTCATGGTACACAAACCTAAAAGGGATGCTTTACCAGTAGTTGCTCTCCTTTAAGGCAGGGTCTTTGGGTCTGACAGTAACTAATTTCTGTGCATTGCTTTCCCCTGACTCCAAAGATTTTCTAGGAGGGAAGTTGACTGGGATAGTAGGTTTTGCAAGTGAAGCATTAACTTGCGTCTCTGAAGACTGGACTGTATTTCTTGGGTCTGCTGTTGCCTGCTTTTGTGACTATAAGTCACTTGGAGGCACATCCAGAAGCCAGTGAGGTTGGATGTATCGACTTCTATTTGTTTTAGACTGGTCTTATATGGACACTTGGGCTTTTTGTTTTGCTCCATTTTCTAATCTCTTCAACAGTGATATTCCTTTATCTCTTGCCTCTCATTTTTGAATGTTAAACCCTAAACTCTCTTGTAGGGACTGGCCTTTGTTAAATGGTTTTATAATTTAATGTTGATAACTGCAATTAAATATGGTAAGAGCTTGAGATATTACATAACATTATGAAAAACTGGAAGATAAGCACTGTAACATTTTAACTTTTAGTTTGTATTAAATCTCCAAGTGCCAGCAGGACTGTTCTATTGCCCATTTTAGGATGTAAATTGGTTTGGGAAAGTGACTGTCTACTTTCCTTTCCTCCAGCCTGAGGTGAAGTGGCTTATCCACTCTTATCCCTCAAAAGCCATGTACACAAAAGTGTACTTGTGATGTCTGCCTGGACTGGAATAGTGATATACTTACTGTTAAAGGGTATTTAGTAAAGTCTCTTTGGGGTTAATAACCCTTCAACTATTCACTCTGCAGTCTAATCTTTTTCAGAATTGCTTTGTGAAAAATGCAGAACCAAAACAGCTTCTTAAACTCCAAGGAAATTATTGTGTTTTATATTTGAGGATCAAGTAAAATATTTTTTATTTTTTTCATCTTTAATTTTCTATCCTCCATAAAATTTTAAAAGTACAGCGGTAGCTTATTTTTGCATTTCAAGCATGAAGAAAATGTTCAGAGTTTTTATTTGCTTTGTCTGTACTAAATGGAATACTGTGCTGTGAATATTTTTTGCAGCTTGGAATGTTGTATATGTATATGCTGTGCATATGTTTTGCAGCTTGCATTGATTTAGTTTTATGGTATTCACTTTTTAGCTTTTCTTGAATCATGAAGCATTATTGTTGCTTTGTTTTCTTTGTTTTGACATGTTTTGCTTATGAAGCAAAACACTTGATAAAATACTAATTTCTGGAGCACAGACTCATGCTTTGTTTATTGATAGTTATTCAGACTCTCCTCTGTACATAGAATTGTTAATTTCAAATGGGCTTTTTACCGACAATTAGTCTCCTGAGTAGTTTCTAAAATTATATTCATTTATTTCACAGTATTTTTGCAGACAAAGTGATGTTCTTTCTTTTAAAGCTTTGGAACTTAGGCAGAGAGAGATTGAAATCCAAAGTGCCTTGTAATACCGGCTGTCCGATTTGCAAAACATTTTTTCTGGTCATCCACCACTGTGTTCTCTTTAACACCAGTTTATGTTCAGTTGTGTACCACTGTGTTCAGTGTTTCTGCAAATCTAGAAATTAGGGGCTTTCAAGTTGCATACCAAATAGTCAAGAAACGATCAATAACTGTTTCATATACATATATTTTATCTTACTGGAACTTAATGGGAGATAAAAGTAGCACAATCACTTTTTCAAAGTAAGGTCTTGTTATGTAGACCAGACAAGGTTACTCTTGGCTTTATTCTTTCTGGTCTTGAAAACCTTTGGGGATAAAGACTGCACAGCTTCACAGGGCAACTTGGGTCATGCTTGGCTGTGATCACAATGAGCCAAGCTTTTTCTTCCCTTCCATTTGAAGCAGTTCCAGTTTCAATTTATGTCAATTGCCTCTTGTCTTCCTGCCATGCACTGCTGTAAAGAACCTGGCTCTAACTTCTTGATAATAACCTTGTAGGTACTGGATGACCTCTTGCCCTTGTCTTCTCCAGCCTGAACAATCCCCCTTCCCTCAGCACCCTCTCCTCCCAGGGTTTGTGCCCCAGATGCCTGACCAGCTTTGTGACCTCTCACTGAATTTGCTCCTGTTCCTCATTCTGTCTTTCTGTCACTGCCCAACACTGGACAACCCTTCCCTCAATCTACTATGTGTGTTTGTACAGGCCAAGATGCAGCTGGCCTCCTCTGCTGTGAGGGCACACTGCTGGTTCCCTATGATCCTCCTAATGTGCTTCCCAAAATGTTTGTTGATATAAATTAATAAACTTCATTAGACCAAGCAATGCATTTGGAAGAAAGGAACAAATTGTTAGGAGCACAAGCCTTCTCCTGGAAAAGAAGCAGCAGCAAAATTCAAACAGATAGAGATTAGAATAAATGGTTACTCTGAAGTGAATGTAATTATGTAAATCAGTGAGGTAATCTGAAAGGAAGAAGTGAAAATGGGAGGTGGAACCTAACAAGGTGATCAGGTCATTAGAGCTTTGGGATAAAGAGATAGACTGGTAATTATGCCTCTGACATGCTGAGGGAATGGAAGGAAGTCAGAAATAAAGAAATACTATAAAATCAACATCTTTACAAAGTTTGTTATTATTATCCAGGAAAGTTATGAATTTTAGATCTTAGTCTCTTCTTCCAACATAATGTACATTAATTTCTTAATAATCAAGATTGAGAGGAGAGAGGTGGTTTTTTTCATGGTGAAAAATGTTTTCCTGTTCGTAAATGGGTTTTATCAGTTGTCAGTGTGAATTTATTCTGATATGCTGTAATTTCTTTGACATATTTTACATGTTTCAATCAGTTTTTATTGAAATTTGGGACATTGAAAGAAGTATGGTGAAGAATCTGTGACTTTTGATGATGCCGTTGTAGGGAAAATTTCTCTCTCACTGTGTCAAGTTTTGCAGTTTAACACTGGGAAATTTGAAAGACAACATCTACCTTCAGTTTTAAGTTTTTATTTTAAAATTATTTTCCAAGTAATTTTCAACAGGTATCACACAGGACAGGGAAGAGTGTAACTTCACTGAGACTTTCTTTTTGTGGTAAGAAAGGAGGTGACACTTGATGGCCTGATCAAAGAAGTGATCTGTTCTCAAAGCATCCCCTTTGGGTGTAAATTCTCTTTAGCTGGATTAAATAATCTAAGCAAATTTAGTGATGTCTTGTGGCTAGACTTTCTGCTTTATTTTGAATAATTTATTTTGAAGAATGCCAAGTTTTGAAGAGGTACATATGTGCATGTTGCTGATTATAGGTTGAGATAGGGTCTATAAAGTTTAAATTGGTGTAGAAATTTTCTGGAAATTGCGGTTTCGCTTAGGCTGCAGAGGAGTTAATCTCTTTGTTGTTAAACATGCAACAAATCATCTGGCTCTGAAGAAAATGATGTTTTCTGCCTCCTGTATCTTCTCTTTCATTTCCAGGTGATCTGATCATCTTTTCTCTGTTTTTTATCTTTTTGCTACTTACTAGCTCATGCATGTGCAGTACTATTCTGACAGACCTTCTCATTGCCTTTCTCATTAATTTTCCATTCCATTTTGCCTACTGCCGTTCACATGATACGAATTTCCCTAATCCCAGATTATTTTATTTGCAGTTTCACCAATATGTGAAAAATTAATGTCATGTTTACACTTATATTATTCACTATACATCTTGAGTTCTGCTTAGCTGCTCAAAGAATTTGCAACATCTGGGATATCATTTCTCTAAAGACCCTGCAAAACAGATTGTGGTTCTAGGCTTTCAAATGAGCTGTGTGTAAATGATTTGTGGTGCAAATATAGATGGTGAAAAGTCTTGTACATAAAATACAGTAGGAGTATCCATGCTGTTTACAATTATCAAGAATCTCTTCCCTAGGATGAAGGTCCAGCAAAGTTCCAGTGGATGCAGTTGTTGTATTGCTGGTGATTCAGTAAATAGTCCTTTTGTTTCTGAATGCTGTAACTGTGAATGTGTGTTTCCAGAGCCTATATGGCATTATTTTCCGGATTGTTGGGCAAATATGAGATGCAAAGCAGTGATGATTGGTTGAAAATTTAGTTACGGCTGAAGATGCCTGCCTGTAAAAGTCCTGTTATTCCACTGATTCACTGAAGTGAATTTCGCTGTGACAAAATCCTCTGGGGTTAAATTTGGGAGGGAATTAAATTATGTAATTGGAGGAGGCAGAAGTTCTATTGACAGGACTGGTCACAAGCCTGGAATCAAATGAAATACTCACTCCCCTCAGGCAAAAACCATGCACTCACTGCTGAAAGATGATGTCTCTTGATGCTACTCTTACAAAATAAATGTTATTTACACTGGGTAAACCTCAGCTGCTTCCTGCCTCGTGCTTAGAGTCTTTCCTTTATTCTAGAAGATGGTTATCTTTCTCTGCCTCTGCTTCCACTTCCTCTGAATCATTTGCACTACACAAGTGAGTTGGAAGTGTTTTCAGAAACTCAAAATGGGCTAACAGGAAGAAATTGATTTAAACAGACTCAGAGAGCCTCTAACATGAAGCAGTAAGTTCTGTTTGAGAAAACCCAAAAGAAGGAATTAGATTTCATGACTGTGTCATCATTCATTCATATTCCCAATGATCTGTATGATTTCCTGTTATATACTTCAAAGACCATTGCTACATCAAAACTTTTGTTGCCTTGTAGTCATTGGGAGTATTAGTCCTGTTGCCTGCAGATGAGGTGTGTACTTGCCTAGTATCAGGTAGTTGTCCTGTTTGCAGTCCTGTGCTGGCCCTGGATGCTCTCCCTTCACAGTGCTGTGATGTGTCTGCTCGCCAGGCATCTGGGTGCTGCCTGTGCTTGGCTGGGCAGGGAAAATCAGTTTGTATTAACATCGAGGTTGTACCTGCTTTTTTTTAGGATAAATATCAGTAATTTTTGTAACACTTCAAAGAAGGGTGGAACTGTTGAAACAGAAAGTGAATCTTGCTAATTTTCCAAAGATTGTCCACAGCTGATGGCAGGGTTTCCTGGAGATGGATGGTTCTACTCTTCCACCACTCCCCATGCACTGGAAAGCAGAGCTTTTCTGTGCTTTGGAGCTGTGCAGTGTTTTCACCTTGCAAGGAATGTGTAGCTACTGGTGGAGCCATGAGGTGGAAGGGCTCTGGCTCTTGCTCTTTGTGTAGCAGCTGCCTTGTAAAAAATCACATTCCACATCAAGGATTATGTGGAGTAGTTAAATCCCATTGTGACAGCTTTCCAGTGCAATTCTGTGCTAAGAAGACACAAGTCCTAACCAAAGAATTTTAATATTTTCCTCCATTACTTCAATAAAAAAGCCCAAATTGTTTCAATTTTTTTAATAAGTCAAATGACATGGTTTAGAACCAGCAGCATTTGATTAATAAAATCTAGGATTTAAAACTTTTTTATTAATTTAATTTTTAACACAATTGGTATTTTTTTCATATGTTTTATGCAAACCTTAAGTATGTTTTAGCTTACTACAAAATGGGAAGCATTGGGAGGTACCTGTTATTTTATAGCAATTTTGAGTTATTTTTCTGTCAATTTGTATTCCTTTTAAATGCGACATACAGAAACCCTCACTTAGAACAACTCCCTTAGGGCTCAATCCTGGATGTCAGCAGTGCGAGCAAGAGGTGCTGTGCACAAGAAGAATAGGTCATAAAAATGTAAACACTCCATCACTTATATGGATGGTTCTCTATTTCTTTGAAATCCTGGATGTGTAATTAGGTGAGGTTTTTTGGTATTAGTATTACAACATAGGTATGGACAAACTTGTCTTCTTACTTGTAGATTTTGGACTTTTTGGTTTTATTTTGTAATTTTTTTTCGCTGTGACCCAGTCCACCAGAAACTATGCTACTTGGCTTTTACCAGAAGTTCACTGGGCAAACAGATGTTTTTTTGCACTGCATATTATCAAAAACTAGGGATTGCAGCTAGATATATATAGCTAAAAATGCAATATTAACATTTTGTTACTGCTGATGTATTAATAGAACTGCTTGGGCTTGGAAAGTGCAAATTAATTTGCCAGCAAATATTTTGTGGATATCCTTTTGATCTTGGCCACACTGCAGTGTAAAAGCTGTTTAGATATACAATTTTGCTTTGTTTTATCCTTATGTCTACTGTATTGCAAATACAATCCTTGCAGACTATCACTGCCACTGGCATTCCTGCTCTTGGGTCTCTGTTAAAAAAGTTTAGAGTTGGTAAATTAGGTAGAGCACTATATACATTAAAAAAGGATGTGACCTGAGACTTCCATGTTTTGTTAATATTCTTAATTCTAGAGTATTTTAAATTATCAATCTGAATTACAGACTGACTCAAAGCCAGTTGCTGAGCTTATTTAATAGGGAATATATATCTATTTTTTAAACACAATAAAGAGAAGCTGGATAGACCAAATTGGTAAAAGATATTAAATCTGTAAGTCTTTTTTATCCAGAAGTAGGTGTTCATATTTTATGTTAATAACTTTAAAGTCTGTAATGGGGCTATTGATATAGGTTGGCTCCTTGGGTTTCTTTTGTAGTAGCACACTGTGATTTTAGTTCCTTGGGTATCACCTGTCTCTTTGTCATGTGTGTGTAAAAACCTGGTGTAGGCACTGGTTAATTTAAATGCCTTGGTGGCATTGCAAGGATAAATTAATTTTTTTTTTATAACAGTCATATTTTGGTAATTGGTAAGATATCTACCATCCACATCACAAATATCTCTATTTCTGTAAGGAAAAATATTTAAGTACTGGGACCCAGGTAAGGTTTTTTATTTAAGATATTTAAGATATTTTTTCATGAGTTTTTCATTTCTTTCTCATTTCCGTATCTAACAGAACATGGTATTTTCATACTCTAAACCCATTCTCCTGACTAAACTGTGTGAGAGTGCAAGGTGTTTACAACAATACACAGTTATACTAAGTTGTGGCAACACGGTTTAATACCCTAGAATATGGCTGTGTGGACTTGATAATAACTGTCTTAGTCTACTTACTTGTTTCTCATATCAAGACCCTCAGTCATTCTTGTTACCCTTGTATGTTTTTCTGATTCTATTATATACTTGTTTGAAAGGGCTGCTCAGAGCTGCGTGTAGCTGCCAAGATGTGTGCTCTTTGCAGGTTTATATGGTGGCATAAAGATACTCCTCTCCTAATAATTCTTTCTTTTCTCTTTGGTTTGGTTTGGTTTGGTTTGGTTTGGTTTGGTTTGGTTTGGTCTGCTATTCAGTGTTCTACCAAGTACTTCACAGAACTAGCTATTTTAACCTCCTGATCATGCAATGGCCAGCTCTGGGCCAATTGCTTTGTGAATTTAGGACTGTCCTTGCTTTGTGGGCTGCTTTTGTCTTCATTGTATTTTCGGCTTTCATTTTTGTGGCCCATTAATTTTTCAGTTTCACCAGTCCCCTCTAGTTTTTCAGCTATTTTTCACTTGAGTGTTGTGTTTATTACCATGTGTAACCTGGTTACACCTGAATTTTCAACAAATTTTAGTGTCCTGGGACAGACTCTTGAAGTAATATGTTCACTTCCCATTACTCTGCAAACTTACAATGTATTTCATTTTGTATTTTGTGTCTTGTATCTTAATAACACTTTTTGTCTTTTAATCCACATAAGAGCTGCAGTTTTTATTTCAGAGGTATCATTTGGAAATGCAGCTGGACTATATCAACTGAAAGTCTTCTATTTCCAGGCTTCTTGTCTCCAGCAGAGGTTTGTGAGGCAGGACTTTCTTTACAAGAGAGTGCTGGCTCTTTCCTATTTTCCTTGTTAGGCACTTGTAAAGACAATATATGAAGACACGTATAAAGACAATTGAAGTGAAAGGTTACACACCTCATTTCTACTGTTTGGTTCTTGGATTCCTTTAGCACTCCTGAGTGAATACCATTTGATTCTTGGGACTTGTTACTCTTGGTATTGCCCATGTATTCTGCAGCTGCTTAAGAGAGCTCTTTCATATATTCTTGTTTCCCTTTACTAATGGCTTCCTATACTGCTTGTCTGCTGCTGTTGCAATCTCTTGGCAAATGCCTGATAAGTTGTTTTCCTTTTACAATTTGTCCATTTACTTTATTACTTTATTATTCCTGTATAGCTTGGTGTTAGTGTGACCAATTGTCGTCTCTTTGCCATCATATGGTTTCCAATGCACCTTTCATATCAAATAGTTTTAGAAGCCATATTTTGCAAGTTTTTTGTAAACCTCTTAGAACCTCTTTTCTGCTCAAAAAGAGAGTGCAGTTTCTCTTTTGTGGAAGAGTAATTCAGTTGCCTAAATGGACTGCTTGTCCCCTGTTCTACTGCAATGCAGAACATCCCTTCTGCTGGTTTTGTTCAAGGCACCACAGCACAGCTGATTCTCAAACCAAAATTTTTCTTGTGTGGATAAACATACACAGCTACTGAGAACTAGGTATATCTTTTATTATGAAGTAATCAGTCATTTAAGAGAGATTCATTAACACAAGGAAATATGACTGGATGTTATCTATTTTATGTACAATGCTATTATCTTACTGTGAAACTTCTGGGGGATCCTGATATTTTAAGAGTGAAGTATTATAGCTGTAGTGTTCTAAACCAGATAGAGCAATAAAGCGTTATGGAAATGTTAATCCATTAATTCTCATGCATTGTGTGAATTTAAGGAGATCATGCTTTGGAATTTTTGCTGTTGTGGAGATGTAGATAAGAGTTACATTCAAATTGAATTCTGCACTTGTATTAGCTACATCTAGAGCTAGGGTTTCACCCGTGTCTCTGTGTCAATGCATATGTATGTGCAAGAAAGAAAAGACACATCCTGTGTTGTTTCCAGGTGAGAGGTTCATGCTTTTCTAGCAAAGTAATAAAAATAAATGCAGTTTAAGATTCCATTATGAGAAGAATATTACCTACTTTTCTCTTTATTTTCTGTGTTTTTTTCATAGTTTGTCTTCCCACTCCCCCCTTAATTATGGCCAGTGATAAGGGAAAAGCATTTTTCTGTGTTTTTGTGTGGTCACATTGTGATTCTTTGTAATAGATGGAAATGAAAAAGGAATTGAGTGTGTCATTACAAAAGAAAGAGTTCCTGTGTAGGCTTTTATGTAATTTATACTATTTTTGTTCCACAAAATTTCCAATATATTAAATTTTGACTAAGTAGAAAATGAGGTTTACCTAATTGTAGAAAAGGTTCAGAGATCCTGCAATTTTGAGGCATGTTGTAAGGAGGGCATTTATGTTTATGTTATGTTCAATGACCATCCACAGCAGTTAAATATGGTCTTTGCATACCTGTGCTAGATAGAATAGGAAGCCCATCTCTGGGCTGAATTTATTTAGTCTGTCCTTCAGAATCATGTGAATGAACCACTGTGAGTTGTCCTATCATCCTGGAAAGTCACTATTGATCCTCAGTTTTGAGAGCTTGAAAGGGAAGTGCACAGGAAAGGGGGAGACTCAGGTGGGCTAACAGCAGGCTAAGCATGTGATGTACAGGTGGGCAGGTACATACAACACATTTTGCTGTTTGTAAAAAACGCTGGTCATACTTGACAAAATAAACTATCAAAAATAGTTACCTGAAATAATTAGTTTTATAACATGTCTGTATGATGATTACGAGGCATAGCAACAAAGGCAAGTCAAGAAACTGACCATCCCAGAAAATAAGTTTGAAATCCTGTGATGGACAATCCTGAGGTCTTTGCAGTTGTCAAGAGTTGAATATGCAATTCACATTGCTAGACAGAATTGGCTTGACTTAAAAAATAGATAGCAAGGAGAACACTTGAGTTAGGTGGAATGCATTTGTCTGATTAAGCAAAGGTCTTGATTAATACTATGGAGGTATCTGAGAGCTATGTGGGACACCTCTGTGGGGATGCAGCATGATGCCATTTCTGGGGGAGACCCTAAGGTATTTCACAGTATGTAGTCCCTTGGTATTTTG
Organism: Peucedramus taeniatus; assembly: GCA_013400575.1. Lineage (NCBI taxonomy): Eukaryota > Metazoa > Chordata > Aves > Passeriformes > Fringillidae > Peucedramus > Peucedramus taeniatus. The sequence goes on from WBNO01014151.1 coordinate 40,253, forward strand.
AAACTTGATGCCTTGAGGGTCTTGGACTGCCTGGCCATAATTCAGATCCTCCCTGGGCAGCATTACTAACTTTCCAGAAAAATTTATAATGAGTTCATAAGCTTTTTTCCCTTACTTTCACCAGCTATGATGCATGTAAGGCAATTTGTGATTTCTGAAGGCAAGTTAGCTTGTTTGATAAAAACCTGTTGACTGTGCTCTGTCACTTAAGAGAAGGGAGCTTCCAAAGAAAATTGGGAAAGAACATTATTAGAAGTATAAACAGGCACCATTCATTCCAGTCTTAGCTGTGTGAGAAAGGGCTGAAACCAGTTTTGAGTTGGTATTTCTGGCTTGTGTCCACAGACAGGTGAAAGCTCATGAGAAAAGTGCAGTGGTTACTCAGTGCACCACTGGATGATTGCTGGGTGACGCAGTGGTGTTGCTCTCTTATCTCTTGTCTGAGGACCAGAATTCTGCTTCTTGCTGAATCAGTGGGAAAAGCAGAACAGATGTCTTCATTTCAGCACCTTTTCTAAAGAACACTGTTCTGTTATAATACCTTAATCAAATAAAAAAGAAAGGTGTATCTCATAGCTTGCCTAGGAGTTAATAGAATTAATGAGATTAATTTGATAATGAAAAGACAATGTTTGTGCTAGAACATGAACACAAAGTTATGCTGATTTGGTTTTAATGGAAGTGATTTTTATTTTAATAATTGTCTGCAAGTATAATGTGCTGTCAGTTGATTTTAATTCTTTGCTTCTCTTTTTTTTTTTATTTTGACGGGGGATGTTTTTCTCTCAGACTTGGTCAGGGCATGCATTTATTTGCATTGCTCTTTTAAAATTTGTTGTATATAATTCTTCCTGATAGTCACTGTGTGACGTACTTTCAAGAAATGATCCTGCTATTTTCAGAAATTCTTGATAAAAACATTATAGTTAATAAAGGTTATTTCTTGAAAAACACATTTATAGTTATTTAGGGTTATTTCCAGAATGACTGTTATGATATCAGGAATCTGGTTCTCCACAAGCGCTTTAATTATAAACATTACTAACATTGGTGATCTTGTGTTTGACCATCATAAAAAATACAATGAGGTCCCTTTTCATAACCTGAAAGACCTCAAAAGGATGAGGATTTGTTTGAAATGTTTTCTTTTAAAAATATTATAATATAATTAAATGTAAGGACATGTATCCTCAGCTGTCCTGTTGTGTTGTTTAATTTCTGATATACACCCCTTAGCTACCTCAAATATGCTCAGATGAAATATCCCCAGTTTATCCAGAGACCTTGCAAATGGGAGTGTGATGTTGCAACACTTGGTAGCTCAGAAAACAAATGGACGTGTTTTGCTGTGTCGAGGACTGAATGGGAATGTAAGGAGTGATGGAGAATACTTGGGGAAATGCACTGTCACTGGAATTTTTAGTTTAAATATTTTGGTTTGGATATTTTTTGTATATAACTATGATATAATTTCCTATGTCTCATAATTTTATTGACAATATAGCATGAAGGAGTATGAAAACCTTATAAAGGTATTAAACAGTTAGAATAATTAAGTTTTTTGTGGTTTAAATCAACTGGCTGAAAGCTTGTAAACGTTATTATCTGAATCAGAGAAGCCAGTGGATATAATAGTTAGGCAATTAAATATTTATCCTTCTGCCATTTTAGTGAGTTGAATTGGGTATCAGCCAGTAGCACTAGTTTAGATATAATGTTTAAATGCAGAAAAATCCTAAAAAGCTGACTTAGAAAAATTTTTCTCAAAATGTAGCTTTTCCATTTTTTGTGATCATTTGTATAGTTCCATTAACTGTCCTACAGAGATCTGATAATGCTCTCCTGCCTTGATGATGGTTGTGCAGTTCTTTGGTAATTTTCTCCTTCAAAAGAAATTAATAAATTTTTTAATACTTACT
>WBNO01014155.1:0-61927 GCA_013400575.1 Peucedramus taeniatus
TATATATAAAAATATATAATTTTAATTATATTTCAGTTAGTGATATTTGGGACAAGAAGAATAGAAAAATCTGTCCTGATGCAACCCAGCAGATGTCTAAAAATCCATTTCAGATGAATTGTGGGCATACTTTTCTACTGAATATTCGTTATCAAACCTAGCTGGCATTCTGCTAACAGAGACTGATTCTTTTGCTTAGGCTACATAATGCCAAAGTGATTTCCCCTTCTTTATCTTCATTTTGACTTCTGTACACCTCCCAGGTAACACCAGACCATATTTTTCTTAGTTAGACCAACAAACACCACATGCTGTGTTTTCTCACGCTGATGCAGCTGTGCTATTACTCTCATTAAACAACCAATTCCATGAACAGCCTGTGTTTGGCAAACAGTATCAGCTTCACACATTTACTGATTAGCCAGGCTCAATTCCTTGCACAGAAGTAATGATTTACCTATGCTTATTCATACATCAACCTTGGAATAGAATGTGTTCTTTTCAAAAGGAAGTTAATAATGTGCTTTTTCCTGGCACTGTGATAACACTACTAGATTAGTGATAACACTACTAACAGCACTAGATTTGCTGTGTTAGTCTAATCTATGGTCCTTCTATTCTCCTGCCCTCTGCCTGCTGTTGACCAACACCAGACAGTCCAGGCTGAATCACCAGGGTTGCTTATGTACTTTGTGCCCAGGAGACATGTTTGCTTTTTTGGGGGTTTTCAAGTGATTTTGAGGGTTTGTTTGGTTTTGCTGTTGTCTTGTGGGGCTTTTTTTCCCCTAAGATCTATCTTAAAGAAGTCTAAGCAGCTGCTGCTTGAGGTGAGGAGGAAGAGATCAGGATTCCAAACTGACCTAGCTAGAAAGCCAATGTCCCCACATGGGATTCTAATGACGAAGTCGCCCTGGGAGCTCAGAGTCAGCAAAAGCAGAACTTCTCTCCCATTTAAGCAGCTTTGCTGTGAGAAATTCTAGGCTTTGTTTCTACACAGGTAATTTTTGGTGTTCTGTAATCTGTTTGTTACTTAGCCACTAATTCCTTTCTCTTTCTTATAAAAACGGATGAAAAACTCTTTGATGGGATGACTGTCATTAGTCTTTGTTCTACAGTGGGAATAAAAAGTTTTAATGCCTCCAGAGAATCTGGTTTCATCTCTTTGGTTACTGAATTTTCCAGGTGATCTGGGGCCAATTTCCAAGGATCTTCTCTCTCATCATACTTACTAGTAATCAACAACAATTTGCTATTTGTATCATCTGGAAAAAACATCTTTAATCTGGAAAGGGACCTTGCTTTTCTAACACAGTTCAGACATCATAGCTGTCTCTAGCTGACTTCGATTCTTGTTCTCCTTCCATATCATCCAAAATAAATGGTAGCTCTTAAACCTAACAAAATAAGACTAAGTAAGAGTACCAGGCTATTTATTGTAATCTCTTAAAATTTTATTTTAACATTAATTTTTTTTCTCTTTTTTATTGCTTCTCCTTAGTAAATTCTGTCTTTTGTCATAAACTTTGGCTAGTGATTTCAGGAAACATCATGTTCTCATTTTCAGTAGTATAAATGTAAAATAATTCCCACCGCAGTAATCCAGCTTATTCAAAATGTGCAGCAATATAATAAAGCAGTACTTGATTTACAGCTGCTTCCACAAATTGACAGTTTACTGGCATCAAACTTAATGCTTTTTCATTTCTTCATGCAAAAGCCAAAACGAACAGCTTTTTTTCATAGGTTTCAATTTGATTTTCCTTAGTCATTCTTCATCTTAAGTAGTCTAATAAATATACATATATTTGAGAACTCTAACATTTTACAGGTTTCTGCTACTTCTTTCTAATTACAGCCACAGAACATAAAAAGTCCTTTAATTGGATGTATCAGAAACTATAACACACAAGATCTGCTGAAGCTATTGTATGTCTAGCCAGAGATTCTATTTTGATTTAGTGTAAATAATTCTCATCTGTCTCTAAAAGAATACAAGCTTCTAAAAGAAAGGTGGGTATATGTACTAGGAAAAAAACCAAAACCAAACCACAAACAAACTAACTAACAAAGGAAATTATCAAAATTTTTAAAAGCTTCTGCCAACAAAGATTGGAATTTTTAAGAGAAATAAAATTATGGGATGAAAAATATCTTTCAAATACTTCACATTCAGCACGCACTATCACATCTGAATGTCTTAGTTCTCATATCCACTTTTTTTTTAATATTGCCAAACACAACTGAGACACAACATTACCCACAGTGTTGTGTCCCTTTAGTGGATTCAGGCTTCCTCAAAGCTATAACTTTTTCATGATGGATCAGATTGTGATGTAGTGTTACCTTATTAAATGTTCATAATAAGGTATATGAAAGCAAACAGTAGAAATGAAGTTTGCTTCATCCTTCCTCTTCCTCAACCCACTCCTTTATAAAGGGTGCAAAGACAGCCTTATTGGTTTACAAAAAAGAAGAAAAACTTAATAGAGCATATTACTATAGTAAGTATATTGAGAGTAAATATTTTGTGTTTCAAATTCTATAAATTGCAATGTAATTTGGGGTCAGTAACGTTCATTTTCAGCAGGTGTGAGTGTTTGTTTCATTCTGTTTTGTATGGAAGGGGAGTAGGTTCTACAAAGGAAAGAGCATATATTGTCTTTAAAAGAAATCAAAGTAAAAAATGAATAGAACAAAAGTTTCAACCTCATACAGCTAGGAGTCATTCCTTTGAATCTTGAATGATTCAGGACTATATTTAATTTGTTTTCCTTATCTTGCAGCATAATTCCTCCTTTTCTGGAACCTATGCAACATGAAGTGTAAACAGATACACTACTAAAATGTAGTTTCTGACGCACATGTACAACCACATAACAAATCTAAACTTGGCTTGATCATCTTTTCTTGCCATGTCTTTGCATATCTTCCTAAAGCAGCCTCAGTAATTACTGACATCACATGGAACAATTATGGACATTGAATCAAAACAAAAGGCAGCAGATTGCAATAATTTTAGATGGTAATGAATCTAACATTAGATTATCAAAACCCTAATGAGAACCAAGGTGGTTTGAAATGGCATGCTCAAATCAGAATTTAATTTTGTATTCCTTTTGTAAAGATGAGTAATTTAAACTTCCTGCATGTGTTATAATCTCTAAATGACATGGTGTAATGGCTCTTGCCTCACAAACAACATATCAGACAGGACATACGTACTAATTTATGTTGCAGGAATTCTTGTAACATGTACACAGGTGAAAAACAGAGAGTTTATATATATGTATATATATCTGCCAAAATGTAAAGGAGGTGCCAAAAATCAACGACCCCTTCAGCTATTTTGTATATCAGAACTTACAAGAACAAAATTATCTTTTTCCCTCTTTTATTATTTGAACATATTCCAGATTTCTAAGCACAGTCTAAGCATGGTCCCTGCTGGTTTGGAAAAACTGCAGCAAAAATAAATATGTCAAAGGCCACATAAAAATTCATGCCAAAGAAATCTTGGCTCTAAAACGTAATAACTGAGATTGCCCAAGAGATCCCAGATTATCAAAGCAACCACCCAAAATTGTTTTTCCACAAAGTTAAACAATATAAAGCTCCTTCTAAGATTTTGTATTAAGGCTCTCCCACCTGTCTGGAAAAGACCCTCTCCTTCCCTGTTTTCTTATAGCCATAGTAGAGAACATTTTTTATCTCAACTATAACTTTTTCAAGTTAAATTTGATTCTCAATGAAGCTATGAGCATATTAATTTTGTCAGATTTTGTTGCCATCTTCATAGTCTTCTCTTTCATTAACTTTTGAATTGACTAACACTCAAATTATGTGTTTTATGATATTCTATCCACAGCACCTTGTGGGTGCTATAAATAATAAGCAGCACCTTGTGCACTTCCTACTTTAGGATCTAACCCTTCAAACAGTTACAATTCTGTCAGCAACTTCTAGGAAAAGTTGAACAACAGAAAATGAGCAGTGGATAATGATACATGTCCCTTTGCTGCTATTTTTAAATCACAGGATAAGAGATTAAAAGCCCCAGCCAAATAAAAACTCTCCAATTTTTGCAAGATACTGTACATTTCATATCATTTAAACCCTATGATATATTCCATCTGTTTCCATACTGAAAAAGAAATCAATACTGGGAAAGTCTTATTGATAGCACCAATTATATAGTACATTGCCTCACTAACAAGAAGCATGAATCCAACTGAGATAAATCCTTCCCTCACTTATACTGATCTCTACAAAAATAAGCCCATGGAGTCAATGCAGTTAGACCAGATTTACAGCACTGAAGGCAGAACTCTTTGCTGTCTTGGATGAGTGAAAGAGGATTTGGCAGGAGAAAAGAAACAATCATGAAGCAAATTCCAACCTTCTTCTTACTGAAGAAGTCTCCCTGACTTCAACAGAAATAGGATCAAGCCAGCGTTCAAGCTTGATCAAACTGCTCTTTTTTTAATCTAGCAATTATTGTCATGTTGTCGAGGAAAAAAACCAGCTATTAAAAGATTATAAATGTTTGAAGGATAATTATAAAATACAATCTCTGGAGCCATAGAAAAGAACTATATATATCTTCTTAAAATAAGTCTCCAAAAGAAAAAAAAAAAAAGACTAATGAAGAAAAAGAACTGCTAAAAGGAAAAAAAAGCCTTTTCTGTTGGATGCTAATAGTTTTAATATTTTTCATCTTGGCTGAACTCTGCAGGTAAATTTGTACTTAGCAGATATAATAAAGCAAAAATAAGAAATTATATCATTACTGTTAGCAAACCATGTCCAATTTCACACTAGTTGTCATCCGGCAGCAAGTGTGTGCCTCTTAAATTAAAGAAATGAAGTTAATTTGGCATACCCTTTAGCATGCCTTTTTGTCATAGGACAATGATGAAGCCATCTATTCCATTAGTCAAGAGGTTTGAAAATCCAGAGACTTGTAGTTCAAACTGAATAGCCAAATTAAGGAGCTAAAATGCATGACAACATGAGAATGTCTTCCAGTAGCCTGCCATTTGTAGACCAGAGTGCATGAAGGGACCTACATTAAAGTGTACATGCTGATTTTATTGAAAACTCCCTTAGTTGTTATGTTATTACAGATTTACAGAACTGAACCAGGAGGCTGTTTTTCATCAACACACATTTTCCCTCCTTTTTTCAAATTGTGCAGCTTGAGAAGTGAGCTACACAAAGTCATTATCTCTGTTATCTCAATTATTACTGCTGGCTAGCCAGAAGGAACCAAGAGCCAGCTCCAAAAAAAGGATTTAAATAGCCTAAACAGCACTGCAGCAGCCTTTCTGCACAAGTGCTAAACAGTGCAAGGCCTCACACAGCACTCTGGGACACGCGGGTTCCCCGAGCATCTCCCTGCTGACCCTAAACGAGCTGTAGGGGCCTGTACCCACGCCCAGAGGTGCCCCAGCAGGGTCTGCAGCAGCCAGGCTCCTGCTTGATTCTCTTTCCACATCAGGCCTGTGATTTCAGTCTTCTCTAGCAGATAAGAGCAGGTCAGGGCTGGAAGAGCCTACTTTGCTATCTCCTGGCATGTGCTGCCAGCCCACTCCCACGAGAGACTTGCTGGCACTGCTCCCGTGCCAGCCAAGGAAACCTTCCCTCGGTCTAGGCTACACAACAACACAGGGAGATCTGGGCCTGTGCATGGGTTAGGCAATGGTACTCTGCTTCTGAATTCACTAATGAGCCAGTTATCATGATCCTGGGTGTGAGGTAAATAAAACAAACTAAATACATGTGCCTCTTCCTAGCTGACGCATCTAATTCTTCGTATCATTCAGTCTGTAACGACTCCCCAAGCATGTCACTATTTTTCTCCTTTTGAGTCCCACCGAATTTTAAAATTAATTTCTTCAGAGCTAATCAGGACAGTTCATCAAACTGGACTACTAAAAAGGAAAATTAAAAACCTTGGGTAACTGTGCTTTTATGGTACATTTAACAAATGTATTCCAGTTTTCTCCTCCAGAAGAAATCTGATATTTCTACAGAAAACAATAACCTCTGCTACTCATATCAAGCCTGAATGGCTTTGTAATAGCATTATTGCAAAAATATATTTTTTTAAATGTCACCATCATTAAGATTTGCTCTGAAAGTGAAGTATGCTGCAAATAAGTGTCTCATTCCAGTTGCTCTTCACAGAAAATGAAACATGCCAAGCAGGACAGTTTCCAAACATGCAGCAGTATTTGATTCTGTCATTAATAACTAAGACTGACTAGGAATTTAGGCTTTTTTTTTTTCTTTGCTACTCATAGCAAAAATTGTATTATCTTTTCTGCAGGAAATAATTTTAACGTGTTCTGATCTGTCCAGTTGAGGAAAGAGTCAATACAGCTCCTTTCTGTAACAAATACATCTTTTGACAGGATATAGCATTATTTGTGGTCAAATACTTGAAATCTGGTGTATTTTTGGCAGTTTATCTCTTTTCAAAGAACCATTTGAAACATATTCCAACCTTCAGGAATGCACTTAAATCCTTAAATCTAACTGGTCTACTGATGGGTAGCAGTACTTGACTAAAATCAATATTAGACTGAGGGAAAGCCAACTGAAGCTAATGAATGGATGTTCTTCTCTTAGAAAACATGTTTAAAGATCCAGCATGTTTTAAAAAATTCTAAAAAGCTTAATATTTTATCACTGAATCATAGAATCATTAAGTTTGGAATAGACCTCCAAGATCATGAAGTCCATTGGGAGAATCAGGAAACAAATGTCTTAGAAAGGGAACATACATAGTCTAATTTTAAAGAAATAGTAATGTTATTATATCAAAGCATAGATTTATAATGGAATAAATACTTTCTTAAAACACTAAACTGCTGATAACCAGGAAAAAAAGGCAACAAAAGAGGTAGATGAAATTCAGAATCTTGCACTGGAACTGTGCTGCTGTGCAGAAGTAAGACTTTGTAAACTTACAATTTAATATGTGTGAAACAAACTAATGGAGAAGACTTTTCCTTTAAAAAAACCCAAACCACAAAAAAACTAAAACAACACAAAAGAAAAGCAGCTACTGTCCACTAATAGTGAATGGAAAAGGACACTTCTGTAGTCAGGAATATGACAAATCCCTGCTAACTACTCATGCAAAGGCGTGGTGAACCGTCATCATCATGAGGTGTTATATGATACAATTTTGTGTCTTAGCATTTCACAGTGGAGCATCACTGCTTTTGGCATTGCTAATTGTATGAATTTGGGGGTTATACACAAATAACAATTTCTACATCTAATAAGCATGGTGCAGCAAAGCATAAAATGTGCGTAATAAATTTACTGGCTGACACATTTGCATTAATAGCATTTGACGTGTTCTGTGGTATTGCTCTTGGCTTCCTACTGCTGCTCCAAAAGAGCACAGGTCTCCCACACTTCCACCAGCCCTACAAGACCTTCTTATGTGCTATAGGGCATCTCAGACACCCTAAATTAATTCAGAGTAGAAGACTGAATTGAGCCCCAGGTATCTGTTTTCCTATGCACTGCCTGGGGAGATGTGTGCGCCTCAAGAAGATAACTGAAAAGCCTGTATGTTCAGCAGACAGACAGACAGACAGACAGACTGCCTAGAACAGAAAAGAAAAAGTGGTAAATCTGAGATTTGAGATTTTTCCTATTTGCAGATACTCCAACAAGTTGTTTTCAGGATTCAAAACTATCTACTGAAAGGTTTTCTTTAAAGATCAGGGTTCATTTGAACTAGCTAGCTGCAACTTTCAAATTCCCCTTGGAGGCTACACAGAACAGAATTAATAGTTTATGTAGGTCATAGCACAATTATGATTGAAACAATTGTTTCAGTAAAATTGTAGATTCAAATGCTACTTATCTACTGTAGTGTTTTAATGTCAATTGAGATCTCACTTCAGAAGCAATGCCTGGCAGAGCACGCTTAGAGAGCAGACTGTTCTCTTGGAGTTTCCCTTCTGAACTCCGCATTCCAAAGGGCAGCCAGACCACAGGACCAGATGAGAGCCCATCCACAGTCAAACCCACAGAAATACAAATAATGTCAGTGCTGAGTACTCAGCAGTTGCTGTTTTGCCCTCCAGATCTGTTCCTAGCACTCAACAATTCTTTCTAGTGTAGATACATTCAGCTCTCGTGAATATTATGTATTATATATATTATATATATATATATATGAATATTATATATCTCATGAATTATATATATGTTTATATAAAGTAAAATTCTTGAATAATTTTGGGACCTAATTTCATGTAGGCTAATCTAACATACCCTTTCTGACATGCAATTCAGGCCTCTTGCATTATGCCAGTTCAAATTTATGCCAACTTGCTAGCGTATGTATGTAAAGCTAAACTTGGAAACCAACTATGAAATTGTCATGACCCCACTTCCTCCTTGCCTAGAAACTCAAGCAGTCATCTTGCCAATGCAAATGAATGCAGCATACTCCTGACAGAATGAATGTCACTTTACCCAGGTTTAAATGTCCATGAAGCCGAGATCTCCCATAGCAGAGGATCAGGCCCTGAGTTAATTTCTGTTTCTCAAATAACCACACTGCCAGTTGCCACTAGCAGGTGCTGCTTATCTATCACAAATACATAACTGATTCAGAAAACATTACATTTCTGTGATCACAGATTTCTATTTGTTTTACAACCTAAGACTACACATAGGATTTTCAAAACCATCCAAAGTGTTCTGGAGTCATATTAAGTACCAGTCTGGTCTTTATTCTAAACAGCTACAGAAAATTCTGTTGCATTGCCATTGCACTTGAAGTTTGGACTTACCTCAAGTATTAATTTGTCACACCATGTCCTGTGGTTGCAAATAATAAACTGAGTTGGTATTATGTCCTCAAAGCCAGCTATCTCTGCAATTCCTGGATTACAACAAAATCCATTATAAACCTAGTATTCAATATTTAATATGCCAGCCCTTTAGCAAGGCATTAAGTTGAGACACAGCAGAGTATTTTACCAGCCCACATACAGGTATATTTTTCAGTAACCATCATCTATCTAAGTCTTTTAAAAATTATTTATAGGACAGAAGTTATAGTCTGTCTCATTTTTTTTTTGTATGGTTATGAAGTCTCAGACTTAAACCAAGACAGTGTTGCCATGCCTTTCACTAAAGCAGAGTGAATATAAAATGCTCGTGGCATTTTGTATACACTTTTCTATCCCTTTCATTAGTTTGCATCAGAGGTCATTACAGCTCTGCCACTTGATTTTGCCAAGTTCCCTGTGGGAGACAATCCCATCCCATAGTTTATTTTCCTAAATGTATGAATTGTCATTTTTGAAGCAGTGGGTTTTTTGAGCACATGCTGCACGTCAGGAGACCCAGTTCCACCTGCTGTAGCCCTACAGGAGACCCAGGCAAGTTTAGACATGATAAGGCTTCTTGCCACCATCATTCCAACAGCAAGGTAGGTCCAGATGGTAGGCAGCTTTCCAAACCACTCAGGTGAGTTTCTTGACCCTCTCACACTTCTATTTGTGGAAGGAGCAATGAATTCACAGATCTACCACACCAACACATTGAGTCAAACATATATAACTCTTCACTAAGGAGACTAAGGACATTTTCATGGAGGTAAGATGATGCCTTTATCATAATTTTCTTCATACACAGGATGATAAGAAGCTCTGATTAAAGAGGAATAGTCTGAGAAAGATGTCAGAAGAGGTTGTACTGGAAAAAAAAAGGGGTTTAATTACCATATAGTCACAGCCACCAGCCTGGGAAGGTACTGAGAAAGGGGGTCTGTAAGCTCTTAAGACACCAGTGTTCAGCTGAGTTCAAGAAGACATTGCATTGTTTGCTTCCTGTTTTCCTTGCAGCTCAGACAGCTAAAAAGCTTCATGTTTGACTATGTGAACTGTAGGCGAGCTGAACATTTGCTCAGCCCTAACCAGTTAGTTCATTATGAAATTACAGAAATAGAACTATTTCACAACTTGATACACATACAAGAATGCAAATAGGATGATTTTTCCGAAGTATTTAGTTCCAAAGAATGGAATCCTATTGAAAGGAACACTCAGAAAAAGGTGAGAGCATTTTAGAGTACAACACTTAGAAAGATTGTGGCGAAGTTTTTCATAAGAAGATAGAAAGGAAATTAATCTGTTGGATTGGCTGGTATTCTATCATTTCAGAAGCAGGGTAAGGGAAGGAATGGAGAACACAGAGTGACCAGTTTTTCAGAGGAGGTATGTTAAGATAATGATATTTAAAGGAATTGCATTTGGTTTTTCCTCAATTGTCTAAAAAAAATACCACAAAAAAAAACCCCACAGCAATACTGGGATGGCAAAATTTAAGAGTTAACAACTATAAAGTCAGCAGCCAGAAATCTGCTGGAGGGGATCTGTAATATAGACATTAAAGGTACTGAGCTTTAAGCTTAATGACCCTGTCATAATGAATGAGAAAGGCGACATTCAATGAAAGAAGAAAGAGAGTTAAAAGCAGGATAGGGAATATTCTTTTTAATTAATACTGAAAAAATAACCTTGTTCAGCTATTGGAAAGATTCATCCAAGCAAAGGATTTTGTAATCGGTACAAAACATTTAGTACTTTATATGGATAATAAAACATCCCAAGTTAATCCATAAAGGATTCACACCTCACACTAGACAGAAAGTCAGAAAAAATTCCCCACCAAATACGTTAGTGTGCATTCCTCCTTTTAACTGCCTCCAGTTATACCCTGCCAGTCACTGAGAGAGACAACATCCTGGGTTAAATCAGCCAGTCATATGGTACAGACAAATTATTCAGAAACACGTCTTGCTGTTCTTCAGACCATTATATTCTCCTGGAAAATGGCAATGCAAGCTGAAAATACAAATGCCTGGTAATCTTTTTGTCTCAGTAACTCAGGCATCTTCAGGCATCTTCCTCATAGAAGAGATTTAAGGCAACTTTGACGTTAACCTCATTTGAAGGGGAGGAATCCCAGGAACCTCATAGTGGTTCAGGACTGCCAGGAATGTAGATCTCACAACTACAGAGACTTGTGTTATAGCTGCATAATTCAAAGGGGCCCAAAGGGCCCACCTCAAACTAGGCACCCCAGAACATTACTTAGCATCAGACAGCAGACTTATTGCCTCTGGGTCTCAGATATTTCCTAAAATCCACAATCCCACAGGAAAAGAGCAATAGAGATGGAGTCATCATCACCTCTGGCCTCTGTTTATTCACCTTCTTTTCTCTTCAGTATCATCTTCTAACCCATGTTTTCTATCCCAGACAGACACAAAGGTCAGAACACCGACAAAGCCACCACTGGCTCAGGAATGTGGCTCACTGAGTATCTTCAGAGAATTAAGGAATCTCAGTGAATACATTACATATAAACAACACATGCTGTTTTGTTGTTGCTGGGGGTTCATTTGCGAGATAGAGTGTGGGGGTGGGGGGGTTGAATGAAGAATTTTAAGTATAAATGTTCACAGGTAATCAAGCAGCCAACACATAATGACCTGTGTCCTTACACTGTGGGGAAAGTGTTTTTCTTGTAAACCTAACTTAAGCAGATGGCAAAGGCCATCATCTATTTTACACCTGTAATGAACTGTTTACTGTCATAAGCTAAAACCAACTAATCATTTCAAATGCATTACCCTTCACATGCTGAGAAGGTTAAAAAACAGTGACTAAAAGCTGCTCTGTCTGCATCATAAGCAATATTCTGAGCCTGTTTTACTACTAAAGGTGACAAACACTTCCCATTAACAGATCTCATTTTCCATTGCTCATAAATTTGTCATATTTGAACCATTCAGGCTGAATTTTTCCACTTCCATTATCTCCCTCAGGTTGTCATGACATTAGAGAATTTGCACCAAAATGGTTTGGACCATCAAAAAAAAAACCCCATCAAACAAACAGAAAGTCCTCATGGTAAAGCAAAACAATAGGTAGCAAATCAGTAGGAAATAACAGCCCTTACACTGGTGATTTCCAGTACTTTTGAGCATAAGAGTACAAATTTGAAATTTACCATCTGTATCAGGCATGTGGTTATACCATTCTGTCAACTCATCTAAATTAACAGATGCAGAGACCCTTTAAAAACGTGTTTATCAGGCAGCTGGTAGCACATTTCATCAGATATATGGCCTGTGTTGCTATTGTCTGGATAGACAATTTCAGACCCCAGATACTATGTGCACTGCTGGGTGAAAACACAGGAACTGAGTGCGAAGAGATGGCTTAGCACATGCTACAATTACACACCTTTCTGGGGAAAAAAAAAGAGGAAAAAAAAAGGTAACATGCAAACAGAATCTGTTTTATCAGAATATTTATAAGATAAAATAGATAAGATAGATAAATTGATATAGATCAAGGGAGAGATAGAAAGACATCTAGATGGATAGATAAGATAAAATCTACCTTTTCCCAAGATTGTATTTTCAGGCATATTTCTCACTTTTTGGGAACATATTTATCTTGTACTTTCTCAACAACAAGTTACAGAGCTACTTTTCTTACAATACAGAAACACTATTCATATTTTTGGTAGTTAACAATGCAAAGCTCTAGCTTTCAAATTTCTACCATATCACAAAAAAATAAAGCACTCAGACCTGAGCAATTTATTGACAACCTTTATCAGCAAAAACCCTCAAGACTTACTAGAAGTATAAAGGTAAAAACTGAGAACTATTAAGCACATTACTGAAGATGCAGCAAGGACCTGCGTGACTTTCAAGCTTTTAACTCCAATTTGCAAAGACTTAATAGACTTTGTTTGCAGCAAAGATCCTACTGAAAATACCAAGTCAATGACAGTCTTTCAGAATTTTGAAAACTCTCCAGTATTTCTGGAGATTTTCCCTATGCTACTTCTGAATCATGGAAATAATAAAAAATATCAGACTTCCATTGATTGCATAAATAAAGATCTTGCCAGAATATTCTGCTCTAAAAATAACAATTTGAAAGAAAATTAAAAATCTCAAATTGGGGTAGTACAGCAAAGGTGAACTGTTCCATGCAGGAAACCAAAGTACCCTGTAATAATTCCCAGGGCTATGGCATATTTGTATTTAACAAGCTATAGGCTGACAAAACTGGCATGTTGCTGGAGGAATATTCACAAAATGCATACAAAGTCACAGAAACATTAGATTTAGAACCAAGTTAGGTATAGAAATGGCTCCAGTAAAAATAGACCATGAAGAAAGCAGCTGTAATCTACTATAACCTGTACTGCAGGGCATGCTTTACTTCACAATAATTCTAAGGTATCACACTCAGCAAAAGCTGTCCAAGCTCCTTTACATTTCCCAAAGGGTGTTCAGGTGAACTTTTAGGCTGGCATAGTGCACACCCTATAAACAACACCAGTGCCATTATGGAAACATTCTCATGAAGCTGATTCTGGATATCTTGCAGCTGACCCATGTACCTTTTTAATATAGCCTGTAAAGTAACATAAATATGCATGAGTGCAACACTCACAAACATGAAGCCATTCACTCAAATTGTAATAAAGCCTTTGAATCACTTTAAAAATCAAGAGCATGGCCATCTCCTGGAGGGTGCCCTTTGCATTAGAGATGTCAGGTGTTGCAGGCAGAGGGCAATTGTGAAAGTAAGTTCTACAAGAAATATGGGCAAAGCCCCAGAGAGTGAACAAGAACTGAAAGTTCATGCATGCTGCTACTTAATTAAGAACCTCTGTGAATAAAAAATGTTACTGAAAATGCTCTGTGGGAAAAAAAATACCAAAAAGGTTAATTTAACTTTAATTTGGCTTTTTTGTAAATGCAGTGTGGATGGGATGTCATGATGCCACCTTTTCTTCTGAAGGCAAAGATGACAGAGGGCAATGCCAGGCACACGGAGAGGTATTTAGCTGTGTCACCATAGGAACAGTTTTGCAGAAGTGTGTAGGAGCAAGACATCTTGAGTGATGGAAGCATTTAGTGATGGGGAAAAAAACCAACCAACCAGTAACAAAACCCCCAAATGTAAGATCAGCTACAATGTACTGTGGCTGGAAGACAGCTGAATCTGTGGCGCCTGAGTAAATCAAGATTAGAACAGAAGCCTGATTCAATTCAATGCAAAGACGCTGCAGATGCAGAGTGAAATATGCAGTAATCACAGAAGGGAATTTTAAAGCAATCCAGAGAGCTATACAATGAGAAAAAATACATATCTTCCACATGGCAGTGGAAGCAAGCTGTGTTTCCTTGGAAACACCAAAACAAAAGTTATGTGACATTCAGTCAGCTGACATAATGCAGCAGACCTGTATGAAAAGTTTGATCTTAGTATTGCGTACATTTTATGCAAACCAGAGTAATTGCTCTGAAATGAGTAGAATAACTCTAGCACAAGATCAGGAACTTGCTTTTCAAATATAGAGTTAGTTTTATTCACAAAGATTTGTTTTCATTAATATTTGCAAATGGGTCAGCTCCGATCCTTAAGTTTTGTCGATAAATTTGTGACACAAATCCAATGTAGGATTTTTAGCAAACATTCACAGCATGTCAAACCAAATATTTTTGATCCTGATCCACACTGAATGTCACAGATGTAAAATGGCAGGGCAAAATGTTTAAGCTAATTCTTATTAATAAAAAGCCCTATGTATGGAACGTAGCTTTCAAAAAACACAGCAGCCAGAGAACAAACATAATCGTTGGTTAAACACAATTAAAATAAAGCACCAAGAAATGCAAACTCATGCAGTGAGCATCAGCCTTCCATACATGCCATCTCAAACCTCAGAGCTTTCAACAGGCTTACTGGGTTGGGATAGAAGAATATTATAAGCTAAGCTATGATTAAGCTGAAGGGGAAAAAGAACATGACCATTCCCGCTGGTCTCATATGTCACCTGAGAGTCTTTTACATTAATGAAATCTTCCTCTGCCTAGGCATGGTCATCTATATTGTGCATCTTGTAAGAAGCCATCAGGACCTAGACTACTGTGCCTTAGCAGTACCTTCAACACTCTGCACACAATAAACACACACAAGATAACAACAAATGCATTTAAACAGGAAGAGTATGACTCCAACCATCAGGGGAGTAACGTATTGGAACATTCTTGTATGTAGAAGAACTGGTGAAAAAATAAAATCTATTATTAGATTAGATAGAACAATTTAAAATGGCACTTGTTCATTTTATGAAAAATTTAGCTGCAGTCACGGGAAATTGGAGCCTTTAGGGTCCTAAAAATATGCAGTTACTGGGATTATAATGAAAAACAGTCAACACAATAAAAATTTTGTTTAGTAAAGTCAGAAAGACTGAAAAGAAGCCAAAAAGAATTGTTACAGAGGATGAAATTAAAAATGAAACTACCCAGAATATTGAAAAAGGAGTAAATTACGGATTGGTGTATTAGGAAGACTAGACAGAGGTATTAAAATAGTTGAATATAGCCAAAACAATGAAGAAATGAGCTGAACATAGCTGCAATTCTTTAGATAGTTTACTTACCTAATAGCTGTGAGCAATTAATTTATTCTTTCCAAATTATGTCCTTGTTAATTACAAATGGGACCAATGCCCATTTTACTAGACAGAGCTTATTTGTAACATAGCTAATGTCTCTAATGTGCACCATCAGTTTCTAATTTGCTACAGAGTGACTCTAAACCAAAACTCTAGATTTGAAAAGGTAGTATTCTTTGTTATGAACTTTTAAAACAGTTGGTTTGATTTTTTTTTCTGAAAAAGAGAAATATAGTGACATTACCAAACATTAAATACAATTTAAGTCGTAAAGATTTCTATAGAAAGATTGCTGTGTGTTTTGTCTCCTAGAAGGGAGGGAAAACATTACATTAACTGATGTTATTAAAAGCAAGGTAGTGCTCTAAAAATGTGAAGGGATAAGGAAGAAAACGGAGAATTTTAAAACATGTTTTCCAGGTTGTAAAGTCCTTTTTATGAGGGTGTGAGGGAGTCATAACTACTCTTATAAAAACAGATTGAAATGCAGGTGCATGTGTGGTGAAATGAAAGCAGAATAGGTGCATTCAGCAGAGCAGCACCAACCTCATGGTCTTCCCCAGAGAGAGCAACCTCACTGAGCACCCAGGAACACAGCTTCCTGACCCAGCAGCCTAGAAACAGCTTGTGCGCCTATTATTTACAAATTTGTATTATTTACAAATTTTGGGGTGTCCCTATTATTTTTAAAGTCTTTAATGTTTTTATGTATAAATTCTGAAGAGCAAAGTCCATGAATTATACATTCCTTCATTCTGGTAGAGATGTGGTTTTATCAGTTAAGTTTATTTTAAACCTTTTAGTGTGCCTACGAAACTAATTAATTAGACTGGTACTTGGTTGTCCTATATAACAGAGAAAAAAGATTATCCTGCCTCGAACAGTACAAAGTCCATATTAAGTCTGAGGATTTTTTCTCTGTCAAATATGAAGGTCAAACTTTTATCTTACATTCCATTTCTTCCTTTGTACTCTGTCTGAAATGGATTGTGCTTCATGCAGTCATTAATTATCACTCATAAATATTCTTTATTTCATTACAGCAATTAAAATTGAACAAAGAATTAAAGGACAGATTTTGATTGCAGCACTGCATACTTATCCTGCTAATAGCTATAAAGCAGAATTTTTGTGTTTGCCTCAAAGACTCCACTGTGAAAACACCGCAGACCTATCTGAGGAGGAGTACATGGGGGCTACATCCCAGCAGGTCCCTTTCCAGAAATCCTAGAAGGAGTTATAATTAGCCCAGATCCTTTGCATCCTCAGTGTAAACTGAAATTTAAACTACCTTAATCCATAAACAACAAGGTATTTCTGTTTCCTTGTCTCCTTCATCCCCATCAAAAGGTATTATATTCTAAGAAAATTCCAAGCTCCAGTCTAAATGTGGGTTATGGTAATAGTTTTATACTGCAGAAGTGGTAAATCTAAAAAGCAGTATATCTAGACAGTGGATTACAAGCTAAATTGTAGAAGGGGCAGGAATAAAAAGATGTACACACGTGTCCCTCCACGTATGTAGTGCCTCAGAGCAGAAGAGCAAGAGCACGGCAGGGCACACAGACTGCTCTGCTGACCAGCATTCCAGATGCCCTTTCTGGTTCTACAGGCTCACCCTTGCATACAAACCTCCAAATGCAAAATACAGAGGCTGTTTTTGCTTTGGTTTCAAAGGTAGCCAACACAACTTTATAACGGTTTTATTGAGTTTTCTATTGCCTTTTCTCCTGACAGATTCAGCTCTAAAGACTCTGAAGAGCTGCCACTGCTGCCCTGACTGTCCAGAATGTGGACTGCATTGCCATGTCTTCCTTATGATGAAGCACTTTTCTATTTGTTACTGCTTTACACTTGTGCTTCCCAGCATTCCAGCACTGTCTTACAACAGCTTTTTTCCTGATACTCATTTGCCATTAAATCTTACTTACTAAAACAAAGCAAAAACAACAAAACAAAAAGAAATCTTTCTTGGTTTAATATGGTATATTTTTTTTAGATATTCTTAAGGGCTTTTAATTAGAAGAGCTTTCTGCTGTCCATGCAGATGGATTCAGCTCAAGTTCGTTGACTAGATCTGAGAACAAACTTGGACTGTGAAAATGATATTAGGACTGCTGGTTGGCCTTGTATCAACACATAGCATGGCTTATCATGTGATGTCGCATTTAGCCAACAGTTTCATACCAAAACAAAGAAAACATTTTGTTCTTATTGGATAGTTGAAATGGCCAAACACATCTACTTTATCAAATCCCAGTATCGTATTTATTACTATAGCTTATCTCTCCCGTGAAAGAGTCCATTAATAGACAAATAATATTTAGACAGTCACATCATAACTGAAAAAAAACCACAGAAAATGTCAAGTATTATAACTACATTCTAGTCATCAAGTTATATGAGAAAAATTTAGACCTTTTAAGATATTTTTTCTCTGTTCCTCTCTCCCTTCCTGCTTCCAGTATTGATGACTTCTTTTAGTCAAAGAGACAGTGAAACTTCTGAGTTACATAGTATAATGAGGTGGTTTATGGCAGACCAGCCTCTTTTATGGACATAAGGAATGGAAAAGAAAAATATTTCACAATAAAACAGCTCATCAAACCTGCTGCCTTACAGAACAGGGAGCCTGGGTGCTGAGCTTCATGAGCGAGCCCAAAAGCATAGGGCTTTTCTCCCTCCAGTCCTGGAGCAGATGGCAGGACTGCCAGATGTAAAAAAGGATTCAAAACTTTCTTTTCATACAAACCATATTTGTTCATATCTTGGTTCAGATTTGAGGACAGAGTTGTAATACTCCACTCTATTTAGTCCTGTGCAGTGTCTAATATATACAAACTCTTACTGATTTACACAGAATGCTGTACAGACTTTGAACACTTAATTTTGCAGGAAAATCACACACCAAATGAACTATCTATGATTCAAAACATCAGTATTCTCAAAAATAAGAGAGAAGAAAATTTTATAACTCTAATTAAAAGCTATGCAGTAAAAGCATTAGGGGAATTTCCTAGCCAGTAACAACAGCATCCCAAACCAGTGATGCCAAATAAGTAATAAGGGCAATTCAAGGGCAATTCTACCCCTCATGGGTGCTTCCTCCAATGCCTACTGTCCTGAACAAAAATCTAAGTTATTCAGAGGTAATATTATCTTTCATCTAAGAAGACAATAAATGCAGTGCATATCAAATTGTTTTCCGTGTCCTACATGAATAGGAAATAAATATGGTTTTATTTGGTAAGATGGACGAAGGAACTGTTTCATTTAACAATGATAGGCAAACTCTTCAAGAGAAAATTTTGCAAATGCCTGACAGGACACAGGTACACCTACACACTGTTGCAATGTTGAACTCGTAAAATCTATGTTCACTTTTAATTTCTCATTGTTATTCCCAATACAAGCATATGTAAATAATTATATATTTCCATTATATGCCTCACTACTGTTTTTCCATCTATTGCCAGAGTGCCTACAGAAGGTGCCCTGTGTTACAATGTACACCTTGTGATCGACTAAAGCCCATGGTATAAACAAGGATTACACACATTATGCTTTTCTGAATGCAGACATGAATACATGCCATATTTTAAATCAAATAAGATATAGTTTTAAAATATTATATTATTAACAAATTCAGAAGTAAGAAAATTCTGAATTTTTAAATATCAACAGTGGTATAGCCAAAATATGTACTGGTGATTTTTCTCATATGTTCTTATTTACTTAGCAGAAATCTTTAAATAGAAAATGAAAACTCTTCAGTGAGAAATAAAAAAGGAAATTGAGCAAATGGGTACTCTTAGAAGTAAGTATATTGGTGGATTGTCAACTGGATTAAATTGCATAGGTAAAAAGGTATTTCTCGACCTCTTCTTTTCAGACTCCAGTGCCAAGTAGATATGGAAGGCTGCCACAGAACCATTCATTCTCTCTTAAACAAAATGCAAGGTAACAGAAAATCAGACTTTCTGAATTACAATTTGATTTTAGTTGTACAGCATGGTGGTTTGTAATTCCAACAAAAAAGGGTACTTGAAGGAATATATTTTCAACTGTTTTCACCTTAGCTAAAATCCTGCCTGCCTCTTTTACAGTAATTTGCACAAATCCTTTTGAATTTAGTGGAGACAGGACATTTCTTCCAACAAAGATCAGCACTTAGAAGCACTTGTGCACCAAGCTCTTGTGCAAGTGCAGAGTCAAGTACAAGACTCTCTCTGGCTGTCTCAGCTTGTTGTTTGCCTGTGTAAGAACTCATTTGTTTCCTACAGCTTTCTAGCTTTTTTCCCTAAGTTTTGCAAAAATATATCTGCAACAAACTTATTAACAGTAAATGGGTCCCAGTAACTAGGGCACTCAGGTAAACTTTTCAAGATCTTTCTGACCGCGGTTTAAAACAAACCTTCCACTCCCTCTCCTCTGGGAGAGGTTATTTTAAATCTAGATCACTTCCATGAGCAAGAACAGAGAGTTACATTATTAGGTTCTTCTCACAGATCTGCAGTAGCAGATTGACAAATACCCCTTACTGATACATTTCTTCAAAGGGAATAAACCTACAAATTAAATTACTTTTTCAGTCTTAATTCTGCTAAGGGGAAGATAGGTTTACCCATGGCCTTTATTATCTGCTGTGGGATATCAGTCCTGTTCAGCAGAACGCCTTCTTTCTGTTAATTTTCTCCATCTCAAGTGGGAAAGCACCAGGCAGCCTTTTGGTAGATGACTACATACAAATACAAATGTATTGAGGAACTATGCAGGAAAAGACCTGTTAAGCTTAAACACCCGAGGCATTTTTTTAGTGATTCACACATCACTTCTTTCAAAGAAGTAAGCCTCATGCGTTTTAATCTATGCAGGGATCAAAAACTATCTCTTTTTTTCTAATTCTACAACACATTATCAAACACTGATCATCTGTACAATTTTCACTTCAGCAGACACAATTCAGAAACACATGCAGATTCTCTAAAAATGTTAGTAACTCTTCAGCCTGTTAGAAAATGGAATCTGTTTATCCTTCACGTGTAATCCCTCTGCTTCCCCAGTCATGTGCGAAAGCTCTGCTTGAGCAGCAACCACTAACACTGGCTGCACAACCCACCGGATAAAGCAATTAACAGAGGGAAGCTTAAGGCCATCTCTGATCTGGCAACTAGCTATTTCTGTCATAAATTTGAATATTGCATAGCTGGGAAAAGTGTTACAAAAGAGTCTCCTTTCAGGAAAGGACCATGAGTAGGAAAATACTCGTGTCTGCTTAAAGAAGACTCCTGGGTATCGGCTTCTGTGAAGACTATTCCAGGGCATGAAAATTTGCAGTGGTGTTTCCATTACTTTGGATGACTGACTGGCACAATTATTTTCAAATACCAGGGCTATCACAGCTAAAGGGTTGAAACTTCTTACCAGGCAAGGACCTGGAAACCCTGAAGAACCTCTTTGTTCAAGGAGAAGCGTATTGCACATGTAAGCCTTGCCCGCAGAGAGGGAACGAGAATTCCCTCTACTCCAAACTGCTCATGAAACACGCATTAACTGAAGGGAATAACAGAAAAAGGGATTAGAAGGTAGTCAAACAGAGCCAAACGTCCCAGAATACTTTTTCAAAAACATCCAGTCTTCACAGCAAGTGAAGAGCCAGGGTCCTAGTTTAGAGAGCTGGTCATGCAAAGTGGAGAGTATGAAAATGAATGAAAGGGTCAGAGAAGACGACAGATATGCTCTTTGCTTTGCATATCATCAGCTCATTTAACTACTCATCAATACAGTTAATTTGCAACATAATTTTAAAACACATTATTCTTCATCACAGCTCTTTCTTTTGAGAAAGTAATGTTAGTCTGTCTGCTAATACAGAATTTGACTGATCTGACTCAGTGATGCTCACCTGCAACAAGACTGGGATGGGCTGAATGGAATAAAAGGATATCTGTAACAATTTCAAAAAGCAACAGCACTTCTGCAGGACTCAGGCATGCAGCAGTGGCCCTCACTCAACTGAGATAAAGAAGAAGCCTGAGGTCAGAAATGGAGCTTCCAGCTTAGAAACAAGAGCTCACCCAGATCTACAACATCCCTTCATCAATGGAATCAGTCTGGAGGCAGATGCACTTCTGTAAGATCATTAGCTCCTAACCAGCCCCTCACAATCTGGGAGAAATCTGGACAATTTCCATGCCCAAGGACCCTCCTGAGGCTGCTTTCCTAGTGATACTGATGAGGCTGTTGACCTGCTGTTGGGGAAACCTGCAGCACTGCTCAGCCAGCAGCCCCTGGCAACTGCATGGCTCGGGCATCACGCCACACTACCAGCCACAACTTGGCTCCTCATTCACTGACCACATGGCACCAGTGTAGAGGTGGATGGAGCTCACACAAATTCCACCAAAATACCCCACGGCGTATTTTAGAGCTCTTTGTGTGCCCACTACACTCCTGGCCAACCCTGCCAATGGCAAGTTCAATGTGCCAGAGCAATGGGCTAACACATCCTTCCAAGTTTCACCCAGCAAGACTATTCCCACTCTTCTTTGAGTGAAGATTCAATACCAAGAGCTTTGCTGATAGGATATTTCGTAGAGAACATTTTTGCCACAAAAAAGTCAACAGATGAAACTTTTCATTTCATCATCTCAAATACCTCACTCAGGTGTTGCTTCCCTTAGCAAACTGCATATTAATTCCTTGTATATTATGAATTTGCACAATAACTCCTTCTTACTAAGATATATTAAGATTCATTATAACAAATATATCCATGAGAACATCTTAAAACAGTATCTTAGAGCTGCCCTATTTTCTTAGATATTCTTTGGTCAAATTCTACTTGACTTCACATGTAACTTATATCCTTACCTAGTAATCACTGAGAGCAGCATTTGACAATTCACTGTAAGATCTCTTAGTGAAAGAAGCCTTTGGTTTAGCCTACAAAACCCATTTGTAGCTTAAAACAAATCCAGAAATAAACATTTGGGTGGGTGATCAATCAGTTCTTTCACCTCGTAATTTTGTAGAGCTGTACTTTGGCATAGATGCAAAACAACATGCTAGTCATTTCTGATTATTAATTGGTGATTTTTTCGACATTTCCTGTAGTTAATGCTACAATCCTTACTTTTAGAGTGGCTATAGAAAGGAGTCTTAAAATGTCGATCAAATTAACACATTCAAAAATACAAAGCTTATACAACATTTTAAGTCACAATTTGTTGAATGGTAAATTCTTTTTTTAGACAGAAAGGCTTTTTTTTTCTAAAAAAGAAAATAAGAGGATTATTTATTATTGCATCTCTCTTACACTAAAAAAATTCAGCAATACAGTATTGACGACATTAACGACTCCTATTTAGAAACCAAAGTCTAATTCCCAGAACATGCCATATGGATCACTTCTGTTACCAAAAGTGTCATACTCTAGACATTTGTAGGAGCAGTCACCAAATATATTTTGTTCACTTCATCATCATCATCATCGAAAGTTTTGGATTGAAAGAGGCCCTAAAGATTAACTAATTATCTGCCATGGACAGGGACACCTTCACTAGACCAAGTTGCTCAGAGCCACACTGAACCTGCTCTTGAACACTTCTAGGGATGGAGCATCCACAGCTTCCCTGGGAAACCTGTGCCCTACCACCCTCACAGGAGTGAACATCTATTCTACACCTATTCTCTTTTCATTTTAAAGCCATTCCCCCTTGTCCTATCTCTACATGCCCTTGTTAAAAGTCCTTCTCCAGCTCTTTTGTAACCCCTTTAGGTACTAGGAGGTGTTATAAGGTCTCCCCAGAGCCTTCTCTGCTCCAGGCTGAACATCCCCAGCTCTCTCAATGTCAAAAGAGACTTTATTTTCCTCTCCTTACTCAAAATAAATACCTTCTTCCAAAGTAATCCTGTTGAAACTGGGCTGATGATAACTAGAAAGGCAAATCAAGATGTAACATCTTCCTTACCCTGAGCAAAGGTACCAGGTTTTGGTCCCACAGTAGCAGCACAATACACTTAGTTTAGAATTATAATTTTATTTCAGTTGTCAGTTAGGGGTCAGGAGGTCCTGACCACAGCCACTGGTACTTCTCTTTGGTTTTATGCTGTCATTTTTATATTCTTTGTTCTTACACAACTGCACACCTGAGTACACCAATACTTACAGAATGAATTGGCAACATTCTACTAAAAAAAAAAGTAACTTCTGGACAGTGCAAACAGTGGGTTGCTAGGATGGTTCTTCAAATCCTGCTACTCCAGTGTGGCAGTCTGGTGTGTTCAACACATTCAGTGAGTTCCAATATAATTATATAACACCATGGGAAAAAAACAGAATTGGAGCAGTAATTCAGTTATTTTTAAATATTGTTTATGTATTTGTTAGTGTTATTCCCATGTCCTTGGAATTCTCTGTGGAGTTCCTCATCACCCAAAATGGTTCCAAAAGCCTTTCAGGACCCTCTGATGCTGCTGAACATAGCTAGGAAACCTCTCAGATGTCTCTGCATTTTTGGCTGACAGAAAATATTCTCTGTTATTTTATGCTCCTATTCCCAGGAACAAATGCCAGAAACTGAATGTTCAAGACACAGAACAGAAGTTATCCAATAACTGAATTTGAAGCCTTCCTGAGTAAAGAGGAAATAGACTGAATCAGCAGTCCTCTGAGATGAGTGAGAAAATTTAATGCCCTTTTAATGATATGTTCCATGCTTCTTTCACATGAAAATTAAACAACACTGCTTGTCTGCATAGCACTCACATCACTGCTTTAGACAATATTTTTATGGCAACTTTTCCTTTAAAATGAAAAACTAAATACAATTCAGTGAAGCTGAAAAATCATAGTTCTTTCAATATGAAGTATCTCCTTTAATATCTGCCAAGCACTGGTATTTTTCCCCTTGGGTCTCAGTGGAGCCGGAATTAACACAGCCTCATCTGTTCTTTTCTAGGTAATTCTCCTTTACTGGCAGTAACAGAACTCTGAGAATACAGGAGCTCTGCATTACTTTTGCCTGACTTCTACCAGGTGCAAAGTCCATGGAGGCAGAATGTACTTCCACAGGGGAGTTATCCAAAAATCTGCATGGCAAAGAGCTCTGAGCCACAGCAAGCACAGCCAAAACAATCCCCAGGCTCTGTTAATCCATTCAAACATTCCCTCTGCTGGGTGCTGTTAAGTTAACCAAGCAGAAAATACCAACAGTTTTATCAAAAAAATTGTAACAATTCTATTAAGTTAAACATTTAAAATATAATTAATTTAACATTCACTGGAAAGTGTTACACTAATACAAGAAATCATCCTGTGCTGTATTGTATGAGATTAGTTTTAATATCATCCCTTTCTAAGCAAGCTTGTCCTGATAAGGAGAAGCTACTTGACAACTGAAATAATGCAACACTCCTTCTGGGGGGTAGGATCAAAAGGAGAATTTAAGCTTCAAAGACCCCTAACATCAGTGGAAGGAGGGAACATAACTGCATCCCCTGATCCACACCTGTGCCCATCCTGCAGCCCATGTCTCACCATCACTGAACTTCCCTGCTCAAACTGAGCCAGAGCAGCACCATGTGCTGAGGTGCTGGGAGGGCCTACCCCATCACACACAGAACAAAAAACAAGTCTTCCCCATTTTACTTTCTTCCTCTATTCTACCTCCTTCCATTGGGCATGAGTTCACTTCTGTTTTGGGATAGGCATATCTCCTTTCAACAGCCATGAATGAGGACTTTGAAGTTATCTCAGTTTGAGCATCTTTGTCCATTAAAATACCTGCTTAAGAAAATGATTTATTAATAGACTGTTTGCAAATTTTGGGTCATTCTTCAAATTCTTCCAAACACATCACAGGCCAAATATTTTTATGCTCTAAGCTTTTATTTTATGAATTTTCAGAGGCAGTGATCTTTTCAACCTGTAAATGTAAGCCATCTTTTTTTTAAACACTTCAATATATTATCTGTACTGTCTCAAGCAGGGTCCTTTTGACCTGCATGTTCATCAGAACAGACATTTTTAGAACTACCAGTTCAACTTTTGAGGAGGGAAGTACAAGACTGAAGTACTGAGACATGACATGATCAGATCATACCAACTGCAGTGTTGACAGCAATCCACTAAAGACACTCCACTGGAATATTCCTACAAAGATGCTGTCAGATAGTTACAGAAAATAATAGCTGAAATTGTTTTTATGAAGATCACACAGTAACTTCATAACAGCCCCTTCTAAGAAAGGGAAAAAAGGATTAAATCTCTCATGTCAAAGAAAGGTAATGTGAAAATGAAAATGAAATATGTTTTTACCCCTGTGATGGTTGCAAAAATGCTGCACTTCCAGTGAGCCCACAGCAGAATGAGAATCATTACAAAAAAAGCTGCTGTCCAGTGTGAACAAGAAGATTGATTTCTGTTCTAAGAAAGAAAGAAAGAAAGAAAGAAAGAAAGAAAGAAAGAAAGAAAGAAAGAGTAAACCCTAATATATATAAAATTCACAAGGCAGAGACAAACTACGTTGGTCAAAATGTTGAAAATAATATTTCAATATTTCAATAATATTTCAATATGTCTTCATCCAGGACCAAATTTTAAAATTTTACATATTTCTGTGGTGTCAAAGTGCCAAATGTTTATTATTTGTTTGCAATCAGCAAAGAGGAAAAATTTTATCCTTTTTTAAGAGGAAAATTATGTGTTAGTAATATCTTGCATGCCTGTCCTGTGCCTGTGGAAAAAGAACATTTAATTCTTTTCTCAGATACTCAGTCTAAGTTCTCACTTATAAAAGCCAAAAGTTAGTGACAGGAACAAATAATATAAATATTATTTTATGGGTTAAGTTGTTTCACTCTCTTTAATCATGACAATATGAGGGAGGTACTATATGTTTTTTTAAAGGAAATGTATCCTAGATGTTCTAGCTGGAGACAATATGAATATATATGGTTATAAAAGGCATCTTCAATAAAATGAAGAATGAAACAAACTACAAAATTTGGGAAATCCTCAGAACAGCACACTGCAAATCTCTATTTTTTTTTCTTTGTGGTTGCTTAGCACAGGCAGAAGAAGCTGGCCTCCCCCCTGTGTTCCCTCCAAGCAGTACCTTTGTGGTTTATGTAACTTCTACCTCTAATATATCACTTAGTGAGATAACTTCTGCCTTAGCATGCCCTAAAAACCCTCAAGTGGCAAAGGAATATTCCCAGGGGAGCAAATCCAGTTACCCAGCGGCTGTGTCTGCCTGGCTGGGCTGTACACTTGAACTGTGACTCTGTCCTGAGCATTGTAAAGAATTGCAAAGGAAAGGCTCATCCTTTCTGAGGGAGTGCCTGGCCTCCTCAACCATTCCATCACTGCAAAACACAAGCTGACACAATGATTAGCACTACTGGCTTGGGCCACCTGCCTGACTATAGGTGATCTGCTGCTACTGACACTGTCAGTCTCCAGGAAGACACTGGAGTAGAGCAGGGTGAATATCACACATCCTTGGCAACAGTAAAAGGCAGCAAAACGTTACCTAGCCAAACTTATCTCAAATAAGTTTGAGATTATCTCTCTCTCTGCTTAGAGATATCTCTTATCTCTCTGCTCAGAGATAGCAGAAATACCTGGCTAGGTATTAGCAAATCAGCACCTGCTCTGGAGTGAGCAAATCACTATTACCTCACTCTTTCATACTCCTTTCCTAAGGCAAAATCAGCTAAGTGTTATTTCATAGTAGTATTCCCCTTGATTAGAGTTTTATGACCTTCAAAATCTACAATGTCTGATTCAGCTACATTCCCAAAATATAAATAGCTCCAGTGCAGGTACAAGTCTCAGGCAAAGTAATTTTTTGTTAACTGCCTATTCCATCTGGGTCCACAGCCCAGCAAAACATCAGCAAACTTTTTGTTTCATAGAGAGTCTCAAAACTTCAGAGCTTTGCTTCCATGGAAATAAAGCATGAAAAATTCACAACAAGATGCATGCCCAGTGAGCATGAACAAATTAATATTAGAGTCAAACCATGCTGTCAATTACAATTTAAATTCAAAAGACTAGATATTTATGAGACATAATTGGAGGAAACAAGCTAAGTAGTCAAAAACTGGTCCAAAACTACTAAGCTACACTCAAAACCAAAGCAGAATGGAATCTCATGGTCCCAATTTGAGGTTTGAATACAAAATTTAAGGTGGAGGGAGAAAGTGGTAAGCTTCCTCTTTTATGTGGGCTCTTTGGCCATGCAGGACAGTTCTGCAAGTGACCTGGGGTAACTCAGGCTTGCCTTCAGGCACGGAGCACATTCCAGGAGTAAGGCTGGCAGGAGGCTTGGCAATTGCTGGGTAGAAGTAGCCTTACAACTGGAAGCTGGCAACACAAGTAGTGCCAGCACTTGCACTGGCTGCCCCTCAGAGCAATAAACCCAGTGTTTCTGCTCAGAGGCACACTCAGGTGTTTTCTCACAGGCTTTGACTTCCCACCCTTGCACTTGAGAGAGCTCCTGCACAAAGTCCACTCAATCCACAGGGAGACAGTCCAGCTTTTCCCCTTCATTTTAAGTCCATCCAGCCTCTGCAAAGAGACACATCAACAAAACCTTAGCCTGACTTCATGCATTGTCACGTTGCAAGTGCCAGGACAGAAAGGAGTAAGACAAAGAGTGACTGAATGTGTCTGCTTTAATTCAACCATCTCAAGGAAAATGGCTTTTTACTGACATCCCACCCATTCAGGTTAGATGCAGTGAAAAGCACAGTCATTTAAGGACTCAGATAAGCAAATGAGGAAAAGCATGAAAATGTATTGTGAATAGCCAACACTTAATTTTAGTCAGTGGAACAAAAAGGTAGGAAAAATGCATTCCTGAAAATCAAACTGAGTTGTGTCTAAGTATTCCTATCTTGTAATGCAAAAATTAATGAAATGTATTTTGTTCCAGTCATGACATAGTGCAGATTAGAAACCCATGCAAAAGTTTTGCAGCAAATGGAGAAGTATGGACATTTTCATGTCCAACCAGCTTCCTTATCAAAACATTATAAAAATCAAACAGGGAAGAGTTTACCATGGAGTCACATTGTTTTAACAGCCACTTCACTTGACAAAACAATTTCCAAAAAGCTTCTTTGTTTTTCAGCTAATGTAAATGAGAAGGATGTATTTTAACTTTAGATTGCTACACTATTTCAGTCCTATCACTGAAAACACTTTCAAAATGGCATTTTCATTGGCCTGTCTTAAAGTAGAAATACTAACAATTCTGGGCCCATTTCACAATGTTATTAAAGTCTCCAATGCACAACTGTTCATGAGATAAGAAAGTCATGTCATCTATTGTTTCTCATAACCCACCACAATCTCTAGAAGCAATCAAGTCAGCCAACCCAACTAATCTTGAAAACCATCAAAGTCCATACACATTTTGACAAGCAAATGGGTGGGATAATAGCATTAGCAGAAACAGAAGACACAAATTTGATTCCAAGAGCTCCATGAGCCTGCAAAGCAACGGGAGCTTAGTGTCAAAAGCTGACTGACTGCGAATAAATCAGCTCTAGGAAAAAAATTAGAATTCCTAGACCATAAGTGACAGATGTCCCTTATGCCGGAATGACTTTCAGGCCATTTCATTTTAATTTTATTAGGAGAGGAGCAAAAACAGTTTACAGAGCAAAAGAAAAACACAAGATTGTGTACAGTGGGTTTTAAATTAATCTGCTAGTGTCAGGACTGTTTGTTTCATTCAGTTGGTCCAGACTAAAAATACAGAAGAAGGAGATGATAAAGAATTGACTCTCAATATAAAAAGGGGGACAGCATACTTCCAGCACTTAAAAAGCATTACTTTTTTAGTTTCCACTGATCAACAAACACATTTGGGAAAACACACGGGGAAAATGCTTTGTTGAAGCAAGGGGCAAGCAGGCTTCTTTGCCAGCTGTTTTACTCCATATGCAATGTTAACATCTGGCTGAAAGTTGCCAGAGGGGTCTCACATTCACAGTTTCTAATATACAGTAGACCTTACGTCCATAGGATGCCACAGAAGTTGACAGTATGAACTTCCCCTGGTTCAAAAGGTGCTAAAGAAGATTATGGAAGCTTGGTCCTGAGGGGGCTATCCTGTGCCACATCCTAGATACCACTGCAAGAGGACGTGCTTTCATCCCATGAGAGCTAAAAGCGAGGAGAGTGTTTCACAGAGAGGACGCTGCAGGCTTGAACTTTGTCTTACCTGTTTCACAAAGGATTGTCTGTTGGTCACTGTGACAGTCAGCATGCTGGTCTGGGTGGACTTTTTGTCATTGATTCACTGAATATGCTAAATTGGAAGGGAGCCACAAGGCTCATCAAAGTCCAACTGCTGGCCCTGCACAGGACCATCTCCAAGAATCACACCATGCGCCTGAGAGTATTGTACGAATGCTCCTTGAACTCTGCCAGGCTGGTGCTGTGACCACTTCCCTGGGGAGCCTGTTCCAGTGCCCAACCACCCTCTGAGTGAAGAATCTTTTCCTAATACCCAGCCTAAACATCCCCTGACACAGCTTCAGGCCATCATAACTCTGAATTATATGTGGCATTTGGAATTTCTTCCAATATAAAAATTTCAGAGGGTCTATTTTGTCAAACCCAGTGTTTCATATTTTAAATGTTGCATTATAATTTTTAAGGTAAACTTTTTTCCTTAATAAAAGTATTTTATGTTATCTGGGAAGTTATGATTTTTATAAAATATTCAAAGCAAATACATTCCGTCAGAAAAAAAAGTATGGACACCTCCAGTTTTAGGTGCCAGCCTTATTCTTAGATAATTTCTAAAGCGCTCAGAGGCCTAAGTCAAAGGCCAGTGAGTATCCTTACAAAAACTGATTTGTTTCAAACATGGAAAAGCGCTGTTAGTCCGAGCTGAAGAGCAGCAATACAAGGAAAATACAGCCGCAGAGCATGTGGCAGGGAACCTGAAACCCAATTTAAAAAATGTGGGCCCATGAACTGGTGGGCACCAAAATTGCTGGCAGGGCTCATCCTGTCAATCCATGGACCTGGAGGGCTGGGTCTGGATCGAGGTCTCGGGGGCAGTGGGTCCCTGCAAGGGCAGCCCCATCTCCTCTCAATCTGCCCAGCACTGATGGCTCGCAAGGGGCACGTGAGGAGAATGTGCCACAAGAGTGAAAGCAGGACAGTCACTCCTTGTGTTCCCATTCAGCTAAAAATTGAAGCAGCTCCAGGCACCTCAGTGTACTGTCAAGGAGATGAGTATTTATATCATGTCACAGATGGCCCTGTTCATCACTACAGTCTGAAAATGGCTGCACTCAGGATGTACCTGTTGGGAGCTTCCAGCCCCTGTCTGGTCAGGAAATGGTGGGGACACCAACCTGCCCTGCATGGACAACTTGCTGCTGGGTTATCAGCTCCCTCCCATGCCAGCACCTTCACCTCAGTGGATGGGCTTGACATGGATTTCAGAACACTCCATCACACGAGACTCAGTCCTCTTAATTTAATTTATCCCACATGTGACTCCACTAACATTCACTGAATTTCTGTGCAGTACAGTTGTATCAACCATGTGTGAAGCCGTAAGAGATCAATCCCAAATGGTTAATTGTCACAATAAATTTATTTTTTAGTGTTGCAATAAATAATTGCTCCCATAGAGAGGCATAGAATGAGTTTCCTTAGGGAGGTTTAACAGCAACCTTGGGACCTGGTTATTTTGGGACGATATCCAAAATTTGGAAAATCGGACTGGATGCTAGTGCAAGTCTCTGGTTAAACACACACACACACAAACACACACACACAAAATTAGACTGAAATGTGAAAAACAACAGAATGTTTGTATAAAAAGTAGAGGAACAGGGCCCTTCAACATCTGGGTAGTATCATACCATCAGAAAAAAGCCAATAACAAGCATTTAGTTGCATGGGGAAACAGGAAACATGGTGTTGGAAATCACATTTAAAGTTAGGTCTCCATGTTCTTCAGGTGGGGAGTTCTGTTTTTTCGCTTGGTCGCTAGAACAATGGGATCCTGTAAATGCTCTGAGCTCCAAGGAAGAGCTGGTGGCATACCAAATTAACAAAATTTTGCTGAGATATTAATGCATGAGGCTGTGCTTCTGCAAAGGTGCACATACAACTCTGCAGGAAGTGCTACCTATCACCCAGACCTCACAGGCCTTGTATCAGAAATTTAGGATAATATTATTTATTCCAGTGATTCAAATACCAGTAAATTGAAATACACAAATGAGTCTTTAATTAAACTGGACAAGCACTCAACACCCTGAAAGCCAGGACAGCAGAAGTTGCTGATACTAATCCTCAGCTCTAAAGGGGACTGGGAAGTTCCTGGTGGAAGTGCTTTTGTGGTATTTGCATTTTCATGTTCTTTGATAAGGGAAGTCAAACAACTGCAGTTACCTGCAGTTTTAAACTGCAGGTTTTTTAATTTGGTTCTAGGTGTTTAGTTAGGGAAAGATCACGATTTGTGACTTACTTTCATGTGAACACAGAGCTGGTGTCAGGACTAAATGAAAACTGTTTTCTTATTCTGTCTTTCTCACTGCCAGTCTGAAAAGAATACATGATTTATGCATTGACATGAAAATAAACATCTTTGAAGAGAGGCTTGAACAACCTCTGTTCATTGAAAAGCCTTTGAATTTTTGGGTTTTTTAATGCAATAAGACATCTGAACAGGTTCAACACTGCAGCAGACTTGTCTGGGTCACATGCCTACAGCTGCCACTGAAGGTAACCAAGCCTGAAAAGTGTCAGCTACTGCAGACTCTGATTTTCTTTTTTTTTAAAGATAAATAGTTCTAAGTAGGATGAAATTTCACTATGAACTGAACAGAAGTGTGTGGCAGAGAAATAGGGAAATGTCTAAGTCAGTTAGTGGCAACTTTTAAGCAGGGTAATGCTTACAGTCACTGATCTACCTGCCTAATATTCAACTTCCAAACAAGTGCTGGCAAACTGAAAAGAATTCCAAAATGAGTGACATGAGCTATGGGAAAATAATACAGCATGCAGTTCCCAAGGCCCAGTCTACTTTTTTTATCCATAAAGGACTTTTATGGATAATGACATGACATAAACTGTATTGCTATGTCCCTCCTCTCAAAATCTGTGTAAGCACGTCAACCACAGTCTATGAATCTGTGCAACTTCTCTTTTTTTTTTTTTTAAGAGAATATCTAGCAAAATGCATCATATGCTGAGCTTTTTTTACTATTCACAGGCAAATATTTTTGAAAGTGCTTATCAAATGGGTGAGACAGAAGAAAATACCTCTTCAGATGAACTGATATTCCCAAATTAATTCCCATGCCTGCAGCACAACAGCTCCCCTGCACCTCACCATCACCCTTTTGCCTCTCATTCACACCTCTCTCTTCAAGACATAATTTTTCTCCTAACTGCTGGCAAGCAAAGGATGTCTTTTGCTGCCATCCCCTTCCACCTGCTTCTCTGGTGTTAGTTCTGCCTAATCTAAAATCCTGCTTCTAGCTAGCCCCACTCCTGCCCCTTCTCCTAAGAGCAAGCCACAAGCATATGAAACCTGTCCAGGTAAGAGAGTATTTTGTGTATTTAACTTAAATAGGGAAAAAGGCTTTGAAAGCCTCCTTCCCCCACCTAAATCTTCTTCCTCTTCAGAGTGATTTACAGCAGATTCATGAAGAGCAGAAGACAGTCTGTGACTCTGTCCTGGGAGAGGGGAAGGTTTCTGAGAGGGATAGGTGCATTCTGCCTGAAGTATCATGAAACCAGACTCTTTCAAAGGAGAAACAAGTCTGTCATAAGGTAGCTCAGAGTAGCTCAACACCTCCACTCCTTTCACACCTCATTCCTTCTTGTAATTAA
Organism: Peucedramus taeniatus; assembly: GCA_013400575.1. NCBI lineage: Eukaryota > Metazoa > Chordata > Aves > Passeriformes > Fringillidae > Peucedramus > Peucedramus taeniatus. The sequence goes on from WBNO01014155.1 coordinate 33,422, forward strand.
AGGCTAGGGTGACACTGAGGACAGATTCTGAAAAATAAACTCCCTTTTGGTTTTAAGAAGGTTGAATTGCATCAACTAATACAAAATGAGAAGCACCAGTTTGTTTCTCTTGGGGGAACATGGTGTTTCCAGAGGAAAATGCACCAGACACTTGCTTTTTGGTGCAAAAGAATAGCACCAAAGAAGAGCTGGAAATACTGCTGCTGTAAGAAGTAACTATATTGAATCATCATAGAATCATAGAGCCATAGGATGGTTTGGGTTCGAAGGGACCTTAAAGATGATCCAGTTCCACTTAGGGCAGCAGTATTCCCCCCCACACAGACTTTCAAGCCTTTAATCAAGTTTTAATGTTAGCATTAAGTACAACTACTTTGGTGCATAAAACCCAGAACCCTACTTCACAGAAAAAAACTTTCCTGTAATTGAAGGATAGGCATTGAGACAAATTCCATCCAACCATTGGAGAACTCCACACTAATGACATGTTCTCAGTTTACTAAGCTGAATGCACTGAACTCAACACAGGGCTCACTGGTTAAGGCAGCTCTCTCCTAAAACATGGAGGAAAGAGGCAGGGTAGGAGGACAAGTGCCTGTTTGAATGACTGGAACACAATAAAACTGGTTAAAGTGATACTCAGTACCACTTACAGCTCTGGTTTTCTTGAGTGCAGGGTGAGAGGTAAGAAAAAACCTATAGGAAAGCAACATTCCAAAATAGGGAAATAAGCTATAGTAAGGTAACAATGGGAAACCTGCACTGAGAAACTTTCAGAGTAAATACTTCAAGCTAGGTCCTAGTAAATGGCTTAAAAACTATTCTTATCATGATATAGCTGGAGTGAAATTAAGGATAAGATACAAGTATTTTGTAAAATTCCTCACCCTTTTTTTCAAGTTGTACTATTCAACCCCACTGTGCAGAATTTTCTGAATGGAAATGTCATGATTTGCTACAACTTCACAGGCAGAGCTTATAAATAATCTAGGAAAATACTCACTTGGCTGGGGAATATCACTTAGCCCCTGTTTGCAAGGCGTGAGTGGGCCTTCCAGAGTACACAGGACGTGAGCTGCTTTTCTCTGAGCAAAAAATCCTGTCTCACCACACACATATAAGCACATCCACTTCCAAATGAATATTCTTACCTTGTCTTTACTTTCAGAATCAGAATCCTCAAGTTTGGTCCGAATGACAAAGGGTGTAGATAACCTCAGGAGAACTCGTTCAAATGTGGCACTGATTTTAGGAGAGACTATGTCAAAGCACTCTTGGAATTTCAGCGTTTTATGAGTGTCACATCTGAGCTGCTTCCTAAGACCTTCTCCAAGCTGGAGAACCAGCATGTTTGGATCAAACATCAGGTGAAAGGGGAAAGCTCTGCAGAAGGTGCTGATACTAATCCTCAGGTCTAAGGGGGACTGGGAAGTTCCTGGTGGAAGTGCTTTTGTGGTATTTGCATTTTCACGTTCTTTGATAAGGAAAGTCAAACAACTGCAGTTACCCGGGTTTGTCCCCTCTGAACACAACTTGTCATTTGTGACCTGCTCTACTTCTACTTCCAAGCGATAAATCTTCTTTGCTGCTGCTTTTATCATTCCTGTCATTGCAAATCCCACAATCTGATGCGGGTGAAAATAATGAAGCATGAGATTGCCTTCAGGGAGTTCTTTGCATAGGAAAGAAGGAGATTCCAGGGTGGCCTGTCTTCCAAATGAAGTTCTAATATGCTCCAGCAAAGCATCAAAGCCATTGAAGAAGTCTTGAAGGGTCCCACCTACAGCTCGAAGAACTCTTTCATTCTCGTCAAAGCAGATATTGAAGAATTCCTCCCCAAACTTTTCTTGCATTTCCTCAAACTTCAGACCTATAGGACAATGAGACACTGATATCAACAACATGGCATTGTTACTGTGTCACATTTTCCCTTTTTGCCTCTATTTGCCCAGTATTTTTCCAAAACAGTGAGAGTAGCTTTTTCATTAGATACCTATCCATAGGTTTCTGTGGTGGTTGGGAATAACCCTAGAAGCCATTTTTAAGTCCTCATTCTTTCAGCTTGCTGTCCCAGCCAGTTATCAGTAAGGGCCTGTTTCCTTTCCCTCACTGGCAGCCAGTCTCCATTACAATTTCCCAGACTTTTGCATGTCACATCCAGGCCACTGTGTGACTGCACCCAGGCATGTCTGCATCCCTTCCATTGCTGAGCTGGCTACAAAAGAGGCTTCCACTCTTACAGCCCCTCTGCTCACTCCCTCTGTAAAGCAGCCAGCTCTCCCCAGCTGCTTTAAGAATAAGATACTGGGACTCAAAGTCAGTTGTTTGGCTTTCCATCCACAATGTAAAGCCCTGCAGTCAGATCACACTTTTAATAGCTGGCAAAGGGGGGTTGTGAGTTTTGCAGGGTTTTTTTAGCCAAAATAGTTTTCTCATTATAGGCATTGGGCACTGCCACAAGATACAAAGAAATAATTACTTCTTTTTTGGTGCCTGCAAAGGAGAGCAAAGCCTTTTCATTGTAAGCTTCTACCTACACTCACCCATCTTTAAAAAAACCCTGCCTCTTAAGAGCAGTCTACACAACTAGTAGATGGGACAGCTCTGTGATATGCCACAATGTCACTTCAAGTTTCCATCACATAAATTCAAAACGTTTTGATTTACAGAGGTGATAAGGCTGGCATTGCTGAAGGGATGAAAAAATACCAGTAACAGAAATTTGTATCAAATCCTGTTCCAGTTTGTTATTTACAGTGTTAAGGACAACCTACAAAAATATTTCTGAGATGGTTACTAAGAATTTTCTTCTGTCTTATTTCAAGGAAGATACACTCTATTAAGTTTCAACTCTGCTATTATATAATCCCTATATCATAGCAAAGTAACAAAATTAATCAGGTGTTTGTATTGTTCTAAGATGTAACAGAATGAAAGGAAGTATGTATCAGCTGTCTAGGGATTACAAATATCCAGAGTTTTCAAAGGACTTTAATCTGGGAATTAACAACATAGTTTCTTCACTACCTTGAAATCACACAGAATTACATGTCAGTCAACCAGGCAAACACCTCAAAATTTCTCTTGAATTTGAACAGAAATGAAGGGCAGTTATTTCTTTCCTGAGAGCACAACAGGTCCTTTATTTTAATGTGTATTTAGCATGCTTTGTAACACTGGTAATATCCCAGTGGCTCACTGAATTTCTCATTGTTTACACTGCTTCTAGGCTTTTAATTTGGGAAGAACAGAGTAGTTAGTGACTTTTATACCTGAGGTATAACCGGGGACAGAAGTCATGTTGTTTGCAGACAATAACCTTTAGTAATCTCAAGGCAGTGTCTAAACTGCCTATGTACACATGCATAGTTAACACAATCAATATTCACAAGGGATTTCAGTGTTCCCCAGCTTTACAGTCTGCAATGATATATTATTAATATCAAATTAAAATGCATAAAATTACATATATAAATATGACAACATAAGAAGCATAAATATGATGACAAAGCATCTTTTATAAAAGAAGTAGTCACAATAATTTGGGAAAGTTCATTCAAATGCCATTACTCATGAAGAAATTTGGTCACTAAATTAGGTTATTACAAAAATATTCCCAGGATCTTTTATGACCACAGATGGTCAGCTCTGCAGCTAAGCCAAAAGAAAGTACCTCTGGTACACAATGCCCCCTAATATCCTGACTCAGAAGACTGTGTGCCAATTCCTGACTCATAACCATTACGCCTGCATAACATGTATTGTAATATCTTACCAAAAAATACTCACTATAAGCCAAAAAGAATTAAATTCTAACCCGCACCAATAATGTCGTAACTGGATATTAATAGCAAATAGCTAAGAAATCATCATATTCATATATATGTACACACAGATATTCATACTTTTAAATCTCATTATGCTGTATAGTGAAGTGTGAGCAACTTTAGAAGTCTGTGTGTAAAAGTGAGCAGTCTAGCAGGGGCACCCAAGGCTGTAAGATTCCAGAGGGAACAGAACAGCATCAGAAACCCCTGGGCTATTCATACAAATGGCCAAATACATCCCACAAAGCCTCCCAAAAGCCAGGGCAGGTGAACTGCCTTTCAAGTGTACTATACAAGTACAGTGGAGCAGCTGCCCTGGCGCCACTGACTGCAAATGAGGTTTGCAGAACTGATCACTCGCAGATTCTGCTGCTACCTATGCAAGCCTCACCTCCTTATCACTACTGAGAACTCTGTCTCAGTATTTGACCTGAGGTTTTGCTGATTGTCTTAGATTGGTCTTGCTGTCCACCCTGGAGAACTGGCTGTTCAGTCTGGATGCAGCATACTGACCCCAAGCAACATGAATTATACCATGAAATTCAGGTAAATGACCTGGTTCGAGGACGTGCCACTACTTTTAAAAACATTTGAGCTTTGAATTGAGTTACACACAGTACCAGGAGAAAATCAGATCAGCTCTAATAGAAAAATGGATATGACCAAACTCAACCAAACTGCTGGTCTATGTTAGTCATGAATTTTCTCTACAAGAACAGACACTATGATATACTAAGAAAATTAAACTAAGTCAAGCAACCTTCAGAACCAAAAATCATAATGTTCCTATCAATGAAGTTTCTTCCTTAGCCTTACCCACAAGACAATAATTTTTGCATGAAGCATGATGTTTATCATTGAATTAAAAATATTTATTTAGTAAATTCTTCATTACACAAACACACACAGACTAAATTTTTTGTATTTCTCTGCAAAGCTATTGGTTTCAGTGATGTCTTTGTGTAAAGTTGCATAAAATATTCTATATGTATTTTTACTGAATTATTCCTGCCTCACTTATTGGGGAAAATTATGAACAGATGCTCACCTAGCTCTAATTCTGTATATACTCCAGTAAAACCTTTTCACTTGTTAGCATATAAATGATCTTAATATTTTGCATATCTTCTGTGGATTTTCTTCCTACCCATATTTCTACACAGAGCCATTGTGGTTTAAGCCCAACTGGCAAGTAAAGACCACACAGCCACTTGCTCAGCCCTCCAGCCTAGTGGAATGGGGAAGAGAATCAGAAGTGAAACTTGTAGGTTGAGATAAGAACAGTTTAATAATTAAAACAAAATGAAAATATAATAATAACAACTACAACAATAGTAATAATGATGATAAAAGAAAAACATTTTAAAAAAACCTACACGGTAAGAAAAGTGATATCCAATGCAGTTGCTCGTGACCAATGCCAGTCCCTGTCCTCGTCCAGGTCCCTCCCCCAGTTTATATACTGGGCGTGACACTCTAATGGTGTGGAATGCCCCTTTGGCCAGTTTGGGTCCCAGCTGTGCTCCCTCTCAGCTCTTTTGTGCTCCTCCTCATTGGCAGAGCATGAGACACAGAAAAACGTCCTTGGCTTAGGATAAACACTACTTAGCAACAGCCAAAACATCAGTATGTTATCAACATTATTCTCATACTGAATCCAAAACACAGCACAGTACCAGCTACTGAGGAGAAATTAACTCTATCCCAGATAAATCCCTGACAAGAGCAGACTGGGAGATAGTTTTATTACAAGCAGAAAAACCTTCACGGTAAAAAAAAAGAATCCCAGAACTCATTGGCTCTTTAGTGCATACTTTATTACATTTGGAGACTTCCACGGACTAGTTGTTATCTTTAAATATTACATTCAGTATGATTTCCATTTTCAACATATATGGTACTTCCTCTTTTTTTTCTTTTATGCTGAGAAAAGATGAACAAAATCAAAATAATCTTGTAACCTTCAGATTATGCACCTACATAAACAGTCCAATCTTTTCAAACTCATCTCACATTCAATTGCTGAACATTTGTTCAATTGTTTTTCTGTTCGATTTTTCAGTGGAATAATTCAAATTGAATATGGCATTGAAAATGTGAGTCAACTTCTGTTCATCAAAACTGACAATTTGCTATTCCATTCTGAAAAGACAGCATCTCCATTCTTTCTTTTTGACTGTGGACCTCTCAGCAAAATTTTCATTCAGCTTCCAAGAAAAAAAGAAATATATTTGATATCTGTATGAGAGCCCAGCACTTCCAAATGCAGAGGCCACTTCACTCCCTTATCACCTCATGTATGACCCCAACACGGCTTCCTAAGGAGCACTGGCTTGCAATTAATACAGAGGAAAAGGTCTTCTTTGGTTTCACCAAGATACTCCACTAAATGGTAGGAATACAAAATAAACCAAAAGTCATCCCAACACTCTGCTGCTCCCCAACTGAAGTAACTTGTTATTTTGAGCTTCTGCTCTTTACGAACCTTCTACTAATATAGTGAATGAAGTTCCAAAAATTAATTCATCTCAATTTGTTTTCCTCCTGGAGAGGGATCTACTGAGTTCCTGATACTTAAATCGATGTCCAGTTAATCATATCTTAACTTTAATGGTTTTTCCTTAGTCGTTTCTTTTTGTTGCTTTTCCTTACAATGTCACCTTTATTCTAGTCCATATTGGACAGAAATTAAATATGCACATTGGAAACTGAGGAGGCAAAGCAACCACAGATTGAAAATATTGCTATAGGCCTCCACTAAAAAGCACTTTTGGATCTGTGAAAAATTATTATTCTTTGAAAATGTGTCTCAAAGACATTAAGAGAAAGGATCCTATATTTTCTATCCAGATCCAAAATTACCAAAGTCATTAAGCACAGGTTCAAAGTACAAATTAAGTATTTCACTGAAATATGAGTATTTCTGGAGCAGAAATAGATGACTGCATCCTGTAATAACATGCTAGCAAAAGGTTTTCACTTTCTTTTCAGCAGTTAATGTGGACTGAAAACACACTACAAAATGTCAAGGAATTAGTACAATATTTTTAACTATTTTGTACATTATGAAGTGGAGAAATGACGTAAGAATCTGTTCCCAAAATGAAAATCGCAAATCATAGGCTCTTGAGAAGCACTAAGAACATAAAAAAACCTGATGTGATAAAAAAATGTGATGTGATGTGATATGATGCGATGTGATACAATGTGATGTGATGTGATGCAATAAAAAAATCAATGTAATTCACTAGCTGGTACAGCAAGTAGAAGCAGTTACAAGCCAGTTTTTCCTAAAAGCAAATAATGAAGACAATGGCTGCAGAGTGGCCAGCATCTGACTCATTTGGCATTGAAAAATACATTTTTTTTCTGAGATACCATTCAGAATCTGTAAATATCAAACCTTAAGGGTCTGGAACAATTAAATATGCAATTCCAGACCTCATACTGTGAACAGAAGCAAAATTTGCCACCTTCAGTTATAGCAAGTGTCTCTTAAATGTTTTTGGATTATCAAATTTTTGGCATCAGTAGCATCTTTTCCTTAAACAGACCTGTGGACAGAAAGACAGGTGGCAGTTCAGAATTCCAAAGAATTATTTCAGATGGTAGGGAAAGCAATGTTTAGTCTGTGAATAGAAAAGGTTTTCTTGTGTACAGACTAATGCTGTAGATTAATCAATTGGCTTGTAAGCAAGCCTAGTACCAGTATCTAATTACTATATAAATGACTTAGATTTTACTTCATTTTGATTGTGAATTTATATCATCCTGGGAATCCAGATAGCATTTTTATATTACCTTTTTGGTGGTTTTTATATAAATACAGTAACATCATTTTCTGCCTTTACATATGGTTGTGACACAACTGAAAAATCTATACAACACTTCTCTTACAGTGACATGCAGGGCCTGCATATCTTTCAAGATTTCACAGAATATAAATGAGAACTACTGTTAAAAAAAGAATTCCTGACACTTGTTCACCTACAATATTTCTTTTATCCACTTTTAATTAGGTGGTTTCTTTCCTTGTCCTCTGACCAGTGACAGAAATACCACTGTAATTACTGCCTCTTGGTGAGGAGCTGATCACCAGTTCTCAACATAAATATAAAATATTCTGCTTAAAACCATTGACACAGGAAGCTCCCATGAGATGTTAAGAACAGGCAGCAGAAGGGGTTTTTGCCCCCATATAGTGCTCTCAGTAGCAGCCAATTCTGCAAGCAAAGCCCAGCTAGGTGAAGCAAGACTATCATGATTTTATGTCCCCCATCACAGCCTGGAAAGCTCACTTCTTACATTTGCACAGGGCTTGTTAAATGAAAACTGCAGTCATTAGATTGGTAGTTCCTAAAAATTAGGCAGACCAGGTTTGTATCATGCTAACTCTAGAGATCAAATGGTAATAAGGAGTTTTTTTCATTTGCTTTTTTTTTCATTAAAATAAATATATGCGTCTTTGAATTAACATAGGGAGCAGAACTGCACTTCCTGGAATGAATAAAATTGCAATGAAATCTAAAAACTCTTCCCATGAAATGCAAAATCATGTCTCATAACTCCTCACATATATAAAGGGATCAACTCATCTGACTAAATATAGAAATCTAATGCTCCTTGAGTCTTCATAAGGCATCCAAGACATCTACAAGGGAACCAACAGATAGTTGCTGTATCTGCCAAGATGAGGGACCTAAGGGAGACCTACACATTTTTGAAGGTTTGACAGAGGCCACAAGATACCTCATAGCACCTCAGATAATGACAAACACCTACATTTAGTCAATGAATCATGGCCAGAATATGTTCTTTATAAATAGCCTTCCACAAGATGCTATTGTACATCATAATTCCAAACCGCTCATTAGCTGCTGGAAGTTCATCTGCTTTCTAACAATAAATAGCTCTGATTTGAGAAGAGTGGGATGTCTAAGGCCATTTGGTATAAACATTTGTCCTTTTCTAATTGAGATGTACTCATCTCAGTTTTGAAATCACATGAATTACATGCTTTTTGTTTAGATTACTTTTGTGTTGCCAGTGCACTGTAACATCTGCTAAATAACAGGAGCCCTGTGTGCATAGCTTAGACCCCCCAGGATAAAGTATTATTAGAATCCATTAGTATTGCCAATCCTCTGGGCCATGTAACATTTCCTTTTATGCCATTTGTAAACCAACAACTTTAATTATAAATCAGGCCTTGTATCCTAAATTAGTTGCATCCTAATGACTAGCCACAGTTCTTAGTGCAAAGGGAAGTGACAGAAATTTATATACTTTCAATATCTAAGCATTTACAGATCTCAGACACCTCCCAAGCAATAAGTCTACCAAACCTGTTTACCTTTTCCAACACTACACCTGGTCTAATCTCATGGTAGGCTAAGATCTGTCCTGGCACCTCCTTTTCAATTATTTCCTGCCTTTTCAAATGTAGTATTTCTCAGCAGTTATTTAATAGTTACCAGAATGATCCCAAATATATCCCTCTTTAACAACAGAGGATCATAGAAGCATAGAATGTTCTGAGTTGGAAGGGACTTACAAGGAACATCAAAATCCAACTCCTGGCCCTGCACAGAACATCCCCAGGAATCATACCATATACTTGAGAACATTGTCCAAGCACTTCTTGAATTCTGTCAGGTTTGGTGCTGTGACCACTTCCCAAGTGCTCAGCAGTGGAGCAATAAAAATTGAACAGCCTTCACCTCAGCGAAGCTTTCAGCCACCCTCTGGGTGATTAACCTTTTCCTAACATCCAGCCTAAACGTGCCCTGACACAGCTTCATGCCATTGCCTCATATAAGAGCTCAGATTTTCTTAGTTTCATAAAGAAAACACAGATCTTTGACAAATGTACAGAGAACAAATGACTTTTATAGAATTATGCCCTTTGTACTAAATGAAGGATGAGCCCTGCAAGATATATTTAAGCATGAAGTGATTTGCCCTATATAAAGCAGCCTGCAGCACATGTTCTCTTTGGTAGTGACAAGCAAATGTCACCCAGAGTAAGAACTCTCTAAAACCTTACACTAACAATGGATTCCACCTCCTCCTCGGTGTCTTGGGGAAGCTGAATCCAGAAACATGATTTATCTCCCTGACAGGACAGGGCTCTGGGCCAGGATTCCATACAACTTATCACCAGAGTAGTAGGGAATCCCTAGGGAATTGCCACTGCACCATATCATCCTCCAAACAGAAGATGCCCAGATAGATAGACAGACAAGCAAATTCCCCACACCACTCTCTGAAGCAAAAGCAAAAGAAAAAGCATGATTATCTCACAAGTTACAAATGCCTAATAGGAAAAATTCTTGCAATATACTTGAGTCCACATGCAGAGCTGACTTAGCCATTTATATGTGCTGTGCATTTTTTAAGGAAAATGAGGTAATTGTAGTAAAATTTTAGGAGCCAAATTTTTATGAGTCAAAAAATAATTCTGTTGTATAAATTATTTGCTTGAATTTAAAAAATGGAGGAGAATTTTTTTCTGCACCTTAAGCAATGCAAAGTCAGATAGGCAAAATTACTTCTCCAGGCCTTTCTGCTGAAACCATGATCTGATACAAGCGTATTTGGAACTTCAGACTGTGTGACCAAGTGTAATTTATACAGTGTATCAAACATGGTCCTGTAGTACTTGCAATTTAGAGATTGCAGTCTAAAATACACAAACGGGCTTTCAAAGACAACACTTCTTCCATGCCGTTAGAGACTGCGTGTGAACAGTTACTGCTGCTTTGCAGATTTTGCACAACACCTCTTTTTATATGACTCTACAAATTGAGGTTACTTTTCATTAGTTTTACTATCAAAGTGAGGACAGATTACACAGCTCCTCAGCAAGGTGCAGAGAGGCTCCAAAGGAAATACTGAAGCCATTTAAAAGATAGGGAACTGCCATAGTGAAGCTCCCTTTCTTTTTTTTTCCCTGTGAAGGACTGAAGAGAGAAAAATAGTTCACATTCACAAAGGCTACATTAATTACTTGCAGTGTCTGAAAAGAGTGCTTGGAGGAGGTGAGGTGAAGGTTGCACAATTTTTATCTGACTTGTGCATTTGGGATGTGAGAAATATCATGTGCTATATTGGAAGTACTGAGTGGGGTTCAAAAAGGAAAATCAGGCATTTCTCTACTGCTTTGTAAAGCTCGGTAGCACAGACCTTCTTTGAATATCTGCCAAAAAAATGAACAGGAGATAGGCCATGTAGGCTTTATGTCCCAGAATAAATTCCTTACAAGAGCACTTATTAAACAACAAATAAGTTTTCATCTGTATTTTCCTGTTGCCAAAGTTTTAATTTGCAGCTACATGAAGGTCTTCTGCTTTATTCTGGAAGCATTTAAGTAGAAATGCACACTCAAATCTTACTTGAAATCAAATTATTTTAAATCATGAGAACAAAAGCAGTCCCAAATGAGATTTGCTGTCATTGCTCAAAATGCTGAATGTACAAACGGTATGAAATGTCTTTACTTCAAGAAGGTTGAAATCTGAATAGCACTGACATATGGTTTAAAGGATTTAAAAAATCCTGTTATCTCCATTATGCAGATGGGAAATTGAGGCACCGAAAGGATAAAAACTTGCCCAAGGTCAAATAAGAAATCTCTTCAGATACAACTTTTCTCTCTATCATACCTCAGTATAAGTTTATAGTCACCTAAGAAAGAAATGTGGTACTAATCCACATAATATACTTCATCATGGACGTCTTTCTCTTATCATTATTTCTAAAATAGGTTCAAACCAACACTGTCAATCTCCTCTGAACCCAGTTTAGTGGTGTACTTGGCAGTGCTGCACTAACAATTGGACTTGATGATCTTCAAGATCTTTTTGAACTTAAAGGATTCTGTTTCTATATGCTTATGAAGGACACTGTAAAAGTATGCATGCACCAATTAATGAAAGTAGAGTCCATCATGAAGCTGTCTGAACTATTTTTGAAGGGATCAAAAGTTAAATTAAATACTCCAGCCTCAGAAGCTGTCATTGCAAAGGGAAACTCTGGGATTGATCTGGTACCACACACGGTTTACAGCATGTGAACATGATAGACATAGGCTCCTTTAATTACAGTGGTTTAAAGCAGGGAGACTTCTGTGGATGTCTAGACTTGTAGCAGAGCAACTCAGCAAGGAGCCAAGGAGAATGAGGTCCTTGCGCTGCAGGAAGATGGTGACACACTTCAGTGCTGACTTGACAAGAGGAAAATTGCAGCATTCATACATGATAAATCACATGCACTGAGCTGAGTGAACAGCTTGCAGTCAGCACTTCCCTGTGAGCAGTGTAAGCACCAGGACCACAGTGTGAAGCATCTGCTCACAGTCTTCCAAGCTTACCAATGATCTCAGCATTTGCACTCTTGTGATGAATAAGGAATGCCAAATGACTTTTTTAGAGGTGGTTATGAGATTGGAAGAGGTGAATCATGTTGGCAGTACCTAAGGTCAGAGAGCAGGAAGATGCTTCTAAGCACCTTTAAGGAAACATTTTCTTCCAGCCCAAGACAGCAAGTGCCTCTTACTTGCTCATATAAATAAACTAAGAGCCAGAATTGGTTCAACAGTTTCTCTAGCCTTCATCACAGTCAGATCCATGCTTGCCTCCTGCCTCAGCAATGCCAGTTGCTCTAGGTACACACCCCAGTGGTTACATCCCTCTTTCACAGAGGAGGCTCTTACCAGTCCTTATTCAACAAGAAAAATAACTGCAAGTGTGAGAATTAATTACACAGCCTCCATTAATTATTTACCTGTTGTAATAGAAGCTAGAATTAAAATAAAGAAGCTGGGCTTACTGCTCATTCCCTTATGTTCTTATCCCAGATAGGAAGGATTGCTTTTAAATTATCTCAATGTTTTGCTCATAGTGAAGGGGTTTTTTTTGCTAAGAACTCTTTTTTTGAGAGGCGAACTTGTCCAAGAAAAACTCTCTGCAACCTAATTTTCAACAAAGCCCGCTTTAATAGTTCCCCAAGATAGTAATGCTTAGATGTTATCCCTATACTTTGGTCCCAACCTGCCCTTAATAAACATGCATTGTGAGGATACCACTGAAGAAACAGGTTGCACATTACTCAGCCATGCTGAGGTACTAGGACTAATATTGCTTTAAAAGCACTATGAAGGTGAAAAATTATTCATAACTGTTCCATATAACACATACTTTGTGTCATGGTGAAACAAGTACTGAATGTCTAGTCTGGCTTTTTATAATATTAATATGCACCTGATAACATGAAAAGTCTCTGCTTTGCATGAGTCCTGCTTTAGCACTCATAGAATTTGTTTTAGAGAGCTAGCATGCAAATATTTTAAAATTAAAAAAAAAAAAAGGTAACTAACACTAGACACATTTAGAATTTAATTTGTTCTAAATTCTCTCCATGACCACACACGCAAAATACAAAGTGCCACCAGCAGTTAAAGACACACAGAACATTCCTGACAGCACCTAGCATTTTACAGAATAAGGCACTGGATAGCAAAAAAAAAACAAAAAAGCATTTTGAATGTCTGAAACATAGTCATCCCTAAACTAGATCGTGTTTGCTGTTTCACAGAGCTCACCAATTCTGTTTAACAGTCTGCAGTAGAAAAGACAGATACACAATGCACATCCTCCAAAAGTATTTTAAGTCAGCAGGATACAATGGCAAAGACCAGAACATGAGCAGACTATCACCTCACCATATTCCCCTAACATGGAAAGTTAAAACTTATCTTCAGTTATCTTACACAGTCAGATCTCAGTGTTGTGCTTCTTGCTGAAGAAAATCTAAGTTTCCAGAATGATTCATGTCTCAGGTACACCCTGCTGTTGTTTCTCAGGCCCTCTATCCACCAGGCCCACAGATGATAAGTGTCTGTTGTTCTGCAGAACCCCAATAAAAACACTAGAGATAATTCCAAGGCCTGCACAGAAGCAAGTCCACTTGCCAAAAGCCTTTGAAACTTCTCAAATCACTGGGTATTGCACAATACACATTCACTGCCTGCACTGACAATCAAGTCTGGATTGTCTTAAAGGCTCAAAATGTATGTAGAAAAGGAGACAAATATAGTAACAGTGCACTGGTATGTTACTGCCTATATTCTAAATTTCTGTGGTTGGAGCAAAAATTTCTGGCTTCATTAATGGCATTAGGATGGTCACTAAACTTTCCTTCCAACTAAAGGAAACAAATTCCCTTGAAAAAAAACCACATACCAAGCACATTAGCCGTACACTGGAGAATTCCTGAGACATCTTCAGTTTCTTCATTGCCAGAGCAGTCTGTATAGGAGCATCTGTTTGATATGTTGTGAAAATTCTTCTCTGCATCTCTGTAACTACAGGAAAAAAAAACCAAACAAGTTATAACAACTCCTTATACAAATGCAAAGTCAACAAATGTCTTTCAGAAGTGGTGGCAAAGATTAAGGATTAACTGCCCCATGATGGGCAATTTCAAGATTCAGCTGGACAGAGTGCTGAGCCATCTTGTCTAGACCGTGCTTCTGCCAAGAAAGGTTGGACTAGATGAGCTTTGAGGTCCCTTTCCAACCTGATATTCTATGACTGAAAAGGATTCGCTACTCTCTTTCTATAAGAAACATTACAGTTCATTAAGCAGGACTGAACAGCAGTTTACCATTTACATACAGATTATGTACTGCTGTTCCAAAGCATCTCTAAGAATTTGAGAGAAAAATTTAAAAATTAAATTTAAAAGCTTATCATGTAAGGCTGTGAACTAGAAAGCACAAAGCAAAACATTACCATGCACCTTTCCCTACCTCACACTAACACTTACCCAATAACTTGATGCTCAAAATACTGCAGTGTCTTTTGAAGAGTCTGCCGAATGGTCTGAGGCTATGGAAGAATAATTTTAAAAACTGTGAGATTAGGGAATTGCAGAACAGTTCAATTAACAGATCTTTTCATGCACTATTTTCCTCCAGTTTTACTCCTCTTTATCTTCTACCTGCCATATGCCCATCGCAACAACAGATATTAAATATTATTATAATTCTTTCCTTGTATCTTACTTCACCATTTAAACAGGAAGACTTTTACAATGTGGCATAATTAATACTGCTTATAAGGCTAGTTGCACATAACAAAGGAGCCACTTCACTCTCAAAAACAGCTCTCAAAAACTATCACCCACTAACTATATCAGTAATTTAAAATAATTAATTTGAAATAGTCTGCAGGAAAATGCCATTATTTTGTGATGAAAATATCACCAGGAAAAGGTATTGAGATTTTAAACTCTATATGCTACCTTGAGCATTTTCTAATAAAGAATATTATAAAGATGCAATTTATTTTGGCTTATTTTCCTGACAAGCTGTAACTCTTCCGTCATCTTTCAGATTAACCAGGAAAGTAAAGTTCATCAAAAGAAAATCATTACATGCTTCAAGCATTTCTATGCTATTTAATTTTAAAAGGTGTTCACCAAACTACATATGTGCATAATTGTCTTTTTTGGCATTATTACCACTACTACAGTGTTCACCAAAATACTTATGTATATAAATGTTTATTTTCTTACTATTACTGCTGCTGAGGCTACTGTTATTTTGAATGAATTCATTAAAGATTTTTGGGCAAATAAAGGACATGTGATATCCATGCAATTTTCTCTCTTGAATTTTCCGAGTCACTTACAGCAAAATGCTATTCCTCACAAATTACTCGCTTGTATCAAATCTGAGGTTCTTCACCTGTCTATTTTGACCTGGTGCCAGAAGTCAAGAGAGAGATACACAAATGAGATTTATAAGCTTTTCTTCTGTATCAAAAGTAAACATGGACATTTAGCTCAGACTCACAACACTACACGTAAATTTTAGAAATGTTTGGTCTTTTCCTGCCTTTTGGAATAGACATCTAATTGTTTTAGAAAGTAATAGTCAACATGCCCCTTAATTAGAGGAATTTCATTCTAAAACCACAATCACCTTTGAAAGTCTCACATTTTGCTTACTGACCTACAGACTCGGCAGTTCAAGAGCTGAGCCTCCTACCTTGCTCAAACTCTTGCTCATGAGTTTGCAGTTTTTTGCTCCTGATGACAGCAGAAGGAAAAAACTGTATACCAGGCTACATTAGGTTTGTACGACTGCAAAAAATTTCTAATACCAAACTATAAGAAACGTCTACACTTCTGAATTAAAAAATTAATTAATTAAATTGTAAAAAAATAAAATTGAAATGCATGCACTCAACAAGAGCATAAGAGGGCTTATAGGAAAGATGAGGACAAACTTTTTAGCAGGGCCTGTTGCAGTAGGACAATGCCAACTGTTTAAAACTAGAAGGGGATGGAATTAGACTGGATTTGAGAAAGAAGATTTTTATAGCAACAGTGGTGAAACACTGGAACAGACTGTCGAGAGAAGTGGTAGGTGACCCATTCCCGGAAACTATCAAAGTCAAGTTGGATGGGGCTTTCACTGGGCAACCTGATTTCGCTGAAGATGCCCCTGCTCATTCCAGGGAGGCTGGACTAGGTGACCTTTAAAGATCCCTTCCAACCCAACTATTCTATTGTCCTAGGAATTCTATTGTCCTAGGAACAAAAAGAAAGCTCAACATAGATGCAAATCTTGAAAGAGGTTTTTCTTGTTAAGTCTCTATCAGGTTATCACTTTATTTCTCTGTGGGAACTAAGTTACCCGTGCCAAAAGGCTTTAACAAGTTGCATGTTCTCTTGTAAAACACAATGGAAGCACTATATGAGTAGAATCATCACATATCTCAAAAACATCTCCTTCTCAGTGGTACAGCAGGTGTTGAAGTCCTTAGACCTAATGGGCTGCAAATATATTTAATGGCATGTTCTCACTGAGACTCAGAAGCTTTCCTGTGCTCAGTGGCAGGCAGAAAAATCCACTCTTTATATATAGATGTATTTTCTCACAGCAGCAAAACACCAAAGCAGAATAGCTTTAAGCAAAGATGTGGGAGCTGTCCTTTCCCATCTCCATACAACACTTCCCTCAGCCCCCACTCCCTACACACAGAACATCATTACTCCACCAGCAACTTCTCTGACATGAATTAGGGAATAATAGAAATGTTTGATTGCTAAATGAAATCTCCATTCTCATTATCCCAAAGTGCTTTTACAGCAAGCATATGGAATGCAGCAATGCTTGGTATCACAGCAGAGAGGAAGAAAAACAGCTTTTTGTCTTCTCAAGAAGTTTTTCAGCTTAGAACACCTGAGCAATCATCCACAGATTGTCTTGGTCCTTCTCATGCCTGGCACACATACACTCCTTAACTAGAGAAAAATAATTTTTACTGCCTCAAGATTTGGCAATACACGCAATCTCCTAGTCCTGAACTTATTTCATTGGAAAACGTCCCTTCTCCTGCAGTGCTGAATGGAAAAAAAAAAAAAATCCCATGTTAACTCTCTCTTCTGAAAGCTAAATCAGCTTCCTAGCTGTTGTCAGCCAATTCTAAACAACCCCATAAACTCATATCCCTTTTTACTGGCAACTCCTATCGAATCTTTGAAATTAAGCACAAACAAAAATAGGATTTGCTATTAAAACACGGGTCATAAACAGAGCTCGATATAATGCGCTGAGCCAGAACAACAACTGATCCAAGGAGTCACAAAGTCTTTCTTCATCTCTGACAAGAATTATTATGGCATGTTGCTGTGCATCGTTAGAGAGTCACTATGCTCACCTTCTCAGTTTGCTGTATTTCATCACAGGTGAATGTCATTTTGCTACAAATGTAATTCTGTAACCAGGGCCATGTCTAAACAAAACAGTGAGAAGAGATACGACTCCTGTTTACAGCTGCCTACAAGGGCAGTTTGGTGCACTGCTTCTTCCACTACTGATAATGTATTGCCCATGAGACAGAGAACAAGCAGGAAAACACTTCCACCTCTTTTCTGTATCCAGAAACAAGACTGGATGGAGGCAAAATAGCTAAACCTTCTCCTAGCAGCATGGCACACAGGACCTCTCCCAGAAGCAGAGTTCTACCACTCAAGGAGGTAAAAGACAGCCTTTAACCATACACCTCCTCCACTGTAATGCCATTTAGGTGTTCAGTGCCACTTATTTACTAAAGAGGTTGTAAAGTTTCATGGGTACTTAAAATTAAAAGATTTAATGTAAATATAAGCCAGTGACTATTACCTAAACAATTAAATGTCAACAATTCCTTTTGATTATGATGATTGACTAGTATTTGTATGCATCACAAGAGGAGTAGTGACATCTGTTCATGTGCCTAAGGACAAATCAAAGTAAAACAGATCATTGTTATTCCTAACTGTAAATTAATCCAAGGATTGCCACACCTATGGAATGATGATATATAAGGTACAAGGGAACACTGGAGATACTCAGACTGATCTCTTGCATGGCAGAGAATAGAGGACTTCCCTAAAATGACTCTGAATTAAGACAGGCCATGGCTAACCCTAATGTGTCAGATTAATTTGTAAAAAATTACTGAATCAATGAGTCATATAGGTTTGAAAGAACCTCTGAAGGTCTCCTAGACCAACATCCTACTCAAAGTAATTTGAGTTAAAACTGGTTGCTCAGGTCATTCTTCAGACAAGTTTTGAGTTTCTCCAAGGATGGCAATCTCATAACCTCTCTGGGAAACCTGTGCCAGCATCTGAACACCCTCATGACATCTCATTTCTTTCCATAATTCTGTTTTTAAACTCTCATCTTTCAGCTTTTTTGCTTCTCATCCTTCTACCCTCATGGAAAGCCTGGCTCCATCTTTCCTACACACCCTACTCAGTTTAGCTGTAGACTGCATCTTTCTGCTTCCCCTTTTCTTCAGAGAATGAACCCCCTTCTCCAATAAGCATCATCTAAAGCCCCCTTCACATGGTTGTGCAGCCAGTTAGAGATGAACTCAGCTCACTTTGTCAGATTCTTGCTCAGCAGTCCTTGCTCCTCAGAGCATACCCCAGAACCTTCTAAGGGTTGAGACTGCTGGATCTGCTGCCCCATCCGAAGGGAAGGAGGTCATCTCTCCCACCTCTTCACAGGGCATTTTACATTCTCTGTACCTGATGCATCACAGGTGGAACAGGGGCCTTAGTTATGCTGCCAGCAGTAACCAGTCTCCAGCCTTCTCCATCTTGAAAGTTTCCACCCTTGACTCACAAAGCTTATCTCTATTTTTCTCTCCTTCCTTTCAACATGGAGCTCAGATTCTTGGCCTCTAGAAAGATCTGTCCATCCTCCCTAATGTGTATGCTCACTTTCGACTACAGCTCTTCCCCCTGGCACCTCACTGCTCTCTGACCAGAGTGTCCAGCCTTTGGCACCAGCAGGCAGCAATCCCGGCGGTGGCAGCCCTGCCACGACAGCCACCAGCCACCACTGTTTACAAGATGCACTCCTAGAGATATGTGCCCTTCCTGCTAGATCCCATCCTGCTCTCCAGTAGGGCAAAACTGAAAAAAAAAAAAGAGATAGAGCAGCAATAGCTCCTCAAAAACTCCTTTTATGACTAACTGGAGAAAATCTTTATGAAGACGTTTGCCTAAATGAACTTGAAATATTCCTGGTTTTTAAACTCAGGCAACTTCTTTAAAAAAAAAAAAGGATTCTAGTTTAAACTGTGGGGCTTTTTTCTTTTTCTGAGTTGTTTTCTCTTCTTGCAGGTTCATTGCCTCTGTTTTCAAGACAAAGGGGAAAGAACTTCCAGTTTAACTACATCCTTTCTTACTGCATCCCTTCTTACAAATGTCTTTCCTAAGGCAATCAAACATAAACTTTCCAATTTTCTCAGAGGACAGAGATTTTAGCCTATTGTCTAGCCATTTTCTGTTGCCTCTGAAATGTCTTTCATTTGATTGCAACACCTTTGGAAATAAACGGTAGGGCTCATCTGCCCAACTGCAGGCACCCACAGTGATTCACTTCATCCTCTGGTTGGCATCTAATATGTGCCTGAGGACCCAGTCTTTATAAATACCCATTTCTCTCTTTTGTCTAGAAGAGACACATGATTGATTGCTATAGACTTCGACATCTTAAAATGTTTAAGTAAGGACAGACAAACCCCATACTGAGGTGACAGAACTCCACACAGTATCCCAGATGACTCAGTCTAAATTTACATAAATGCAGCTTCAAATTCTCCATGCCATTCCTTTGCATCCTAAGAAACCCAGATGGAATCAGGGAGGAAAGGGGCCGTATAGAACACTGCCAAGAGAGCAGCCAGGTACACAGACAGTCCCTCCTTAACCCTAACAAAGTTTCAAAGATTTTTTCTTTGGAAAATCTAAGTGGCTCCTTGCTGAACTTCAGAAGGGCTTTAGCAGTCATGCTGTTAAAAACTTCAGTGCTTAAAATTTTAAATGTGGAAGCTGAAGCACTGAAGAGCATAACAGGCTCTGCTAGAAACCACTTTGCTTCTATCAGAATTTCTTCAAGTACGTCCATTGGGTCAGGGGGCTCCTCCACAGCGTTACATCCTGGGGAGTTGCAAAGTTCTTCCCAGAGGAATCTTCAACCCTGCACGCAGGAGAGCCTGTGGACCTCAGCCAAATCAGCACTGTGACACTAAAAGTTTTAAATGTTTCAAATTTCAAGCGTTTAATCACAAACTCAGCAGATGTGTATGATTTTAATCACCAGATTCACTGCTGGTGATTCATTAATGAAAAGCATTTCCTTTTTCATATTTCAAAACCAGTTTTAGTCAAGTCTTTGTGCTTAGGTGATTGCAGACCTCTAAGCACACACGAGCAGGTGTGCATCTGGCCCATCTCAAAGAAGATAAACGGCAAAACAGTCATTTTCAGTCTGGATATTTTTAATATTTACCCCATGATCATGTAAGCAGTGAAAAACTGTTCCCTCCCTGTCCTTCTGGTCAGCAAAATATTGAATTAAAGAGGTTGCAAACAAAGAATCAACACTCCAGCTGAAGACAAACATTTATCAACACTCCCAAGTGCCAGGAGGGGAGAGATAAGCATTTAAATTGCTGCGGCTAGGGAAAAGCAGAACTGAAAAAGAAAAGGAAGGCTCCTTTGGCATCCAGCAATGAATGTTCTGATGATGCAGAAAGGAGGAAAACTCCCTAGCAGGTCCTGCCAGCATGCCTCCCTGTCCCATTCCCAATAGCTGAAGAATGGAATGAAAGGGAACAGAGAGAAATCAGAAATGGAGAAACAGAGTCACCACATAGACAATCATCTGAAATTAAAAAAAAAAAAAAATCCTTAGGGGTCTAATAGTGTCTTTGATAATATACTCAGGAAAAAATATAGGTATGATCTCTAGATTCTGAACATTTTAGGGTTCACTCATTTTCAACTGCTTCTATTTGAGCTAAAAATACATCTTCTTCATGAAGACCAGCTTCCCAATTCCAGATGTTTGTACTTTAAATAAAAGCACCCCCTGCTTGCAGACCTCCATGACTAGCAGCAGATTTGGTACCAAGAGAGCAAGATGCATAATCCCCAGGAGTGGACTGTCTGGGGATCCAGGGCAGGGTGACTGACAGCTGGAGGCAAAACAAGCTGCCTGCAACAGCTCACAATATCCAGACGGGACCGTGCGAGGGTGCAGCGCCCGAGCTCAGCGCGACTGGCAGACAAACCTGACCATTCTGCTCCTCAGTTCATATGAACTGGGATCGCCTTCACAGAGAAATGCTGGTGCACATCAGAGAATTGCCTTAACTTAATAAACAGCACTGAGATTAAGAATTTTGCCCAATACTATTTCATGGCAACAATGAAAACACTGTGAAGAGATAAAGCAGAGCTAAATAATGATTAGAAATTTTAAGTTCTGCATCCCCAGCTGCCTTTCAGCTAGAAGAATCACAGACATTACAGATGGAAATTGCCTATTAGATCACCATCTAATTCCTTGACAGTGAAGGATAAATATCTTAGGGTGCTATCCCTTATAACACCAGCTGTGATCACTTTGTTAATCTCTGAATTTCAGCCTGGCCTGAAATGGACAGAAAAACTGTTCAGTGCTGCAGAGAGAACGTGTTCAGTAGGTAAGATTATAATAGATGATCTAATGCTACCTGTTCATTTTTTGATGCAACTGATATCTACTACATAAAATCATCAGTGCTACTCCGGAAGACTGATAGGAAATGAAAATCTTTATATGTCGGTTCTTTTCAAGGATTTTTTTTTCTGCTGAGATAGAAGAACGAATTTCCCCAGTGTAACTGGACCTAATTTCATATGCAGCTCTGCACAGGTACTTATTCCTTTCAAACCTATGGACAAACCACAGATGTTTTTCATCTTCATTCTGAAACTTAGTTTGAGAGTTGGCAAACAGACACATACAGAAAGAATCTGGATACAAGACGAAATAATTTCTTTTACTCAAAGCACTTCACAGCAGCCTTTAACATTAGCACAAGAGGTAGAAGGCAAGAGAAGGCTTTCCTCTGTATTAACATTACCCATTTTATCAGAGTACAACCAACTGCTGTGAGGTGGTACCTGGCTCTGCTCAAACAGTTTCAAATGAAGGGCATTCACGCTCGTTTTGACGCAGCCATGAGGGTTCACTGCTTTTGTAGGGGCATATATTAATGATCATGACATTCTCATCTCCCTTACGTCTTTCTCTATTTGCACCTGCACACTGGCCAGGGGAGAGGCAGAGAAGTGCAAAGCAATTTAGATCAATTTTGTGAGATCACCACTAGTGCTGCCACGCTCTGCTCTGTCAGCCAGCAGGTCTGATCTGCCCTTGGGCAAGCCCATTCCCCAGCAGGGATGTGCTCGCTGCTTCCAGGCAGCAACGTGTCTGCAACGTATGAATGTTTCCGAGACACCTTTTCTCCAAGCACTGTAGGGAAGCTAAGATTCAGCCTGGAACCGTACAAACATTAAGAAAGCTGATATGATTATGATTGGTCTAAGCATTAGATGTCAAGTATTTAAACTCACGCTCAATAAAATTTCATCAAGGTCAATACAATACCACAGGCCCTTGGGTGCAGATAATTTTTTTAGCATTTTATTTGCTGAAACTGAATTTTCTTTGCATCACATGTTAAACTGCTGAACTAGACAAACAACTAAAACCCACTGTAATGCTCATATTGATGATATTTTCCTGAATGTTCCTGTTTAAGACATCACAGCTCCATTTCAGGCTATGAAATAGACTGACTGACTACAGACTGCTTGTGTGACCTTCTGTATAACTGACTTTTTTCTATGTTAAGTTGAAAGATACTCAGCAAAAGTCTGGTTTTATTATACTTTCAAAAAAAAATCATTCTGTTTGCCTGCTGAAATGAGAAATTAGAATTTTCTCATAGAATGTGCCTCGCTTCACACCCACATTCTTGAGAAGGATGTTACTCACGTACAAAGCTCATGCAGCCTGGGCTACTAAGTGAATAAGCCCATCAGAGCACTGATACGGGTATCATTTGACATTACCTTGTTTCATTCAGAAAGACAGGCAGAAGTCATTCCTACAACAGCAGAGCTTAGCTATACACAATGTGTTAATCTAAGTCATTAGGAGCTCAGAATACTTGTGCAAATTTTTTCCAAAATCTTACACAAAAAATCAATTTGCTACCTCTCCTGCAGCAACTTGTTAAGGGAGTAGAAGTAAAAAGCTAGTAAAAGGAGTAGTATTCACGGACACTAAGTGGTAGAGGTTTATGATGGAGCCATGATTGATATAAGCTGCTACACTGCAACTTCTCTGCCAAAACCCCACCTCCGCTCACTGGAGGATTCACTTGCAATTAAGCAATTTGAAGTTACAGTAGTTCTGTGACATAAGTCATAGCCTACACACTAACTTAAATGACTGTCTTTACATTCACTTTTCTTTCACTGGCAGGGAAAGAGCTGTTCAAAAAGAGAGTTCTTAAATTCAAACTATTTGGCGGCAGCCAGGAACTTCCTAATAACACAGGAAAAAAGTGTCCTTACTTTAGTGTGTTTTGAACTGGGCCTTTAAAGAATAGCAGAAATAATTCTAAATGAACAGAAAAGTATAACAGAAGTGCTTTTCACTTAACAGTTTTATAAGCGTTGTGTTACATTGGCCTTTCAGAAAATAAAATGAAATGGAAGTGTTAGTCAGTTTAATGCTGTGTTATGCTGTAGTTTATGTTTCAGAAAAATCAGTGCAGTGCTTAGGGGTACACAGACTCCTCTGAATGCATGCCCAGTCACTCTCAGCTCCTTCAGGGACAGCCTATGCCTCTTAGATAGGAGCAGAGTATTTGACTTTTCAAATCAGTGACAAATTATGTTTTTTCTGGTTTTGATTCTATTTTCAGCCTAGTATTGGATACAAGCCAAAATGGAACTGGAGCAAAAGTGACATTTACTGCAAGGAACTAGAATTCAGTAACATACTAAACTGCACTTTTAAAGAATCAAGCTATGTCAACTGGTGCCAGGATACCATTCTCGTATAGCAGAGCTCTTAATGGCAGAAAATATTATTTTGACAATGAATAGCATATAGTATCATATTCTTTACTTATAATTAATCAAAATGTATGTCTTTGTGGGTGTAAAATTCATCCTTTAAAATAGAACACAACAGCAAAGCTGGAATCAAAAGGAGAATGTATCATTAAATTTGCTTGTGATGTGCATATAATTACCAAGTTATTTCTTAAAAACAAGGTCATAAATCAATGTCCCTTTTAAGTTCCCAACATTTTATTATTTATCTCCAATAAACTGAACCCAGCCTGGTGACAAGGGCAACTGTTTGTTTTGAGAGCAGCTGGATTTGGCTCCAGATTTCTCTGATCAGAGTGCATAACCAAAGACTGTTCGACAGCGGTTCAGATGAAGGAGGACAGGGGGACATCTGTGTTCTGTCAGGAACATGATTTAGGAACATGTTAGAATGGATGGGAGCTGCCTTCACAGTTACTCAGCCTTGTGGGAACATCACAGGGATCAAAGGCTGCGAGAGGGCAGGGACAGTCATGGGGCAATATGCAGGGAGCACTGTTGCCCGGACCTCGTGAGCCGATGGAGCTGCAAGAGCTGTGTGCAAAGCCTGGGCTTCAGTGCACTGGGCAGCAAAGTTTGGAACCACCAGCCATCATCCTCACACTCAGGTGCTGAGCACAGCCCCCCGACCCCAGGGGCAGGGCGCTGGGCTGTGCTTCCACCCTTCTGATGTCAGGGCACTTGGCTACACAGCAAGCTGGTACGGGGGGAGGCAGCAGGGCAGCAACTTGATGGGATGTTCAGTACATGCACAGTTAATCTGCTGAGAACAGCTGTGGCAAAAGAGCTGCCTCTCCTTGCATTGCTGTGCTCTGCCTCCCTGCCCGGTGCACCCTGCTTCCCCAGCACAGCCTACTCACGAATGCCAATGGTGGGATGTGGATGGAGGTCTCATCACCACACACTTTTCCCCAAAATACACAGCTGTTTTGGTTGGAGGTGAGCCCTACCATCCTTCTAGTTCTGGCACTCAAAGAAGAGAGGGTTTGCAGTGAGCACATTCCAGGGAAACAGTAGCAATCCTTCACCCATCCAGGTGTCAGAGAACATTTATGAACCCACAGGAACATAAAATGAACCTGTGCTGATGGAGGGATGAGGTCCCTACATCCTCTAGTATAACTACTGCAGGAAAAAAATCTCTAATAATCAATATAAGAGAAAGGTGAAATATCACATCTGCTGGAAAGTGCTAGAAGCTGTTGTCCAGGAGCTAGGGGAATGGGAAGGATTCAATGCTGCAACACAGCAAGGTTCATTTTTTGATATTTTCCCACAGTTCCACAAAAAGTAATGTGCAAAGTCATACTCAGCTAAAATTGAGACCAAGATTAGAAGTGATAAAAAAATGTAGTATCTCTTTTTCACTGTATTTTAGTGTAATATAACTCGAATACCTCATTACTGCATTTCATTCTACAGAATCTCATACAATTGACAGTACAGCTGTACTAACCCATGAATGAATTGCACAAGAGATACATTTAATATACATTTTTGCACTACAACTCCTGAGACGAAGCCTGTTTGCACAGCCTTTTTGCTGCCCTGCCCTATGGACACCCCTCTTGGGTGTCCAACACTCTTTTGCCCCTTGGATGCTCCTTCCTGCTCTGTTCAAGGCTCTCCACATGCCCAGAGCAGCTCTCAGTAGCTCCTTCTACCACTTAGAACTCTCTGCAGGGTACAGGAGTATTAAATAAACACACAGAATTTTTCTTCAGTGAAAACACAAAACAGTATTTTACTGAATACTTCAGTCCTAGTCATTGCTGAAGGAAAGCGCAAAAATCTATGGCTAAGTATAAACATCAGGAACCTGTAGCATCCTTTAACTCTGAAAGTTGGGATGAGGACAAATAACTGCTGCATTCATGTATGAAGAGACAATATTAAACCTTGCAGGCTAGATATATGCATCTGTATGTACATAAATATGTTTATATACTTAACAGAGACCCCCATCTATAGTATTATGGAATGAAGATCTATCTACATCTATAAAAACTATTAGAGCTTTTTGTTTAGAACGAACATCTGTCAGTGCTTCCTTCAGACTTGCCTTCTAATTTAACAAACAACATAAATTAATCCTATTAAAGCAATTTTATAGGCAAAGTGGTTTTTTTTTACTTCTAATTAAAGTTATTCCTAATTTATATCAGTAGATGTGAAAAAACAATCAGATCCAAAGTGTTAGACATATGGCAACTTGACTTGTTGCATGAAGGCATATATTCAGTATCACAGAACTCAGTGAGAAAGCACCAAAATAACAAAGCATCTGAACAGTGGTTTGTCTGAGTGAAAAATGAAAAGGCAGGGGACCTGGTTCTTTTCTTAAATCAAGAGTAGGACAACAAGACTTCTTTTGTCTTAATGACATTAACTTATGCCAAAATGTGTAAGATGGGAATGAAGCTGTAGTTATGATGCCAAGATAAAAAGGGAAATTTTAAGTCATGCGTATCACATTAAAATTTTTAAATAATCTATTTTTTAGCAACAAAGGTTGCTATAATTACCTCCCAGGGAAACCATGAAAGCTGTTGTTTGGGACATCAAAACCAAGTTAGATGAATTTTTTGCATTTTAAATAAAATTTCTCTGTGAGCAGGGAAGAAAGAGGACTTGGATCTATCAGAGTTTTATTTATGTCTTAATGTGTTCATTCAAGGAATGTGTTTATTTTGAAAACAAATAAACAAATTCAACAACTTATCCGTAAAACTGTAACTGTCTCATAGCAGCATAATACAGGAGGTAACAGTCAAAGCTTAGAAAACACAAATACTAAGGTTATCTCAAAATACTGCGCTGAACTACTTCTGAATATTTCAAATATTTGGGGTAACATATGCTCTAATTATACCATTGCATTACTATCAAATTAAATAGCTTCTCTTTTTTTTTAATATACTAAAACAAGACAGGTCACCCGAAATATCATCTATTAATATCAGCATTACAAGACCAGATTCCCAGTGGAGAGGGGAAAAAATCAATGGGAAGGAAAAGTCTTAACTGCAACTGGATGACTATTAGCTATTTAATACACTAAAACTTCTCCCATTAAACAGCTTGTCTACTTCTGTCCAGAACTTAAACTCCAAACAGAAAAGAGTATATTAAGACCAATGCAAACTGAGAGTTGATGGTGATGAGACTCATAAGGAATTTCCAGAGCTGCCTAATAATATGAAAAAAGATGATCTGATGCCACAATACCAGATACAGTTGTCCTGCAGATTAAGACTACTTGTTGCCATTAATGTTTTATGCTTTGATACATTAAACTATCTCAGAAACCAAACTAACATTCAGTTGCAGCTGAAACTTTAGGAGGAAATTTTAGCAGTGATCACAGATGTATGTACAGGAGCACAGCACAATGATAACAAAAAGGCTGGAGAAAAAACGTCTTTTTTACACTAATCTACAAGAACTCCTGAGACACTGATTCCAGTCTTACAAAATTATACCAGCACATACCAGCATGTACGGGCTCTACCTGAATTCGCTCCTGATGTTAACAGCACACAGACAATGGGTCCCTGACTCTCAGCTACAGGTGCAGCTACCCAAACAACATCCAAAGTCATGGATTTCAAAGTCTGCTTTAAAGAAACTGATCTGTCAGTAATGTCTGCGCATCCAGGAGGCACAAGGGTGCCTGTTGCTGAATATTTCCGAACGCATAGCCAGAACTTTGTTTTGTTTTACCCTATTTAGTGCAGATGAAGCCCTACAAATGTAAGAAGTTCACATCCCCTCATTGTTCAGGAACAATGTGCATGCCGTGCATCATACAGATGTAACTTTTTAAATATTAAAAAAAAAAAAAAAAACAACCGTTGCTAGTACAAGTGATAAGCACTTTATTGCTTTGCTTTCATTCAGAAAGGGACTCAGCAGAAATGATAAACCCAGCCAAAGCGGCAGCTGCGCCTAAGCGTGACTCCCGACCCGATTTCCAGCACCGGGCTGCCGGGAGCTGTACTCCCGCAGGTCTGCGGGGCTGGCAGCCGGCAGCCGGAGCGGCCACGGAGACGCAGCGGGCTCCAGCGACCCGGCGGGACCACCCGGGAGGGAGGCGCGGGCGCTGCCGCCTTTTCCCGACAGGGAGCCGAGCCCACGGGGCAGCCGCGGG